>CAKNYM010053687.1:150146-217170 GCA_932195095.1 Andricus curvator | reverse complement strand
TATATATATAGCAATAGAAATCTTAATACAAGAACTGCAGTTTCAAGAAAGATTTTTTGAAGAATGTTTAAAAATATTTTGTTTCAATTGAATTATATAGTGAAGTTATAATGAATTTATATTGAATTCATAATAATTATAATATGTATAATGCTATGTATAATATTTATGATATTCCAGAAAATCAAATATTATTATAAAAGATTTATTTAATTTATTTTAATCATTTATTGATTCCGTAAATGATAATTAAACCTAACGTATTAATTATTTGAAATAATAAACAATCATTATTTCGTAGTCTAATCGCAAGTGACACCATACAAACTTTATTTTTTTTCAATGATTTATTCACAAATCAAGCACTTTTAATGTTTAAAAATTGTTCATGTTTTATTGAAATAAATATTAGGATGTAATGAATTGAAATTCATGTCCGACAAAAAAGAAAAAAATTTAACTTTTAGATGGCCGAGGTGTTAAGGCGACGGGACAAAGTTACAATAATATAATAGGAAGTTACATGAGAAGTTCGACACCCGGCGTATGTACAAGAGATTTGCAGAAACTCATTTCTTCATTTTTTTGTATACAAAAACTTTTTTTATATTTTTAATTAACTGCAAAATCTATATATTGGACTTTTATGGCATAAAAAATAATTATATTATTTAATTATTAATTATTTTTTATCAAAATAGCCGATCTGTCTAGAAACTAGTCGATCCGAGCGTTACATCCCAGTCTAGCCACTGGACAGTCAGCCTGTGGCGCGCCAATGTCGACTCAAGGCGGACTGGGCAGAAACAGTACAGCGCCACGAAATTTTTCCACACGGGGGGGGGGGGGGGCCCCCTCCTCAGTGCCAGATATTTAATTGAAAAATAAACTTAAAATTAAATCTCTCTTCAATCTTCGTCTGCAGTAGTCGAGAGTAGGAAGCAATATGGAAGACAATTCAGATATTATAGTGAATGCAGCTGCTTTTTTAGTTTTGAGCAATGGCTACAAATTATTCCAATCCAGAAATATTTTTATTTTGAATAAAACAACAGCTGCATTCATCTAAAAAAGAAAAATTTTCAAAAAAATTATTCCATTTTCAACCAAAAAAGATTTTTCAGACAAGAAAGAAAAAAATCTTACGCAGATTATAATTTGATGGGGAAAAAAATTCTAATAAAAAATTAATTTTTTAAGTTTTCTGAATGATTTTTATTATTTCAATATGAATTTTTATTATTTATAAATGCATTATTCTTTATTTTGATTATTTATGAATAAATAATATTAAAATACAATTTTCCGTTACGTTTGTACAAAGTTAAGGCTTTATGAACTGTACGAAGTAATAATGTTATTCAAAAGTAATGGAAAATTAAAGGAATTTAATTATTTTGCTATGGTTTGTTATCATTTATTATTCAGTTTAATTACTTATGAATGAATAATATTAAAATACAAATTTTCGTTACTTTAGTACAAAGTTGAAGATTCGTAAACTATTCGAATTAATTATGTTACCCAAAATTTATGGAAAATTAAATGAATTTTATAATGTTGTGATGATTTGTTATTGTTTATAAATTAATTATTCTTTAGTTTATTCATTAATTGACATTAAATCACAAATAATTAAACAATATATAAATATTAGTACGTACTTACCCACCAACGAACTTTTACTCAGCACTCACCGAGTAGCGAATCTGTGGATCGGGTTTTACGGAAAATTCTGTAACGGTAGGTAGACTGTTCGTTTATTTAAACGACTGTGCGAGAAATCGCAAGTAACAATTCCTTTTTGCAACATTTTTGCAACTCAACAGCTAGAAATCTATTTTGTTGTTTACAGGTTTAGTTTTTTTCGTCTAAAATTAAAATTGGTTTTTTAATCACCGGTGTCCAAAGTTGAAAAAACGTACGCCTTCATTTTCTCGCAACTTAAAGACTGTTGCCAATCAAAATTTTTGTTTATCGATGCAACAACTCGATAGCTAGCAAATTGTTGTTTGCTTCAATTGAAAATTGAATTATTAATCACCTTCAAAAGTTGGAAAAACTTGCATTTCAAGCGAAAAAATATCATTGCCCTCCATTCAAGTTTCTCGGAAACTGATAATATTTTTCAATCAAACTTTTCGTGCCTCACACGTCTATATAAATAACACATTATCCACTTTCTGTGACTCTTGCTGTATTGACTCATCTTATTCACGGCATTTGTTTGCACTCCACCATTTTTCTCTCTTTATTTTCTTTTCTGTATCTCGATTATCATATATTTTCTGCCACATTTTCGTCCCTGTTTAGTTTGCTACTTCTGTTTCTATTCAATTTTGGAACAATACTACTAGAAAAGTTCCATTTTATTTTTTTCAAATGTTTTTCAAGTGCTTATGTGATTTATGTTCTGAAAATGTACTGCTGAAGTAGAACTAGAGTACCAAAAATCTTAAAAATCGTCCTGCTTCCGAAAATTAAATAAAATGGAACTTTTCTAGCACTTTTGTTCCAAAAAAGTTCTTCATTAGTAAAACGAACTTTGAACTCTGTCTTATTTTAGTTCCATATCAGAAAGACTTTTATGGAATATAAATCCCAGGAGAAGTTGTAAAAATTTTGAAAAAACATATATTTTGTTGTTCCCCGTGCAGAAATTGCCCCGGTTGGCCCTACTACAACAAGTTTTCTGGTCGGATCCCGGCCGGGCTACCCCTGTTTGGGTTTCATGGCCAGGAACCGGTCGGGAGCCGGCCGGGCTACATTTTTCTCGAATCACCTAGTCGGGAGCCGGCCGGTTACTGGCCGGGACAACCCTGGATAGATTTCATGGTCGGGAGCCGACCGGGCACTGGTCAGGATACTTTTTTTTGTAGAAATTACACATTTTTTAAGAGCCGTGACATTATCAAAGACGTATTTACGGATACTAGATGAATTATTATCTGAAAAGTATAATTTAAAGATTTATCAAATCAGCAAAACAGAAACTTGCTTTTTGAATTCTTAAAAAAAAAAGATTTGATTTTGTAAAATGTTTTAACTTATTAAATAAAACTGTTATCGATTCTGCAATGTGCAACAGCAGATTTATTACAATTTTTATAATTTTCTCTATTTTCAGACAATTTTTAGTCTGTACACTTTCAAATTTACCGCCATGTCTGACGCCTTCTGCGCTGGCGTCGGCGTAGACACTTGTAAGTTTCAGTTTCGAACCTCGAACGAGAATGCACGTGTCGTCTCCTCGAAGTTCGCAAATAAAACCGCGATACATAATTAAAATGAACCTTATTTCAGGAATCAGTTCGAAAACCCCACTTACTGCGTGGATAATTAGTATTTTTAATTCATTTATAGTGTTGTGTATTCATTTTTTTCCTTTCTTCCTTCCTAACCTCAAATCACCACGTGGTTTCCAAAATAAAACAATTGCTAGCAGATTCTAGCATCAATTATTGAAACTCTTCTTCAATTTCCTCACGAGAATTTATTAACTTGATTTGACATTTAAAGTTCACCGTATTCTTTACGATGAGCCTTAAAAGACAAAACAAGTTACCAATTTCTCGCCAGAAGCAACATTTTTTAACCGCTCTGTGGCCGGATTACCCGACCGGATCCCGGCCGGTATGAAAGCCGGAATCCGACCAGTTTACCGTGACGTTTTTAGCCGGATCCCGGCCGGTATCCCCGGCCAGCGCCCGGTTTAAACTGGGGCTACCCGGCCGGCTCCCGGTCGGATCCCTGTTACCATTCCTACACGGGTCTTTTATCCCTATTTTGACTTTGGAAAAATTCATGAAAAGTTGGTTTCCTCGAAATCCTAATAGGATTCATGGAACTTTTGTTTTAGAAGGATCTTCCCAGATATGTTCAGATTTGTACAATGAAATTGTCGAATGATTATTATTATTGATACAACTATTCAACTACTATTCAACTATTAAGATTCAGTGCCGTACAGGCGTTACATATTTTTCGAACGGTTCCTTATTAAATTTTCCATTACACCTTAAAACATCCTTTAAGCAATATTTAAACGAAGCGTAGGTTTCTGAACCATTTTATAACACAAAAAAGCTCACAATTTAAAATTAAATTTCCAACTAGCTCCTTCCCGGCTCATTAGAGACAAGTATGTAACTTATTTATATCAAAGTAAAAAAGAGGGAGAAAAGGAAAGAGGCAACCAAAACCAACCTGCTTTCACTCTTTCTTCATTCTTTCTCCGTTTTTTTTATACCACGCCGAAAAAATAGGTAGCAGGCCCAACTACTTGGGTTTGTAAAATATGCCGTTGCTACTTTATTGGTTGGCACAACCCTTTTGCTTGTTGGTGTTACTACCCACATTGTAATAATTGTAAAACCAATAAAGTAGCAGCGGAATATTTTGCATATCCAAGTAGTTGGGCCTACTACCTATTTTTTTAGTGTTTCAGGGATCAAAATCTTTCGAAGACAATTTAGACTTCCACATCGGGACTTATTTTTAAGAAAACTACTATATCACTACTACTACTTTACTACTACTGTTATACTGTATACTATTATCGGAATCAATTTATCCAATTGATAACCCCATCCCAAACATTGTTATATCTCGAAAGATCCTTGTTTTAAATCAATTATTTTGTCACCCTCTCTCTTTATAATAACATTTTCCTGAATCATCTTTTTTTTTATTTCTCTTACGATGAAGGATCTTAACATCATCCCAATTAATGACATACGAGTCCTACGTGTTTGCCCTATATAAACTGCGTCATAAACTGTACATTTGAATTTGTAAATCACACCTTGTATATTTCTCATATCTATCTTTTTCCAATTTTACAATCATATTACTTCAGAATAAAACTCCATGTTATCGTGTGTAAACTGAATTTCCTTAACATTGATTTCAAAGTCTTTGCAATTTTTCCAATAAGGTGAAACTGCGGTATTAAATTTATTATAATCCTAAATATTATTCTTGTTCTGATTATTATATTTTTTTAAATATGATTAATTATGGTTTGCACATGTTTTTCAATTAAATCAAACGGCTAATGGTTGAGAAAAAGAATCTGTTTACAGAATTCCATGCCAATTCTATGCCAATCTATGATAATATAGCCTTCATCGGCTCTTATTAAAGTAATATGTAGAACATTTAATCTCCCTTCAATTTCAGTTTCAACAGTAAATTTTTATCTTTGATCTAAACTGTTAAATGTATTTAAGAGAGTATCAACTTTGTATGTATACAAAGTGAAAAATCATCAACATATCTTGCATAAAAGTCCAAATTGAAATCAGGTTTTCTGAAACCTTCATATTTTTCAAATTCCCCATGACGATTTCTGCTAGAATAG
Source organism: Andricus curvator (assembly GCA_932195095.1). NCBI lineage: Eukaryota > Metazoa > Arthropoda > Insecta > Hymenoptera > Cynipidae > Andricus > Andricus curvator. The sequence continues at coordinate 211,808 of CAKNYM010053687.1, read as the reverse complement.
GAGACAGAATTGAGCCTATCGGAGTTCCAAATTTTTTTTTTATAAATATTATCATTACATTTAAAATAAACTGAATAAAAAATATCTTTTTTTCTATGGCAAATTTCTTTTGACGTAATAGCTACAGCTATTATACATAAAAAGAAACCAAAATGTGATTCGATGGTATTATAATATTCTCAATTAACTTCAGAACGGCAGTACTATTTTTTACTGATATTTTTGAATGTGTTATCGATTCTTTGATGATTTTACTAAGTAACACTTATAATTTTCTAGTAGATGAAACTATTGTCGAAATTGTTGGTCGTAAAGGATAGTCTGTTATATGGGTTTTCACCAGGCCATAGACTAAAGAGAGATTCATATTAATTGTGTCAATATCAGATCTTTTATTATTTTTACGCAAATATTTTTGAATCCTCATCCTCTTCCGAATTTTTAAATGTACTCTTTTGAAGCATTCTTGTAGGATTATTTGGAACTACTTGAAAACTCTCCTCATAGTTCAAGTTGACCTTATTTTGACAAAATTTCAGAAATTTCGAAAGCAAAGTTAGGAAAATTAGGTTGACACACGATATATAGAGTTCCATTTGAAAGTAATATGATTGTAAAATTGGGAAGGTTATATAGTTTATATAGGGCAAACACGTAAGGTACTTAGACTAAGGAGAGATAAGCATAAAAATAATATTCATAGAAGTACTAGATATCACTCAGGCCTTTCAAAGTATCACACATGGTCATGATTTTATTTGGGATGATGTTAAGATCCTTCATCACGAGAGAAAAAAATTGAGAATTCATGGAGATATTATTTATAAAAAGAGTAATAAAAGTATTAATTTAAAAAAGGATCTCTGAGAATATTACAAAGTTTGAGATGGGGTTATCAATTGGGCAAAGTGATTTCTATAGCAGTACAGTAGTAGTAGCAATAGTATAGTAGTTTTCCTATAAATAAACCTATAAAAAAATTGCCTTCGAAACATGTTGGACCCTGGAACACTGAAAAAATAGGTAATAAGCCCAACTACTTGGATTTGTAAAGTATGACGTTGCTACTTTATTGATTAGCACAAATATTTTGTTTGTTGGTGTTACTACTAGGTTTGTTCAAATTACAATGTGGATAGTAGCACTAACAAGCAAAAGCGTTAGGCCAACGAATAAAGACGCAGCGGCATATTTTACATTCCCAAGTAATTGGGTCTATTAGTAGTTGGAAATATATTTTTGATTTTTAAGCATTTCTGTGTTCTGATTTTGGATCATACAATGGTGCATAAGAACGCAGATTTGATTTTTATTTTCAAGGAATTCAAAATAATTTTGTTTTCATTTAAAGCAACATTCTTTGATTAAATTATTCTTTTCTCTCACTGTAAGTTTCCTGAAATCGAAATTCCTTTTATTTAGCTGATTTGTCTCCAAAAAGTTTCCCAGCGTTTTAAATCCACTGATGGACATTTCCGCTCTTATCATCAAGATCAATAACGTCTATCCGATCCTCTGGTTCTTCCTCAAGACAAAATTTGTCCAAATTTGACATGATCCCCTTTCAGATTGAATCAAATCATTCCTACCTGATCCCGTGTCCCTTCTAAAATTTTAATCATCCCAGGTCAGGAGACGCGACGCGTATAGACGTATGTTATTCCAGAGCTTGGTTCCGATCGATCACACTTCCAAGGCAAGGCAAGGTAAGGTTCTCAAGGTGGCGAATCGGCGAGGCGTAAACACACAAGGTCTGTGGCACTAAATAACTGCGTTTTCTTGGTATAGGTTGGGCAGTAGGTACATACCTACGAAGTAAAGTTAAGGGCCGCGGGCCCATAGCCTGTGGTTAGGGCGGTGCGTGGTTTTTTGTGCCCAGCAATTAGGTAAACGTCTGCGAGCTCTGTTCACATTGTAGACACACTCTAGGCTGCTATTAGTTAGTAGTATAGTTTAAACTCAAATCTAAGGACGCGGGAAAGAAGAGCCATCGTCGTCCTCTACCTTAAATGTGGTTAATTCACGGTTAAATCAGAAGCCAGTTGGCGCCACATAGATTTTTTCAAAAAATAAATCAAACTCTTGCAGATTGGCACACATTGGCTCACATGCGGGCATTGGGCACTGGGCACAGACTGGTTCATCTACTCCTTGGAAGTTTTTAGTTCCTACTTTGATTTCATACAAAAATTATGAATAAGGGATATTGAGATGTTTATAATTTTTTTTAAGTAAGCTCACCTCAGGAGCTTCCATAAATTACGGAACATATGGGGGTGGGGAATTTAGCTTAGACTTAAACATTGGCCAAAAGCTATTGGAAAAGCCGACAAAGACGTTATGTAAGGTGGGGGCCCCGATGGTTACTTTCTCAGAAAAATAATTTTTTTGAACCAAAAGAACTGCTTTCTTGGATAAACATGAAAAGGAGGAGGGTAAATAAGGCCAGTTTTTGAGCTAATCGCCGATTGGTCTCAAAGTGTTTTACTTTATTCATCTAATAGGCCTAACAGACATTTAACATACATCTAACAGATATAATAAAGTGTAAAAATAAGCCTTATTTTGAAGGCTAAGTACTTCGAAGAAAATGATGGCTCTGGCATATATTGGAACGCATATATGTGCGCAGTTTTTGGGTAAGTACGATCTTGCACGAGCAATATTAACAATGTGAAACCGAGCATGATTTGACCAAAAGTGCGAAAACCTATGCAAAATACGAACTCGAAAATGCATATTTCTTGGAATCAAATCACTTTCAGGAAAAATCCTTTTAGGATTTAGGAATTTAGGGGATTATGAGGTCTAGTTAGATAAATAACATAAAACACTTCAAGACCAATTGGTGGTTGGCCCGAAAACCGGCCTTGATGCCCGTGCTCCTTTGATTAAATCAACAAAATATTTGATGAAAAAATTGTATTTGTTCAATCAACCAAATACTCCATTGATGCGAAAACATAGATGAATCGCCGTCAAGTATAGAAAAATCTAAAAAAAAACTAAAAGAAGCTACCACCCTGGTGGTGGATTTGGTTGATGAAAATGTTGCACGCAATTTTGGCAGATATGTATTTTCACAATAAAATACAATAAATTACAATAAAGTAAAAAGTGCGAAAATTGTAATTTTTTTCTGAAAAATCGTAATTATTGTAAAATAATGTGAAAATTAGAAAAATAATTGTGGTAGAAACTATAAGATTTTTCTACAATTCCGACACATTTACGAAATCTTAAGAGTACTAATTGCAATTTTAACAAAAAATTACAATTTTTGAAATTTGTGCTTTAATGTAATTTATTGCATTTTATTTTATTATGAAAATAGATTTATACCAGAGGAGAGGTATTGAAACGAACTGAAGAGTTGAGTCAAGAATCTTATTAACTCAGCCACACTGTCTCCAAATTAAATTTCTATTAAATAAGATTTTAAGTACAATCACCCGTTAACTAAAATGTTTACTTATATTCTACGTGATTACTTGTCAAATTTTGTGTAAGTGTCCGAATAATAACAAAAAATTGTATAGTTTGTAGTAGATTTTTTCATCGTGTTTTAAAAAGTTGTTAAAAATCGTAGCGAAAATTACAAAAAATTCTACAGACTATCTATAAGACTATGCGCTGTGTATAAGCATAGGGAATAGTCTCATACAGGGCGCTGTCAGCACATAGACTCATATGGAATGGAGGCTTCGATATATAATTGTTTGAGAATGTTGAATGTGACTTTGGCTTCAGCTTCTAATAAAATTATTATACAATTAAGCCATTTCCCTTTCGGGGTAGGCGTGACTCGCTCGGTGAGGAAAGGAGTAATGTGAGATAGGGGGTATTGATTTTTTAGATTGATCTAGAATTCTCGTGTCATTTATTTAAATGACACGTTCGTTCTGCAACACTGCTCCGACCCAAGTGAAGAGCCTCACAAGGTTGTTATGTGAGGTTCCTCACTTGGGCCCATTAGTATCCACGGTATGTGTTTTAGGCGTCATTCACTATATTGTCACTCTGTTTATAAACTATTTGTCTTCACACTTTTCTGTCCTGCCATACTTCTCTAGCTTCCTTCACAGCCATGCATTTTTTCATACAAGCTCTCGTGTTTCTATGGCTTCTTACGTCTCTTCGGATTAAGGTCTCATTCACACATTCTAACCATTCTTTCCGTCTGCCTCTGGGCATACTGCCATTTACTTTACCTTTATACACTTGTTTCGTTAGTCGTTCATCTTTCATTCTTTCAACATTTCCGAACCATCTTAACTGATTTCTTTCCCATGTGTCAACTATTGTTTCTTTTGCACCACATTCTTTGAGGATTATCTCGTTTCGGACTTTGTCCATCAGTGTTTTCCCGCATATTGTGCGCAGCGGTTTCATGCCAATCGCGTTAATTTTACTCTTTTCCTTTTCTTGGCACGTCCATGTCTCGCTACCGTATAGTACAGTCGGTACAAATATAGAATTATGTATGGCCATTTTAGCTTTTTTTTGATAGGTTTTTATTTGTGAGAATGGACCCTGCTCTACCGATAACCTCATTTGATATATGATATAACCCTCATTTATGCGTCTGTCTAACTCCCCATCTATTTTTCCGTCGCTAGTGAATAGGCTACCCAGATATACGTACTTGTCAACTTGTTCTAATCTCTCATCATTTAGGACAATGTTGCACATTGTTTTCTCACCTTTTCCTTCAAACACCATGATTTTTGCTTTGTTTGCCTTAATTTTGAGGCCCATGTTCTTCATGCTTGTATTCCGTTTATTCAGTATTCTTTGCGAGTCCTCGATTGAATCTGCTATAACAATCTTGTCATCTGCGAAAGCTAATATATTTATAATTAGATAATTAGCCATCAGGACATAACGCATCGTTGTTTCACGCCTTGCATAATATCAAAACAGTCACACAGTTTCCCATTAACCCCGTACACTCGCTTTACTACCTGCATATATTGTTTGTATTGCTTGTAGGAGCCATCCATTGACTCTGTATTCTTTAAAGACTTCCCAAAGTTTACTTCTATTCACCTTGTCAAATGCTTTTTCTAGGTCAACAAATGCACAGAAAACTTTCTTTCCTACTCTCAAACTTTTTTCTGCGATCTGTCTCAAGCTAAATATTTGATCTGTACATGATTTTGCTGGCATAAATCCACTTTGGACTTCCCATATCTATTCTTCTGTTATTTGCATTACTCTGGAAATAAGTATTTTTGAGTATATTTTGCTTACGGTACTTAATAAGCTGATACCTCTGTAATTGTTGCAGTTGCTTTTATCTTCCTTTCTTTTGAATATTCGTACGATAATTGCTTTTATCCAATCGCCTGAGACTTCTCCCATCTCGATACATGAATTTATCAATTCGCACAACCTGTGAGGTATGTAATCCTCACCGTTTTAAGCATTTCAGCGCTAATACTGTCTACACCAGCAGCCTTAATGTTTTTTAAGTTCTCAATTATATCTCTAACCTCAGTGACACAGACTTTGTCAATTGGGTTTTCTAATGCATTATGTTCTATGTCGCAGTTCTGTTGCCCTATAGCTTCACCGCCTAATAATTCTATAAAGGAGTCTTTCAAAGCATCTACTATCCCGTCTGTATCATATAGCATTTCACCTTTGTTGTTTCTCATGCTGACAAACTCTGTACGTTTACTTTCCTTCATCTCTTTAAATAATAGTTTCATGCTCCATTCAAAGTTGTTTTGTATTTTCTTCTCTTCTTCTCTTCTGATTTTATCTTTACTTTCCTTGAATAGTCGTTTAACTTTCCTCCTTTTGTCTCTATAATCGCTTTTAAGTCTATTTCTCTCATCATCGCGAAGACCTGTGACGTTTAATATTCTCTTTTACGCTTTTTTCTTTTCTTGTCGGGCTTCCTGAATTTAATCATTCTACCACGCATCACCAGACTTTCTTCCTACCACTGCCGTACCACACACTTCAATCGCAGTTTGAACAATGATATCCGATAACAAAGTCTACGCGCCCTCTATATCTTTATTGCTTCTAAGCGCCTCCCAAGTTGCCCTATCTATGCGTTCGTTTATCTTATTCTGAAAATCTATTCGCACTTCCATTCTCCATCCCCGCCCTAAGTTTATTTTGGAGATCAGTATGGCATTCAGAACTTCTCATGACTCTTGTATCTTTAACTATTAGTTCTCTTATTCTTCCATCCACAATAACGAAGTCAATGATACTGTGTTTATTTCCTTTACACCAGCTGTACATGTGGATCATTTTATGTCGAAACCAAGTATTCGTAATAAGTAGGCCCTTTTCTAAGCATAAGCTAACTAATTTATCCAATTGTCACGGTTATAATTTTTTCTTGGATCCCCAAAATTACCGAGCACCCTTTCTGTGTCTGTATCCTGACGTTGGATGCCGATCCATTCGTTCATATCTCCAAGCACAATTATTCTTCCACCATGATTTGCAAGTACTTATTGTATCATTTAAAGTGTCCCAGAAAGCGTCTTTAACTTCTCTCAGATCACTATTAACTGGGTTGCAGCACGCTATGATGAATAATCTTCTGATTCCTACCTTCATTCTAGCCCACAACAATCTGGGGGATACAAAATCATGATCTTTGAGACTTTGTCTTGCTTTTTCATTCATAACCAAACCGACCCCTTGACTATCATGTGATTCACTATCTACTCCTGACCATATTTCAAACCCGCCTTTCAACACCCCATTTTCTATGTTTCTACTTTCGCATCCCTTTTTCTTTGTCTCAAGTACGCATAAAATATCTAGCTTCCTTACGTGCATAGTTTCTCGTAATTCTCTTACCTTAAGATCATGCCAGACACCCAGTCTCCATTCATCGCCTGAAACTCGACCTTTAGATTTACCTAGTGTATGCATTTCGTCAATCAAATTTCCAGTCCATTCCGAGGCTATTTTATTGTCTGTATTATTCATTGTTTAGGTTGTACACCCAACTACCACCTTTAGGCGCGAAATTTATTTTGCAAGTCGAAATAACGTCGAAGTTAAGTAGTGCTTAGTCGTATGGTGGAGAGTCTAGTTGTAACGTAAGTCCCACCAAAACTTCAGTTACTGAGGGGGGGGGGGGGCACAGAATGGAAACCGAGGAGTCGCAGTTGGTTGGTGTTTTATGCTGCGAAGGTCACCAGTCTTCAGCAGCGTTATGTAAGATAGGAGTTATATGTTCACACATATATCGACGCCTCCATTCAATATGAGTCCGTGTGCTGTTAGTGCCGTGTATGTGAATGAGACTATGCGCTGTGTATAAGCATAGGGAATAGTCTCACACAGAGCGCTGTTAACACATAGACTCATATTGAATGGAGGCGTCGATATATATATATATATATATATATATATATATATATATATACACATACACATACATATCCATACATACACAAATATTTTCGTCTATTTGAAGCAAAAACCATTAAATATAAATGTGTGAGCTTTAAAACAAATTTTCGGAGATAATCTCGAATATCTAAAAATCTCTGAAATACTGTGAAGTCCTTCATTTATTTTGAGCACATTAATTGGAAAAAGATTAAAATATTAGTATAAAGTTCAGTGAAAAACCATTAAATTAATCTCAGGAATCTGTCAAAAAGACCTAATATGTCAGAATTTGAAAATCTTTGAATATTGAAAAAATTTTGAAATTCTATGAAGCAACTCTATTTTCCTGAATAAATTCTTTGAAATTCGATAAAGAATTGAATACACATATATCAAGCTTTTCCTCCTTTAAATATTGGAATTAAAATAATTAAAATAATGTAATTGAAAAATAATAGGTTTTAGTGAAGAATATATAAATATATCAAGCTCCCCCATCCCGCTCCATCATCACATGAGGCGCGGAAGTCTACATTTTTATTTTCAGCGATTTTACATGTAAAATAAAACGCACACACACATATGGCAACATCTATAAATGGATTTTAATGTTATAATAGACAGAATGAAAGATTTCTAATATATTTGGGTATGAATGATTGGGTATGAATGATATTCGTGTAATGGCAGCCTCAACAAAATTAAGATTTGCCTCAATATTACTCTCAACATTTACTCTCCACATTTGAACCAATGAGCAATGGGTCCCTGAATCAAATCAATAAGAATTTTCACTCATTCACAGTGCAATATCATTGATTCAAATATCTTGCTTTTTAATTACTTTAGATTCCTGTAATATAGTACTATATGAACAACGAAACGTCTATTTTTTTGTAAATATGCTTTATTTAAGAATTAAGGCAGCGGCTACTGCAATTTTGGTAAAAATTGACGGATTTTTTCTGCACTAATAGAGCTGGAAAAGGTACTATTTGTACTGAAATTACGGTGCAAATAGCCAGACTTTTTTGGTAAGTTTAGACAGCGGTATAGTCAAGGCCCAGCAGGGTCTAGCCGCGTTAGGCCACCTATTTTGGAGGCCTTGCTGCGCTAGGCCACCTTTTTTCCTCAATTGAGCTATTTCAATGTTCTTTAAAATTATTATACCATTAAACCATATCCCGTTCGGGGTAAACTCTAACTCATTTGGTTCTAGTCCTGTTATGCCACTAAGGATTGAGTAGGTATTTATAGGAAAGGGAAAAGAATGTATATAGGGGAGTAGATAGAATGTGAAAATTTCCATGATTGACATTGTTTCTAATAGTTCCTGTTGATTTGATATTGTAATTTTACAATATTGTAGTTTCAAATTCAAATATTCAAAATGGCAGGTCAATTTAGAAATAAATATTTCAAAATTTCATATTAAAAGCCTAGATAGTCAATTTCGAAAACAATCATTTTAGATGTAAATATAAAGTAATTTAAAATTGAAAAGCTTAAAAATTTCTGAATTTTATTTGATGATTTAAACGAATAAATCGTTTCAAATTAAGAAGTATACGGTTGATAAAGTTTAAGAATGAAGAATAATTCTGAAAGAAGTGTTAAAAATAAACCGATATGAAATTAAAAAATTAAAAACTGTGTTTCAAATCAAAATAGATAAAAATCAAACTAACTGAAATTGATACCTCAGTAATTGGGTAATTCTGATAATTTTTAATGGATGCAATTTTAAAGTTCGGAATTTTCATGTTGAACGCTAAATTTTAAATTTTTCCCTTTCATAAGTTTTAATTTTGCAGTTAAAATTGAATTGGTTGAACTTTGGAAAGTATAATTAACAGTTTAAAAATTAATAATTTTTAAGTGATTTAAAATTACTTCAAATAATTAAAATTTTAAAGGGCTTAAGTGTGAAAAAGTTTTAATATTACAAATTTTGGTGACGGAAATTTTTTCAGTTTTAAATGAAGTTTGTGTTCGTTTAAGTTTCATCGCATGGAGTTGAAATTCGTTCATTTCCAATGATTCCCATTAAAAATTAATATTTCTTTTGAACGTTTTTTCTGAGAATAATTCAATTCATTTTTCGATTTTAGAAAAATTGGTCTAATCAGCTTTAATATTAAATTATAATTTTCTTATATAATAAGAATTAAAAATTTCAGAATCTTTGATTTTGAAAGATTCAGTTTAGTTTTCAATTTCAAATTGTCACATAATCATCGCTTAGAATTTAAAATTATTCAAATTTAAAAGTTTTCAATTTTCAATTATTGACTTTTGAACGCTTTTAATTAAAAATTACACAGCTTCAATTCCTTTGAATTTTAAATGATCCAATTTCCACACTTCGAATCTTAAAATATTCAATTTTTAACTTTTGGAAATTGTCCTATTTTCGAAATTTTAATATGAAATCATTCAATTTCTTGATTCATCAATTAAAAATTCACCTCTTTTTTTCTAATTAAATTGTGCAAAATCGTATTGAATATATATTTTTTAATTTCAAACGCTTTAAATTCCAAATTAGAAATTATTGATCATTGTTCTAAAAATGTGTTAAAAAATATTCAAAAATTGGGGTAATAATGGATTTTTACATTGTTTATATTTTTAATTCATTATTTTAATTAATTAATTATTCTTAATGTTGGGAACTAAAAATCTAGAGACGTGAACGCGCAATTTGCGCGCGTATATTTACTGCTAGTACACGTTTTAATAAAACGTGTCTCTATTTTCCTTTATCAGACACAAAAATTTCCTTATCCTACACGGAGAAAAATGGATGTTTAAATGTAGATGTTCAAAGGGTAAGATTGTACCACCTAACATGCAGATATTCATGTCGAGCATCTACTATCTTTTCGAGATGTTAGGCGTAAAAATATTTTTATGTTAAACTGAAACATATTCAGATGTTAAAATCGTCCAAGCGCATGGGCATCGCGATTTGGAATTTCACGGCTATGTTTTCGATATTACAATCATGAAATATTACAATTTTGGAACATTTCCAAAGGATCAAAATGAGCTGTCCTTAATTAAAATCGGATAAGACTTTTGTCTGTCTACACGACGGAACAATGTTCGTGAGTTTTAGGTTATATTGACTTGAACACATATTTGACCAAATGTTTGTGAATTTAAAATAAAATTTTAGTTTCAGTAATAGAAAATGGATATAATTTTACATGCTGATTACAGATCATTCGCTCTTAGCTTATCCCGTTTTTATTTTGAAGATTTTGAATGACAAATATTGAAAATAACCTCAACTTGACTGAATGTATCATCTGATCGATATTTCATACCCTTCATCTGTTTTTCGTTTATGTATGAAAATTCAAGTTAAATTTTAAATTTACAAATAAGTTATCAAATAATTCCTTAAAAGATCAAAAATAAGTAAACTCCTTAATTATTTACAGACGTTATTTGACATAATCATCATTTAATTTTTTTGGATATTTCAGTTGAACATTTTGGATGTTACAGAGTAACATCACACTTTTCAATATCTACAGATACTAACTTTGAACATCTAGATGTTACGTTTAAACATCCATTTTTCTCCGTGACTTACTATATTCAAAGTTAATAATAGATTTCTTGCAAAAATGTTTGCTGATGCTTATCGACTTCCGCAATTGATCATATATGAAAAAAAACTGTGGGTTTCGCAAAGAGAGTATATTTTTATAAACCGGTAAAAATTACGGATATTTACCGGGAGAAAGTAGGGAGACGAAAATTTAAAGAATAGTGGGCACCTTGTAGGCTATATGCTCTGATGTATACGCACTGTGTGTGTATGTGTGTGTATAAAATATATAACCACGTTCTAATCAAATTATAAAAGTCGAATCAACTTTCTTGACTATACGTCTTTGCAATCCTGGAGAATGGGGGGAGCGCTGGGCCACCTACATTTTTAGGAACACCACTGGGTTTAGATACTTCCAAGAGTTAATTGAAATAGAAAAAAAAGACGAGCAAAAGAAAATACGTCGATTGTGATTCTTATAATTCTAATGAATTTGATATAAGTTAAGAGTTCCGTGGCATAAGGGCGTGAATGCCAAAATCGGAATGTTTCAGGAGACGCCGAAAAATGTCTAACTTTAACGCATTTAATTAAAAAAAAAATTACTTTTGAAATATTACTTAGCTCTATTGAATCGTAAAAAGAAGAGGCGAAAAGAAGTAATCACTTTTTTTTACATTACAAAACATGGATTTTGACCCTTTTCTAAATCGAACAGATGAACCAGGATCTTCTATAGACACATGTGTTAGATCAAAACAATTATTTTAAGGGTTTAAGCCAATAAAACGCATTCCCGAAATTTGGCACTTACGCTCTTATGCCCCGGGACCCTTCAAGTGTTTGATATTTTACGTATAAAAAAAAAAAAATTGATTAGCAGTTTGAACTCGAAAGTTCATTGCCTCACTACCCGATTCGGGTGGTGTTTCTAGGTGGATATTTACTACCAATGTGGGCCCACCACACCCACGACGGGCCAACAGCAACGCAGTATTCCTGGATGGTCACCCATCCAAGTACTAACCGCGCCCAACAATGCTTAACTTCAGTGATCTTACGAGAACTGGTGTTTCCAGAGTGGTATCGGTATACGTTTAGGAAAGATATCAATTTAAATATTTAAAAAATGTTCCTGTATTTTTTCTTAGTTTGTATTTTCAATGAAAAAAAGAACCGAAACAGAGAATTTGACTAATTTTAATTTTTGCATTGATTTTTCCCTGATGTTCCTTAACGAAAAAAAAATCCTTGACTTTTCCATGATTTCGTGGTATTCTCCTAACCTGCGGCCACCCTGAAAAGAATAATAATACTGAAACTGAAGAAGCTCAAATGAAAGAAGTAGTCTATAGTCCTTCCGCCTTCGTCTCCTCTATCCTTCCTCAGACATAACACGTCGAATTTTTTGCCCCTGGTATCATTGCACCAAATTGGTCAGTGCCTGTGGGAGTTGGGAATTACCCGTGTCACGGAAGTCCATTTCTCCTCTTCCCAAATGGATTCCGGCGGTCGGTAGAGACAATCATTACCGACCGAGTGCCTTCAGCCGAGGTTGTTTCCCACGAGCGGCCGAACAGGCGACCCGATGTCGCCCGTGTCACAGACTCACAGGTCCGGTTCCAAAGCAAATCGCATGAGGATGAGGCTGAATGCTGGATGGGTCTCTCCCGCCCAACGGAGGACATCCCAACAGCTGCTGCCATCTGGTGGAAAAAGCGGCAAGCCTTCGAGTCTCGCAGCAGGAGGAGCCTCTATTGGCCGACTCGTGCCGTCCCGTGGGAACTCTACTTAATTGGAGCGTCCGATCTTCTCTCTTCTCTCCTATCATCATTCTTCGCTCACCATCTTCACTCCCCATCACCATTCCTTTGATTCGATTTATTTTCCTTCTCGCGATGGCGAAGACATAAAAGAGACGCTTCTTACGCACCTTGAGATCCGCAGAGACGATTTGAGCATGATGAAGGAATTTTTCTTGCCTGTGGCTACCACCTTTACTTCCAAGTGGTGGAAATTGCCATGAAAAGAGCATCAAGGGCGGCGTAATGAACTAATTGGAGGCGCTGCCTGGGCAAATGACGACTTTACTACGAAATTATTAGATTCACGGTTATAAAATCGCTACTTTGAGTTTCGAGAGTACCCTGTTGATCGGTTGGCTACCCAAAACAATCCAGAACCCATTAAAATGAGAGCACCGTGATTTCTTTGTAATTGCAGTGGTTCTTGATGATTGGGTTATAATCGTTTCAGTGGATTGGTCTGGGTAATATCACCTTTTTGTGTAGAAGCTGGTTTCTTCCGATTGTTAATCCGAGTTCAAGGTGAAGGAAACATAACTGTCATGGAAAATTAGTAACCGGAGGCAATGATACATTCAATCTAAACATTATTGATTGTAAAGGATTGGAAGATATTTCAAAGGCTTTAAAGATTTTTGAAGGATTTTAATGAGATGTTCTTTTCAGCTTCTAATCCTTCATCGTCAGCTTCTCTAACATTAAGTACTCCATTACCCGACTACCTTTTTATCATAAAAGAAAATATAGATATGCTCATTGCTCATTCTATTGGGAATAGTCGAACAGATTTCCATGGGACTATTGATGTTTACGATTTTGAGTGGAGGATAAATGTGTCCTATTGCCCTCAGTACCCATAGATTACCGGCTCATAATTCACGTTCTTCGAGACAGTGATTGTCAGTTTGCCTGCCGTTATGCTTTGGGCGCGCTCAAACTCGTAATGGATCATTACGGGCGAGCAATAATCAATTTCGAAGTGGCGTGAGTCGAAGGAGTGGGTCCAATCATCGACGGCAACGGCAATTGCCTCAGAGCGCGTGTCTTTCATAGTCAATTACGAGAAGCGCTACTTTTTTCTATTTATTTGAATCATCAGCGACCCGCACCAGTTTGACATCACATAAGTATATACTCGTAGATGCGGGTAACGATTTTGTTTCCGAGCTGTCGAGTGGGCAGTAGATTCAAAAGGGTTTTGTGGTTTCAGTTATTTTAAAACTTTCAGTTATGGGTCTTATAATACAGTCTAGAAACGGGGATTATGATTTGTGGATGCTATTAGGAAGCTTAATGAAGTTGATGAAGGGGTTTGTTGGTTACTATTGCTCTTTGGGAAGGTCATAGAGTTATGTTGTGAAGATCAGAGTTAGGGTGATGCAACAATTATTAATGATTGCTTTTGAGATTGTATTAAAAGTTACGATTTAGCATCAGTTGTTTCGGATATGTAAGATATTATTAATATATATAAGTACTAAAAATAGTTATAGGAATTCCGATGAAAATTCTAGTTTTTCAGAGAGGTGCAATTATTTGGCTGATTAACTTTATCATGTGTAGATCTTGTAATTTAGCTATAAGAACCATATAAGCTTTCCAGGTAATAAAGAAGAATTCTTGGTATTCTCGGACGTGTTCACTGCTCCTCGTGTAAACTCACCTTAAGATACCCCCACCTTGAAATTCCTCATGCCCTGGAGGCACGCGCTCGCTAGCTGCGGGGGATCGCTTCGTCTTTCACGTCAGAGATTTGTTTCCTGTTGCAGTAAGACTACGGACAACGAAACTGATAAAAGCTTCAAGCTATCCGAACACGCAAAATATTTCTATCAAGAAACAGAAAACATCATTATTTTTAACTGATTAGATCAAAACTAGATCTTCATAGTTTTGGGGAAAATCTTTAACAGAAATTTCGTAGGAATTCAGGAGTGCAAGGGTTAGAAAAGTGTTTACATAAATTGGCAATGTTTCAAAAATCCGGTTGAGAGTGATTGATTCCAGATCACATTCAGAATAATTTCAATTCGCCTTTTGCCCTTTTCATTATTCGAGAATCATTCCAACGGAATGGTCCCAATACCAATGGATTCATTCGAAATGTCATTCGGATTTTTTGGGGATTCAGGTGGAGTCTTCGCCGGCTGAATTAGAATTATTTAGAATTATTTAAAATTGCATTCTACCTCGATGCATTGACATATTGGAACCTATTAGGATTCATTAGAAATCGTGTGGAATGAAGTTGATCATCCGTTGGATTCAATTGTCTTCCTTTTTCCTACTGTAGCCGGAATGATTCTGTTATCTACTCCCAATTAATCATTTGGAATTGCATTTGGTAATACTTGCGCAGGCAAATAAAATTCAGATATATTCATTTGGTTCCGGATTACTCTGGTTAAATCCGATTCCAATGGACTCTTTCCTAAAACTTAGGAATGACATTCAAAATAGTGTATACATTTTGCATTAGTTTAGATTTGTTAGAAACCAACATAAATTAAATAAATCTCAATTCCGACGGATTCATTCGAAATCAATTAAGCTTTCTTCTGAGTGAGTCTAAAGCGAGTTCTAAAGTGATTCAGGAACGGGTTTGCGATTTACTCCATTCCAACTGATTTGATTTCATCTGTATTTGATTGTATCTTTATTCCTCATTCGATATATTCCGGATCATTTGAGTTGTCATCTCCAACAGTTTTCGAATTCAGTCAGATAATTGCAGATTGAGATTTTAAATAAGAATTTATATCGATTGAATTAGATTCACTTGGAATCATTTGGAATGACATTCAATTGCCTTATTTTCCTACTATAACCCCACAGATTCCAAGATCTATTCCCGATTGATAGTTTAGAATGTCATGTATCAATACTTTCGGATTAAAATGGAATGGCACTAGTCCAAATGAATACGCATGTGGAAGTCTCTTAATTGAACTCATCCCTATCAAAACACATCAATTCTAAATTTCCGCCTGGGAAGTCTTCCCTCCCACATCACAGAGCGAAACATTGGGAAGAAAACATTGTTCGAGGCGGTCGCCGCGGAGCGTTTTGGGGCCTTAAACGGCTGGGACTCCCCGTGCTCTCGGATATAATACGCGTAGCCGAAAAATGCCGAGGCGCGCAGACAGACGGAGAAACGCGGGTAATGAAAGGGTTGAAACTGCAAAGTCGGAGGTGGACGACGAAATCGGCGGCAGAGGGTGAGGGAGGAGGAGGGCTGCACTGGCGGTATGGAACTATAGGAAGGTGAAGAACGGGTCCCAGAGGTTCGCAAGGAAGGGGGTTAGTTAGGCGCGTGGGTCCACGCGCGTTCCCACGGTTTCGAAGCATATCGCACCAGCCCTCCGTTGCGCTCCTATATAGAGGTCCTCCACCCTCTCGATATAACGTATATATTCCCTCCTCTCTAGCGTTGGCGGCGCGGTGACCTCTGACCCCCCATTACCCGGTACCGGGACTCGACTGACGCCGCAGACTCCTACGGATACACATAAATACAATGCATGCCGGGGCTGTATGTACTCGCAACAGATGTATGGATGTGTGACCGTACCGAGTACACAGACGCTGAGGCTATGGAGAGAAGGAGAGAAAATTATGAATCAAGAGAGAGAAAGAGAGAGAGGAATAGGGAAGAATGAGGATGTGGGGGTGGATGAAGGGGGCAGAGGGTGTGGGGTGGTATGCCTTGGCTCGCGCCCTCAGGGTATGCTTGCCTCCATATCTTCTCCATGACCAGAACCTTTTGCCTCGCTCCCACCTCGAGTACTCTACCCGAGTTTGGTCGTATCGTTTCTCGTTGCACAAGCGTCTTTGGGGTATCAACCCTAGGAGGCGAAACAGGAGGTTTGATAGACGGCGTGCGACTATTTGAAGATGGTATCCACTGACCAGTAACGACTTCTATACCAAAAGTCTGATGACAGCCAATTAAGAGTAGGATTCTGCAAGATTTCATTCTACTGGGATGCTGGATGACCAGAGAAGACTGATAACAAAAATTCAGTTTGCGGATTTTTTGATTCAATCGGGACATTTATGATAATGTAAAGAATCGTGATGGAATCAATGACTGGTGTTTGCATCATAGATACTGTTTTAGGATTGTTCATAGCTTGTGGATGATATTGAGAATCTTGATGAAATGGATTATATAATTCTTAAGTACTGTCTCTTTATAGGATGATTGTATATTTGTAGATCCATAACTCTCACATTTATAGTTATATTACGACCTACATACTTCTGGATGTCCCATCAAGACGATTAAGTTCTCACGAATTCCACAATGATGAGAGCCTAACTAAAGGCAGAGGAACTGGAGATATTAAAAGTCAATCGAAATTTTAATAGCCAATAAAGAAACCGCAATATACACAAAGGCAGGTTCTCCGTATCATTTAGTAATCGCTTCTGGATTTTCTCAGGTGGTTAAAGAAGAAGAAGAGGCTTCTTAAGAAAGTCGACGGGTAACGCTTTGGGCTTTTCTCACTGGACCAAGGTCGTTAAAGTTAGAGTAGTTAGGCGACGTCGATCGCCGCTAGGTGTTTCACCTAGCTCGAAGGTCGTTAGGACTCATGCTGTGTGATCGTTCTGCTGCAGCGTCTTCCGAAGAAGTGCCCAAACTGCTCGCCGCAGTGGTACCGGCGACAAGAGCATCTGCGGTAGTTTTTAACTTCAAGGTAAGATTCGGCGTACTCTTGACTCCTCTCACCCCTTCGGGCCAAGCACCCGCACCCGCGAAAGATATTTGCCGCTCATTCCCAAGAGCAAAGCTAACTAAGGTCACTCCTCCTCATGGGAGGGCCCCCAGGCGCCGCTACCTCCTCCCAGGCCAACGAAAAACAAGATTTTATGAAGGTAGTATCGGTACGCCAAACACCAAACGGTCAGGGCTGGCCCCAGGCGGCATCTTCAAGGCAACTCTAGTGAAGCTGGTGTCCGAGAATTCAATTTTTTAGTTCCTGATACTACTGTGGAATGAATCAGGAATCTTGGTTTTAGAATGTGGATTCATATTCAGGAAATATGTCTTGAATTCAGTTTTATTATAATACAACAAGGTAGAAGATACCCTGGATGCTGAATGAGTATGAGGAATTTGAGCGAAAAATTGTTGATGTTAGTGTCTTAGTAGTGTCCTCTTGTCGAAATTTGCACTTTTTTTACTAGTTATGGGGATGGCTTTTACTATAAAGTTTTGAATTTTAATTGGATTGAAAAACCGAATGAAAAGGAAATTACTGAAATCTTTGTAAAAATCATAAACAGTTATTGTTTAAACATTTTAAAGACTATGAAATTGTTTACCTTACGAATAATGAGCGGAAACAATGTCAAAATACAATTTTTGGCACTCGGCTATCATTGTGCGATTTAGAAACCAATCACCATACTTTCAGACTCATTAATCTATATAAGCTGATATGGCCAATAACTATATTTCACCACATATCAGAGGCCAAATAATTAAATAGTTAAACACTTTAAATATGAATTATTATCTACTACTTTTAACGCTTAACTTACTATGGTCATCTGATTGTTTAACAAATTTACTATCCATCTGTATTTCATAGAACTTTGACGGTTATAGTTTGCCAAACTTGGAAAATTTCTGAAGTGGCCAATCATTGTACTGATGACTCTATCACAACGAATGTATATTAAGTTTATTTTTTTATTGGCTCAATTAGTGTGATGATGAAGACAGTCACAGTCAGCAATTTATTGAAAATAAATAATAATTTAATTATATTTGCAGAAAACGTATGGAATTGATCAGTTGTTAACAGTTGAAGATTCCAATTCAAGTATTTACAACCGTAAGTATTGGCAACTTTAAATGGCTGCATTTTATAAGTTTTAATTTATAAGTTTTTAAATTATGAATTTAACAAAATTCTTCATTGTAAAGATTTATTTCAAGAAAATTCCGAAAAAATTTAATAAAATTATTTAAAGTATATGAGGTACAATTTGAAATTGTACATTTTTTAATGTTTTAATTTGAAAATGTACAATGTTGAAAATTAAATTGAGAAATATTTATTTTGATATGTTTTTAATCCATTATTATTCAATTTTAAAGGATTTCAGCGTGGCAGAATTAAAAATTTAATGTAGACGTTAAATTTTTAAAGTTGATAAAACTAATATGGTTCAATTTTGCACAATTGCTTTTAGGATTTTAATTGGAAGCGTGAAAATGCTAAAATGAATCGAATCGTGTGGGTCCAGGAAAAAGATTTGTGGATTGTTATTCGAGAAAAGTAAAAAAATAATGATTAAATCAATTAATATCTCCTCTTCGGTTTTTGGATTTTAAAATTAAATAATGTTCCTATTGGTTGAAACATTATGGAAAATTTTTCGACGTGATGTTTAAAGCGTTTCAAAATTTCTAAAAACTCCGCACAAAAAAACTACACAATTATGAAAAAAATGTTAGTCCATGTTCATAAAATATTTGTATGTATCTTCAATTCAAGTTGAAGAAATTTCAGCTTAGAGATTTAAAAACAAATTTTAATGGAACTTTTTTTTTTAATTTATTTTTTATGACTATTCAGTAGCAAAAATTGTACGTGCAAAAAAATTCCATAATTTTTTCAACCAATAACATTTTTTTCAATTTAAAAAAATTATTAACCGATTTCAAAATTATTTTTTTTTACATTCTCATCATAATGAGAAGGTATTGGTTTTATGTAAAATTGGACTTAGTCGGTTTTCATCAAATCTCCACGTTTTGAGACCCCCTGAGTCAGAAAAAACGATTTTTACGAAGGTGTCTGTTCGTCTGTCTGTCTGTAGTCTGTCTGTAGTCTGTAGGCACGATAACTTTACAAAAAATAATCAGATTGAATTGTGCTTTGGTACACTTTTTTAAGGCCTAAAAAGGAAGAACAATTTCGTTAACCAGCTATATCGGATAAAAATTCAAAAAGTGAGAGCATTTTGAAAATTTTTGGGACCATCTTTTCAAGATTTAAAAATTCCATGCACGGTTATTCATAGTATTCGGAAACTCCAACAATTTATCCTCATGACATTTTTCGATAAAAATGAAATTATCAGAGTTATAGAATTTTCAAAATCCCAAAAAAAAAAAATAATAATAAAATTAACATTTTAACCGGAACAACGCACGATATGAAAAAAAAGTCAAGAAAAGAAAAACGTTGCTTTTGAAAGCACCACAAGATTATCATAACAAATTTTTGAATTTTTCCGAAAAATAAAAAATTCAAAATTTGATCGCACAAAAAATAATGAAAAATTAAAAATTCCATTTTTCGTTCAAACAATGCAAGATACAAAAAAAGATTAGAAGTCAACAATTGCGCACCCAAAAAAGATCTAAAATTTTGTCATTAATCAATTTTTAATAGGACGCTTAGTTTTTCTTTTATTCGTAAAAAATAACATTAAAAATAAAAAATTTAATTTTTGGACAAACGACACAAGCTATTAAAAAAAATAATAGGCGAAAGTTGTTTACTTAAAGAGGATCTGCGATTGCGTTATTTATCATTTTTAGAAAGAGCGAGTAGATTTTTTTTCAATCGTAAAAAACAAGAATAAAAATATAAAAATTAAGTTTTTGGAAAAACGACACGAGT
This sequence comes from Andricus curvator, assembly GCA_932195095.1. Taxonomy (NCBI): domain Eukaryota; kingdom Metazoa; phylum Arthropoda; class Insecta; order Hymenoptera; family Cynipidae; genus Andricus; species Andricus curvator. The sequence goes on along the minus strand of CAKNYM010053687.1, from coordinate 191,421 downwards.
TGCAATAAAATGTATAATAACAAACTTTTTTGAATAGCATGTGCACTTTTGTTTTAATTATAAAAACAAGATAATGAAAATACGTATGTTTGATATAATATTGTTGAACACAATGTAGAAAAGTTTGCATTTCGGACAAAATCGAGTGCAAAGCACGAGATACGTGATGAGAATGTGTTCGTTAAAGCCGAAGGAGCTTTATCAAAAGAGAATTAAAAATCACCAAATTACAGTTGTCGGTGATTTGACCTCTAATTTTAAAAGGTCTGTGCGCAAATGTGGGGGAAATACAAAGACCGAGCGCGTAGCGCAAGGTAAATGCATTATCGAGAGCGAAGCGTGCGATAAATATATTATCGAGCGCGAAGCGCGAGAACCAAAAGTCGCGCGCTCTAGGCGCGCTCAAACTTGCGACCGAAGCAAGCCGCAAAATTTTTCTTCTGTGGTTTTTAGTTCTGAAGTTTTAAAATTTGAACATGTAATAATGAAGTATTAATATCAGTCCGAGTATAACCGAGCCACTCATGTGGATAATTTTTAAGGTAGTCTGATGCAGGTCTGGTCTAGGTTTGGATTTGTTTAGAACTAGATTTCTATAGTAGTCTGGAAGATCTGATCTGGCCCCGGACTAGCGCTTCTCTGTTATCCAAGAACAATAAAAAATTTAAGTTCAGTCTGGAAGGTCTGGTCTGGCGCTGATCAGCTATCCCAGAACAAAAAAGTTTTAAATTCGATCAGCAACTTTTTTTTAATATTTCGAAAAAGTTACAAGGTGTCTAAAATGATAGAGAATAAGAAATTGAGACTACTAAAACAAGACTTTTTCTTATCACCTTCACAGTATAGTCTGGTCCAGGTTTGGTGCTATTCAGCCAAATACACTTATAGTGAAAAATGATTTTTTTTTCCAATTCATTTAAAAATAAAGGGAGTCTAGCCAGCGGCTGACAAGCTTCCGACAAGTGGCTAACCAGCCATTAACTAGTGGCTGACCAGCCAATAACTAGCGGCTGACCATACGGTCTAGCCTGGGGCTAGCAACAAAAAAGTTACACTTTTGTCCAGGCTCCAACCAGGCCATGTGGTCAGCGCCAAGACTGGAAACCAGGCCAGCGCCAGAATCCAACACAAAATATGAATCGTTTGAATTTCAGATTGCTGAATTTTCAGTTTTTATCTCTACAAATTGAATTTTCTCATTTAGAAATGTTTAGTTTTGCCATGAAAATTCAAATAACTGAACTTATAAAAGTATGTGTGTCTACCTATAATATAACAATTTAAATTTATTTGTTAAATTATTCATTTTGAACGAATTCAAATAAAATAAATCCGCCTTGAGGTCTTCAGCTTCAACTTTTTAAAACTTAAATGTATCCAGTATCTCATGATGGAATATTTACCCCTCTGCATTATTATTATTATTATTATTATTATTATACCATTAAGCCATTTCCCTGTCGGGGTAGACGTGCCTTGCTCGGTCAGGAAAGGAGTAATGTGAGGTAGGGGGTATAGATTTTTTAGATTGATCTACAATTCTCGTGTTATTTATTTAAATGAGAGGTTCGTTCCGCAACACTGCTCCGACCCAGGTTTCTGATCAATCTCTCGAGTGATCACCCCCAAGTAAAGATCCTCACAAAATTGTTATGTTTGGTTCCCCACTTGGGCCCATTAGTATCCACGCTCTTTGTTTTAGGTGTCATTCACTATATTGTCACTCTGTTTATGAACTATTTGTCGCCACACTTTTCTGTCCTGGCCTACTTCTCTAGCTTCCTTCACGTCCATGCATTTATTCATGCAAGCTCTTGTGTTTCTATGGTTCATCTTTCATTCTTTCAACATGTTCGAACCATCTTAACTGATTTCTTTCCCATATGGCAACTAGTGTCTCACCTGTACCACATTCTTTGAGGATTATCTCGTTTCGGACTTTGTCCATCAGTGTTTCCCCGCATATTGTGCGCAGAGGTTTCATGCCAATCGCGTTCATTTTACACTTTGGGTTTTTCTTGACAGCTCCATGTCTCGCTACCGTATAGTACAGTCGGTACAAATATAGAATTATGTATGGCCATTTTAGCTTTTTTTGATACGTTTTTATTTCTGAGAATGGACCCTGCTCTACCGATAACCTTCTTACCCTCAATATGCGCCTATCTAACTCTCCATCTATTTTTTCGTCGCTAGGGAATAGGCTACCCAGATATACGTACTTATCAACTTGTTCTAATCTTTCATCAGCTAGGACAATGTGGCACATTGTTTTCTCACTTTTTCCTTTAAACATCATGATTTTTGTTTTATTTACGGTAATTTTGAGGCCCATGTTCTTCATACTTGCACTTAGAGAAATGGTTGACTGGTACATCCATTTTTTTGTTGGTTAAGGAATAGTTGGTCAGAACGTCTGTTCAGATTGACGGACCAGCTGAGTCCGTTGGACACAATGACAATTTTAAATGGCTGCGTGTTCGTTGGTCACTGCAGCTATGCAATTGGACGCTTTAATTATAGAATAGTTGGCACAGCCAACTGATTGACCAGTGGTCCCAAACGTTGCTCCCTGACCTATTGCGCTTGCGTTAGGGAGACTCGTTTGAGCCATTGGCCGGTTGGCGTGGTTGGTGTCAAAATTCAGAATGGCAGAACCAACCTGACAGCCTGACAAGAGTCAAGAGATGATTATTTGTGTTACTTTGACGATATTCCGAGCATTTGTGTCGTGTGTTGTGATTTTTCAAATTATATTAAGTTACACTTTCTCGTGGAGAAAGAATTAAGTATTCTTCGAAATGAAATCTTGGACTTTTGAGAAAACAAGAACTCGACGCTTGGTCCAGTGTCTCTTAAGGCCATGTCATACTAACCTCAAAATAATTTGTCGACATACATTTTGCTACAATTCACGTCCACACGAATTGAGATATCGAGGTGAGAATTTGGAAAATTAAATAGAAGGCTCTAATGAACTTTTGCTTCTGGTATAGGGACGTGAGATGTTGCAAAGAATATGTTGAAAACCCATCTTGAGGTTAGTATGGCATGGTCTTAACGATCTCGAGCGAAAAGCATCGTGTTCATCGTTCTTCATAAAAGTGTACAATTGTCAACAGGGAGGAATGCTCAAGGATCGGAAAGAATAAAACAGCGGATTATGGTATAAAATCCGAAAGAATGTTATATACAAATTTTTATTTTTCACAGGTAAAACTCATATTTTGCGTCCGATACACAGTTCTTTTCCAATAAGTTTTTGTAACCAATCTGTCGCAATCAGAAATTACCTTTTAAAAATGATGATTCAAATAATTTTTACTGAGGATTTAAACGCATCCATTCGATTTATTTTCCTGGGCGTATTATTCATCTAAATTCTTAAAAGTAATTACTGCTAAGTACATGAGACAGGCTGCAAACAGGGTTCATTGTCCGATCCGTCTGAAATTGGTGAGTCAGACAACACAACGGCACGGTAACATTTTGAGCAGTTGCTCAACTAACTCAGTTGGCTGGCACAACCAACACCATCGTGTCCATTAAAAGTGGCTTCCTCAGCCAACTAAGTGGATGGCGCCCCAGCATCCAACAGAATTGTCTACAGCAACCAACTTACGGGTCAGACCATCCAATCATTTCTCTGAGTGTGTATTAAGTTTATTCAACATTCTTTGCAAGTCCTCGATTGATTCTGCCATAACAATCTTGTCATCTGCGAAAGCTAACCCACGTACCCTCACTGTCTCGAGATCTACACATTCTTCGTCGAAGAGGGCCATTCTTAGACACTTATCCATAAATATGATAAATAGCCATGAGGACATAACGCATCCTTGTTTCACGCCTTGCATAATATCGAGCCAGTCACTCAGTTTCCCGTTAACTCGCTTTACTACCTGTACATATTGTTTTTATTGCTTGTAGAAGCCATCCGTTGACTACGTACTCTTTAAGGACTTCCCAAAGTTTACTTCTATTTACCTTGTCAAATGCTGTTTCTATGTCAACAAATTCACAGAAAACTTTCTTTCCTATACTCTCAAACTATTTTCTGTGATCTGTCTTAAGCTGAATATTTTATCTGTACATGATCTTCCTGGCATAAATCCACTTTCTTTTGTATATTGGTACGATAATCGCTGTTCTCCAATCGTCTGGGACTTCTCCTATCTCGATACATAAATTGATCAATTCGCACAACCTGTGAGGTATGTACTCGCCACCGTATTTAAGCATTTCAGCGCCAATACTGTGTACACCAGCAGCCTTACCGGTTTTCAAGTTCCTAATTATATCTCTAAACTCAGTGACACAGACTTTTTGATTTGGGTTTTCTAATGTATTATGTTCCACGTCGCAGTTCTGTTGCCCTATATCTCCACCTTCTAATAATTCTTTTAAAGACTCTTACAAAGCGTCTACTATCCCGTCTGTATCATATAGCATTACACCTTTGCTGTTTCTCATGCTGATAAACTCTGTACTTTTACTTTCCTGCATCTCTTTAAATAATAGTTTCATGGTTCATTCAAAGTAGTTTTGTATTTTCTTCTTTTCTTCTCTTCTGATTTTATCTTTACTTCCCTTGACTAGTCGTTTAACTTTCCTCTTTTTGTGTCTGTAATCATTTTCAAGTCTATTTCTCTCCTCATCGCTAAGACCTGTGATGTTCATCGTTCTCTTGTACGCTTCTTTTTTTTCTTGTTGGGCAGCCTCAATTTCATCATTCCACCATGCATCACCAGGTTTTCTTCCTACAACCGCCGTACCGCACACTTCCGGTTTCTGTAAATTTTCAATCTCGATTCGCGTTTGTTTCGTTTTTTTGTTCTCTTTCTTCTCCATCCATGCCCTAAGTTTATTTTGGAGACTAGGAGGTAATGATCAGTATTGCTTTCGGAACCCCTCATGACTCTTGTATCTTGTACTAGTTCTCTAATTTTCATAATTTCTAAAATCTCTAATATTCCTACGAGAATATAAAATGTTCTTGCAGAAATCTAGACTTGCAAGAATTCTAGTTTCTATACACCCATTACTAAAAAAATGACACTTATCATATCACTTAATTTTGTTTCTTAGCAGTAATGACTATCAGAACCAATTAACTAGGGGAAACTTCACCCTTCGGAATTAATATGCTGAAAGTAATGAGATGCGCTTCCCAGCCGTTCTTCAAAAAAATCCACGCACGTTACATGGACCACTGTTTAAGAGTCTTTCAAGACCCAATTATAGTTCAGGCGGTGAGCACTTCGAGTTTGTAATCACATAGTCCCGGCTCGATTCCTGCTGCTGGAATTTTTTTCATTCAAATTTTTGTTATTGCAATTTTCTATTAAATTTATTCAAATATAGCCAAAATGTTCATTTTATACTATTTCTTCTTATCCTTTATCACTTTTACTCAAAGAAAAGTTTTTTTTAGAAATAGACTTGAAAATGATTACAGACACAAAAAGAGGAAAGTTAAACTACTAGTCAAGGAAAATGAAGATAAAATCAGAACACAAAAAGAGAAGAAAATGCAAAACGACTTTGAAGCAAGCAAGAAACTGTTTTATAAATTGGTAATGATCTATATGAAGGGAGGCAAAAGTACAGAGTTTATTAGCATGAGAAATAGCAAGGGTGAAATGCTATATGATACAGATGGTATACTAGACGCTTCGAGAGACTCTTTTAAGGAATTATTGGGAGATGAAGCTACATATAGGTATAGGGCACCATAACTGCGATATAGAACACGATGCGTTAGAAAATTCAATTGAAAGAGTATGTGCCTCTGAGGTTAGGGATATAATTAAGAACTCAAAAACTGGTATTGCTTGCTTTCATTGTTAGAATGATACGCGGCCATTTAAATTTGAGAACTGATGTTATTAATGCATCACTAATCGTTTCTTTTATGAACAAATGTACATTGCAGACATATATAGGTCGAAAGAAATCGTTTTTTTCTTTATTATTTTTTGAATTATATTGACAATGATGTGTCTGAATGAAATTTTGGTCTAGACAAATTTTGACATTCATCAATTTTGGTTTATTTTGTGAACAAATTATATAAACAAATGCATATTTCAGGCATTTTCAGACCAAAAGGAATCGTTTTTTCTTCTAGTCTCGTGGGAATTATATTACCAATGATATTTTCTGGGAAAATGTTTCTATTTATCAATATTTGATTATCCCATAAATGAATTAAAACAAATTATATGAACAAATGCACATTTTAGGTGTTTTTAAGCAAAAAAATAATTTTTTCTTTTGATCTTGTAGAAATTATATTTCCAATGATGTTTTCTAGAAAAATGTTGCCTTGCATCACTAATCGTTCATTTTATAAACAAATTCACATTCCAGACATTTAGCGAGAGAAATGAATCGCTTTTCTTTTATTATTATAAAATTATATTAACAATAATGTGTCCGGATTAATTGTTTGATCCATTATTATTTGTTCATTTAATAAACAATATATGATACAAAAATGCACATTCTAGGCGTTCACAGGCTGAAAAAAATAGTTTTTTCTTATAACACTAGTTTACAGCCATTTTGCCCACCATATCTCACTATGATTTTCCTATGTATTTTGGCCCACTAAACACGAAACACACTCAAAAATTTTTTGATGGAAGCGTTTTCGAGATATCATTGTTCAAAATTTTTTTTTTCAATTGTCATAGTTGTTCCGACATTTTTGAGTATATCTCGAGTTGTAATTGACCGATTTCCCTAAAGCAACACTCAAATTAAAGGCAACTGAATCTTCTACAACTTTCTATTCTAAAGTTTTTAGACCGGTCCAGTAGTTCAGATGCTAGCGATTTTAATAAGTTGGCTGATATTTGCGATTTCTATTCTTCCCAGGACGATATGTGCAACTTATTAAAATCGCTAGCATCTGAACTGCTGAGCCGATCTAAAAACTTTAGGATAGAAAGTTGTAGAAGATTCAGTTGCCTTCAATTTGAGTGCTCGTTTAGGGAAATCGGTCAATTAGAACTCGAGATATACTCAAAAACGTTGGAACAACTATGAGAATTGAAACAACAAATTTTGAACATTGATATCTCGAAAACGCTAACATAACAAAATTTTTGTGTGTCAATTTCTTGTTTAGTGGGCCAAAATACATAAAAAAATCATATTAAGATGTGGTGTGCAGAAAAAATCTAACCGGGACTTGAAAGACTCTGCCATCGCGGTCCATGTAACGTGCGCGTGGATTTTTGTAAGGCCCTTTTTCTTGAGAATCGCTGAAGAGCGCATCTCATTACTTTAGTGTAGGTTCACCTTGTAAATAAATTTGAAAAAAAAACAACCTGGAAGTACTTGCACTCGATGAACCGAGAACATAATAATCCTTATACACATCTCAATGCTATAACGGTGCGAAAGGCGCGAAAGAAACTATGAAAGTTGAAGGGGAAATAGGGTAGGGGTGAAAAGCGCTCCAGGAGAAGCTTCTCTTGTCCAGTGATTGGGCCCAAGTCGAGCCAAGTGCATAAGTACCATGGTAAGTACCCGTGCTTGTAAATACACTTACAGCAAAACCCGTGAGTGAATGAAGTACGGTCGTTCCCTCGCTTTATGGGATACCCACTTCTCAGGCCCAGGGAATAAGAGAGTGACTCATTGCCTGCGTGGATACTCGCCAGAGGCGAATTTTCATCGTAATTGTCTTTGGATACGCGGCTTAATTAGCCATCGACTCCCTAGGTGACTTGAATGGCCGCGTTTCATTCCTGAGAGTAAGTCCCTCGGCGCTTGTTACTGACCCCGAATGCTAGTGTCAGTCGGGCGACGCTCATGCGTGCGAATTTAATTCTTTATTCTGCCTATCACGACTAAATGACGTTTCCTCAACCTTCCTGGGGTTTTCAGAGTTTTGCATACATGGTCATTATTTTTGCATTCACCGAGGCATACACCTTCTTCATTTTTTCACACACCTTAATTTTTTCATGCTACATCTTCCTTAATTTTTTATGAATGCTGCAATGTCTTCATTCTTGCATATATCTTCATTTTTTCATACTACATCTTCTTTTTTCAAACTACGTCTTCTTCAATTTTCATACTATATCTTCTTCATTTTTGCATACATGCTCTTCATTTTTCAATACTACATCTTTTTCATTATCCATACTGCATCGCCTTCATTTTTCCATACTACGTCGTCTTCATTTTCTTATATCTTCTTCATTCTTTCATGCTACATCTTCTTCATTTTTCATACTACTATGTCTTCATTTTTGCTTAAATGTTCTTCATTTTATTCATAATACATCTTCTTCATTTTTCAAACTACATCTTCTTCAATTTACATACTACATCCTCTTCATTTTTTCATACATCTTCATTTTTTTCATGCTACATCTTCTTCATTCTTTATACTACACTCTCTTGATTCTGGCATACATCTTCTTCATTTTTTCATACTATACCCGTTTCCTTCTTTTTTTTTAGGAATTGAAGGTTCCCGGGGCATAAAGGCGTGAGTGTCAAATTTCAGAAATGCGTTTCGTCGGCCTAAATTAACTTTTTTGACCTAAAGCATGTCTCTGTAGAAGATTATAGTCCACTTCGATTTGGAAGTGGAACAAAATTCATGCTTGGTATTTCTTTGTGTAAAGTAATTACATCTTCTTGCGTGTTCTTTTCACAATTCAATAGAACTGAGTGATTGCTCGAAAGTACCTTTTTTTGTAATTAAAAAATTAAAAATTTATGCATCTGTTTGTGTGTCATTATTTTCGTTTTTGGGGACGCACCGCACCATTGACAAGGGTTTTCGATTCGAGGAATGGCAAGGCGGAGGTCGAGGAACTCAAGGAAGGATAGCTCGAGGCTTCGCGTTTCGAGACAAAGCAAAGTGGCCAGAATTCAAGGCCTTGAAAAGCAAGGCCTTGTCTTGGTCTTGTCTTGGAGGCTTGAGATTCCTCCAGCAGATGTGCATCTTTTCCGATCGCCTGGGGAGGGGGAATAAATTAAAGCTCTGATAGGATGATTGTGGATGCAAGTAAGTAAGTATACCATTAAGCTATTTCCCTTTCAGGGTAGGCGTGACACTACGTGAGTAGTAGTTAAATACTTTATTTAAATATTCAAGAAATAATTTGTGAGACAAAATTATAATTAATAATACTTAAAATTAATTAATAATAATGTTTTAATTAATTATAATTATTAATATTTTTTTTCAACAAAAAAATTCTTTCAAATTTTTGTTCAATTAAAAAAAAACAATTCAATTTTTTCCAAAACTTTTTTTCATACAATTTTTGTTTACGAAACTGAAAAATATTTTGTTTCGAGATTCTGTTAACACTTAAATTAACGTCTTAATAGGCTACGAAACCGTTCCTTGTAGGCGGTCCGCGCCTACTTTGACTAATTTTTATTTACAATGTGTTACTTCTGATTCAATTAGATATACAATGGAATATAGAGGAATCTGAAGATGTACCTCATGCCAAAAATTAAGGTTAGCGACGAATGTCGGACTTTTGGCTCCCCAAATATTTCTATTGCACGAGTAAACATTTTTATAAATAGTCGGCAATTACATAATATTTAATCGTGTTCTCGGTTTAGATTCAACAAGTAGGATTTCATTGAAATAAGTTGAAGCTATGCGAATTCTACGTGAAATGTCAAAATCTTTCAAATGCTTCTTAGTACGATGTCATAGTGCACCCCAATTTTCTGTCGGTAGTGTAAATTACCTTAAAAAAAGTAACTAAATAATAAATATAAATAAATTTGAAAATTACAGTGACGTAAGTGAAGGTATATAATAAATTACATTTTTATTTTAAGTGGACAAGCATTCAGAAAGGCTATTAGGAGAAGTTATGCATTTTTAAATTTTGTGCTTTGTTTTTCCAAAAATCCGCAAACTTTTATCTTAATATTTTTCGTGTCTGTCATTGCTTGAGAGAAAAAGTATAAAATTCTATTGTATGAAAAAAATTCTCCTGGCCACCAAATTTATTTAGCCCGCTTAAAACTCACAAGATATCTTCCTTATCAAAGTACAAATTAAAAAAAATCGTAAACGAAAGAATGAATATAAGGGAAGATTTTTGGAAAAAATCGACTTTTAATTTTTGTAGAAAAACCGCCGCCATTGTATTAATTTTAAAACTTTTCAAAATTTTTCCGCGGATTATGGAAGAAGACTGCACTGAGAAACCCTTGTTTGTATTTCTTGTTAAAAATCACACTAGATTTTACTATCTGAACTTTGCAATGAGGGGCAAAAAGCAAATTTTAATAATATTTACTAACCTCAATAGTAACTCGTAGCTACTTAAAGAATTATAAAATATATTGGAATAAAAGTTAAAACTATTGCATTTATTGTAAAAGACATTTGAAGTATTTATTAACCTCTGTAGTAAAACTGCAAGTCTGCACTACTGCCATTTACTAATTTTGATAGGAGAAAATAGTAAATTTGTTGGATTAATATCTGTAGAAGATAACAGTATTTACAAAGTACTGTAGTAAAATGATGCGCAGGGACCGTGCGCACCGAATTACTAACTGGTTAGCAAAATATGCTACAGTGAGAATAGTAAAAAATATAAACACGTGTTGCTAACTTTCACACAAGCCTACCTACACACATATTCTACATTTAACGCATAATTCACATTTATTTAAATTAAGAATTGACAACATTAGAAATTACATATATGTATATATCCTTAAAAGATAGTATTATATTATAAAGCTGAAACAGAAAAATCGGGTTAGAAGAAAACGAAGCTGGCGGGAATCGAACACGCGTCTCCGGGACAGCAGTCGGGCGATGATCCATCTACCTATAAGACATTTTGAGACTCAGAATGAAAACTTCCATATGACCTAAATGATAGAAAGTTTATTGGTTCTAATTCATTTAATCCTTAATTGATTAATATTGATGATATTTTTATAATTTTAAACAACAAAATTTTTAATGTAATTAAAATAAGTAAATATTTTTTTTTAAAAAATACGTTTTTTTGCGGATTTTGAATTAAAACATAAATTAAATGTCATTTTCGCTACCTAAAAATAATTCTAAATTGTAAATCTTCAAAATTAAATTATTTTAAATATAAACGAAATGTAGGTAGAATATTTATTATAAATTTAACTATTTTTATAACAAAAAACACAATTAAAAGTAAATTTAAAGCATATATTTATATTTCAGGAATACAACATTTTGAAAATTCTTTACGCCACAGTAAAATCTTAACCTCCAATCCGTTGATCGGCGATCGACACACGTCGGATGCACTCGGCTGCGCTCGGTCCAAGGCTCGATACCGTCTGCTAAATCAGTTAGTAATATTTGGGACCAATTTTAATAATTGGTATTAACCTTTGTTACAAAAAGTAGAAAATGTCCATAATACACATCGTGTTCCTACAGACAATAGTAATTTCTTCTACATATTTAGTATATTCTGTTATTTAAAATACTTATTACTTTTATTCTTTTTGTACAATTTATTAATTTCTCTACTAATTTTTCCTACATCGGATTTTACGACAGACAATAGTAAGGCTTGCTATTACCAAATAGGAAATCTTCTTATAAAAATAGTATAACTTATTATTTATGTATTAAAATGTCGAAATTTAAGCATTTTGCCCCCATTTGCTATCCGTTTTAGTAATTTTTCTAACCTAAAGTTTCTCAGTGTGTGAGTGCTATTAGAATAAAAAAACACGAGAAATGTCTCAATTAGGTCAAAAGTTTTAGATGTTTAAAGAAAAGATGTTGGGTTTTTTGAAAAAAAAGCACAAAATTCAAATACGCATAACTTTTCGAAATTTTTTTTTGTTTGCAAATCGGAAAAATATGTACCTATCGCCTAATTTCTTTCAAAACACAAACATATTGAGCGTATTCAATTTATAAACTTTTTTAGACAAATTACATATCCCGGGTATCGTGAAAACTTGTAGATTCCGAATATGATATTTACATATCGCTAAATCAACAATTAAAAAAAAAATGCCTTCGTACTTTCGGCCAGCTTACAGACAAAAGACCCCTGCTGAGACGGGCCGGGGAGGCTGGAGCATCAGATTACGGTATTTTCATTCAATGCTGGTGTTGAAAACTCAAGCCTCCAAGACAAGCCCAAGGCAAGGCCTCGCATTTCGAGGCCTCGCCATTTTCAAGGAAGACTCAAGGCGATCGATTCAAGCCGGGAGGTAAGGCTCGTCTTGTCTTGCTTCGAAAACGTCGAGGCCTCGCTCGACGGCAACACTAGGTTTTTCTCGGAGATCGTTACTTATTTTAGGATGTTCTCTTCGTGGTTTGATAGAGTTAAGAAATATCTGTAAAGCACTTTCTTCTTTTTTTTTTGGATTGAAAAATAAAGAAGCTGTGCAGCTTTTTCTTTGTCGGGTACGGCGCTTTTTTGGGACGCGCCATTATTTGGCAAGGGTTTTTTGCAGATATTTGCTTTTTTGTGAGCACTTCTTTGGCGATTCGATAGAAATTTTGAGTCAAAATTGGCTTTTTTATGACGCGCCGTACCTTTGACAAGAGCTTTTCTCGGAGGTGGGTGCTTCTTTCAGAATCAGCCTTTCAGGGTTCGATAGAGATAGCAATTACTCGAAAGTCATTTTTGTTTTGAAAAAATTAAATGGATTGAAGTTAGACAGTTTTTTTGTGTCAGTTCGAGTTTTGTCACTAAAACCCTTATGCCCCGAGACCCTTCAATTCTTCTTGTTTCTCCTGTTTTCAAGAAACTCAACCAAATGAAAATTCATCTTCAACCAAATGAACATCCATCTCATTTGGTTGAAAATTCAACTACTTGGTGGAAAGCAGAACTACTTTAAGCAAAATTCATTTTCTTAGTTTAAGGGTTTTTCTTTTTGGTCGAAAACTTAACTTATTTGTTGAAAATTCGTTCCATTTTTCAGTTAACAATTAAGTTTTTAAACAGAAGATTCAACCATTACATGTTTGGTTGAAAATTGATCTTTTTTAGTCAAAACTTCAACTATTTAGTTGAAAGTTCATCTTGTTTAGTTGAATATTCAACTATTTGGTTGAAAATTCCATTTTTTAGTAAATAGTAATTTAATCTTCTTGGTTAAAAAATCATCTTCTTCTTTGAAAGTTGATTTATTTGGTTAAAAATCTATTTTTTTAAAAAAAGATTCATAATTTTAGTTGAAGAATTCAATAATTTGGAAAAAATTAAACTATTTGGTTGCCAAACAACTTTTCCGATAAAAATTCATATTTTTTGTTAAAAATTTAACTATTTTTTTTAGAAAATTCTACTATCTGGTTAGAAGTTAAACTATTTGTTTGAAAATTTAACTTTTCGGTAGAAAACTAACTTTTCTGTTGAAAAATGATATCTATACGGGATGCAAATTCAACTTTTTTATAGATAACACAGGCCGAAAAAAATGACATAATAACCAGACTATGTGACCCCGAAGGATTTTGGTATCCTAAAACCGAATTCGTTATCCAAATTTTTCCTATACGTCAGGTTTTTGAAATATCCTAACCTAAAAGTGCAAACATGACTATTTTTAGCCATATTTGAGGCAATATAATACGATCAGCATTTTTTTATAAAAACAGCTAACGCCGTCGTTTAGTACTTCTTTTCACCTTTCATTTACATTTTTAATCATCTCAAACCGATTTTTTTTCTGCGAGATATGTCATACACAATTTTATTCGCTTTCTTCGCCTTCTTTGCTAGTTTGTAATTGTGGAATTGAAATGGTTAATGTGCGATATCTCGGAGGAAAAAAATCGGTTCGGCATGATCGAAAATTGAAATGGAAGATGAAAAAGAGTACTAAACGACGGCGTTAGCAGTTAAACAAAAAAATTCTGATCATGTTATATTGCCTCAAATATGGCTAAAAAAGCCATTTTTGCACATTTAGGTTAGGATATCTAGAAAACCTGACGTTCAGGAAAAATTTAGACAACTGATTCGTTTTCAGGACACCAAAATCCTTCGTGGTCACATAGTCCGGTCTTTGGGTACAAATTTTGTCGGCCTTTGTAATTAATATTTTTGGGTGAAAATTTACCTTTTTGGTTAACAATTCATCTTATTTGGTTGAAAATTCAACTACTTGGTTGAAAGTTGAACTATTTTTCAAAAATTAATTTTTTCAAGATGCATCTCTGGTTGAAAATTGAACTATTTTGTTCAAAATTCTTTTTTTTTTTGTTAAAAATTAATTTTTTCAATCTGGAAATTGCACTATGCCATTTTTGCTGTAAATGTATTCTTTATGAGTTGCAAATTCGTATTTTTGGGCAGAAAATTAAACTTGTTTGTTGAAAATTCACCTTTTTGATTGAGGATTCAACGACTTTGTTAAAAATTCGTCTTTTTTGGTTCAATTCAAATGGTTGAATATTTTTTTCTTCTTGTTGAAAATTGATATTTTAAACTAAAAATTTAACAATTTTATTTATTTTTTAAATATCTGTTTTAGTTGAAAATTCAACTATCTGGTTTAAAATTTATCCATCTTGGTCTTGATTGAAAATTAACGTTCTTGTTGAAAATTCAGCTTTTAGTGTCTAAAAGTGAACTGTTTTCTAAGAAAAATCGACTTTTTAGCTTCAAAACTTAACTTTCTTGTTCAAAATTCGTTTTTTTGAAAAAAAAGATCTTTGTTAAAAATTCATCTATTTGGTTGAGGATTCAACTATTTAAATAAAACTTGGTCTTTTTCGTTGAATTCAACGGGTTCAAATATTTTGTGTGTGGAAAAGTAATGTTTGAAACTGGATATTTAACTATGCATGTATTTTGTTAATAATTCGTCTTTTGGTAAAAAATTCATCTTTTGTAGTTTAAAAATTATCTATCTTTTCCGATCAAAATTCAACTATTTTGTTGAAAATTCCTCATTTTAGATTGAAAATTCATTAATTTATTATTTATTATTTATTATTATATTTAATTGTGGTCTCAGGCTTTAGATGGTGACAACCCAATAAATATGTCGAAGGCATTTTTTTGTTTATTAGTTGGATTATTGAATGGTCTGCACGGGGCTGTCCCGGTATATATCACATAAAAAACTGAGGGTTCAGTGATGTTGCGGCTCAAGTAAAAGTTGGTATCATTTAGAACTGAGACTCCAATAGAACTCTTTTTTAGGGTTCCTTTATAGTTCGTTGATATCCGATAGATGGCTATTCATATTTTCAACTGCGCATGTGCCGAAAAGCGCGGGCCTATTTGAAATCAACAAGTACTATGAATAATTATACAAATAAATATTAACAAACACTTTGTATCCTTTTTGAAAGTAAATTAGATTGAATGACAGAAATATCTAACTTCCTAAAAAATGTAATATTAACGTAATATTGCAAGTGTATATTATATCATTTTAAATAGTTCCGCGCTTTTTTCATACATGCGCAGTTGAAAACGTCGGATTTTCAACATAACCTTACAAACTGTCATATTTCATGTGCACTATGTTCCTTTTAAGAATGCTTAATCTCTATAATTTTAGTTTCTTCATTAAATTTTTCCCAGTACAATATTATTTAATCTAAATTACAAAGTAAAATGTGCATCATTAACTTGTAAAATCTTCGTAGTGAGTTAAGGCATCAGTGAAAAAGGGCTCTATTGGAACCGTTACAACCCATACTTTCGGTTCATTTAGAAACAATTTATCATTTTGGGTTCCTTTTCAGCAAAAGAGGTTCCTTCTTGTTGCAGCTCCTTTGGAACCAAAAATTGGTTCTAATAGAAACCCCAGTTTTTTCTGTGATCATCAGTCCCGGGCGCATTTTTGTAATGCAATCAAGTGATTTGATAAGCCAAATTTAACATATTGGGCAAAGCCTGGGATTTTTCACCCCATCATTCACGGACAGTCATGGCAGTCAAGTGCATGATGGGGAAACCTACTGCTTAAGGTGGGATCCGAACTACCAGAACCTCGGTAAAGGTACGTAGAAAAATTTCCAGAGGTACTGGCTCAGGGATCGAACGCCGGACCTCTAATGCGACGTCCGAGCGTCTGACCACCTGAGCCATCGAGCTTCTTTTATTATTATTATTTATCAATTAAATTAATTTTCTTTAAAAATTTAACTATTTATTAAAGTCACTTTTTCGGTCAAAAATTCAACTGTTTTGTTAAAAATTCGTCCTTTTGGATTGAAAATTCATCTTTTAGTCATACAACTGCGTTACTTTCGGGGGTAAGATAAAACTATGGTCGTCAACGAGGGGGGACGGGAGGGTATCCAAAATAGCCAAAAATTGGTAACTTAGTACATGGAGGATCCCTTATCTCAGAACTTTTTGAATTTTATGCAGAAACTTGTTTTTGTTTATTGCATAATAATTTCTCCTTCATTTCTTAATACATGCGATCAGCAGCAATAGCATAAAATTGTACCATATTCCATGCTAACAACCAAAGTTCCCAGATTCGCAGATATACTATTAAGAATTCCTATCCGCTGACTAGCGCCTTCGGTGAAAGGGCCTCCTTAACTGAAAACACCGGAAACAAATAATTTCTCGGCCACATAACACATGGCGTGTTGGACTTTATGCAGGTTCTTTCACTAGAGCTGCTGAGTGTGAGTTACGTGTAGGAGGCAAGTCCCTCGCGAGCAAGTAACGAGCAAAAACGTCATTAGCAAGCTCGTACCATAGCTACACTCAAAGACAAGATAATTAACGCATTAACCGGAGCCACGTCACGTTATCGGACCTCTCTCTGTTTAATTATGTATACGACTTGTCGCTACTCTATCCGTCCACAGTAATATACGATCGTGCGAGGTCGCGGCTTCCGGGTCGCGCAATAACCGTCTTCGATCTACGATTTAATTGCTTCTTCCTACTGCAGAAATTTCCCTTGTACGAAACAATTGACTACCTCTGAAGAAATGTTGATATCTCCGCAATAATCCAGAGTCATTATAAAAGAATCCCAAATCCTGCTGCAAGAACGATCAACCTCATCGTATAGAAATTTTGTTTCCTCTTGTATCTTGATTCTTTCTGCAGGAGTCCTGCTATCTCTTGTGAAAATATCGAGAAACCAGTAGGAATTAAAAGCCTTTTACCGAATTTCTGCACTTTTCTTATGGAAATATTCATGAAATCTTGCCGGAAATCCCAACTACTACTACAGAAGTCTTACTTGTACGTCTTGAAGCATTCTCCAGAAATGTTGACTCGTAGGTACACTGTACAGGCTATGTACAGGCTGTACTAAAGGCAAAATTTGGACTTTTTGGTAAAAAAAACAACATATCCTCTTGATCTCTATTTTTTCTCCAGGAATCATTTGGCCATTCGTTAGGAATCCTGATGACAGCTCTTGTATAAAACTTTACTTCAGTACGAGAATCCCAAATCGTCCCTTAACAATTTTGACACTTCCTGCAGAAATTTTGATTCTTCTGCAGAAATTTCGAATTTTCTGCAGAAATATCGATTCTTCCTATACCTTCTGACTAAAATTTAGACATTCTTGCTGAAATATTAAAATGTCAAAAAATGAGACTTCCATATTAGATAGCTTTCTGTAATAATCTTGAATCCTTGTGCAGAACTCTTGGCTCCTGTTCCAAGAATCTTGTTTCTTCTGCATGATTTCCCTATTAAAACATTTATTCCCTTTGTATAAATGTTGAAATTCATACATCTATCCCAACTAATTCTGCAAAAATCCCAATTCCTCTTTCATTAATCTTGACTCCTCCTATCCGGAGTCAAGATTTCCACTTAGCCCTATCTCAATACGACTTTTTTGCAAAAGTATTTTCTACTAAGTCTTTTTTGTATTTGGCCTATTGAATATTTATTGGTTCCAGAATAAAGGGATTTGAAAGTATTCGAGCTCAACAATATTCTTGCATGATTTTCTTTATAACGACAGCCGGTTTTCCGTCCGTCCACCTCTCGTTTACCACTCCTAGCTCCTAAAATATTTATGCTAGACTCACTAGAAGGTTAAAATTTGGGATGGATGTTAATACCTTAGAGAAATTTTTTTTCGTCCGCTTATCTATTATGGTTTTTTTGTTAGTGGTTAAAAAATGATTAATGCAGAAATTGGGAAATTGGGCTTTTTAGGCCCATATGCTGCAAGCTTTTCTTTTAGTCCAATTTTGCTCGGACATGGCTCAAATTGAAGCTATTGACATGTAGAATTACTATAAGGAATAAAATTTGCTTAGTTATGTACTTTTTTTTTACTAGTTAAAAATCGGAAACAAAATAAGAAAAATAAGAAAATTTGTTTTTTCAGACCACTATACTATGCTGAAGCTTTTCATTTAATGCAATTTTCCTGGGTGAATGCAATTTCTATCGAATTTCGATAGAAGTCTTGCTCTCAGCTCTACATTTTCAAGCTGCGTTTAATTTACAAAACATCTACAATTTTTTAAGCTAGCGCGTAAACTCAACCATTTTAAGCAATCAGGCGGTTTTTGTGTCGCTGATTGGAATTTTGAGTCAAAATAAAAAAGTTCGAAGTAATAGCTCTAGTTTTTAAGTCATAGCTTGAAGGCTCAACCACACTTGGCTTAATAATAATATACCATTAAGCCATTTCCCTTTCAGGGTAGGCGTGACACTACCCAATTTGGGTAGTGTTTCTAGGTGGATAGTTTTTTTTGTAGTTATAAATAACTACAAGTTTGGGCTCACCACACCCATAATATGCCAACAGCACACAGTATTCTCTCGAATGGTCACCCATTCAAGTACTAACCGCGCCCAACGCTGCTTAACTTCAGTGATCTGACGAGAACTGGTTTCTTCAGCGTGGCATGGCCGTTGGCTTAATTTCAAATATTCAAGTCGAAAATAATCTTTCACACCGCTACTGAATTTTGTATAGAATTATTCTGGAGTTTTACTAGAGACCACGCAGAAAAACGCTGATCCTCAAAAGTACATTGATTCGGTGTTGTTTTGTGTTGCAACAAAAATAAGACAGCGGAGAATGAGAATGCAGCTATGTTCATGCTATATTTTTACACTTGAAGTATTCTCATTTTGAGAAAAAAGATTTTATTTTTAGTTCATAACAAATGAGCTGCAACAAAAATGGTGTCGTTGTTTTTCTGTGCAATTTCATTTTGAATTAGGCACATTTTTTATTTGTCACAATCATTATGGGAAAGAAATCAGTTAAGATGATTCGGACATCTTGAAAGAATGAAAGATGAACGACTGACCAAACAAGTGTATAAACGTAAAGTAATTGGCAGAATGCCCAGGGGTAGACCGCCGAAAGAATGGTTAGAATCTGTGAATGAGACATTAATCCGAAGAGACATAAGAAGCCATAGAAACAGGAGAGCTTGCACAAAAAAAAATGCATGGACGTGAAGGAAGATAGAGCAGTATGCCAGGACAGAAAAGTGTGGCCACAAATATTTTGTGAACGGAGTGTCAATAGAGTGAATGATGCCTGAAACAAAGACCTTGGATACTAATGGGCCCAAGTGGGGAACCACACATAACAATTTTTATGGTGATTTATGGGGTGATCGCTAGAGAGATTGATGAGCAACCTAGGTCGGAGCAGTGTTGCGGAAGGAACGTGTCATTTAAATAAATAACACGAGAATTCTAGATCAATCTAAAATATATATATACCTTACACCTATAACCTATAACCTATCTACCTTATACCTATATACCCATCTATACACTACTATTTTCCAACCGAGCAAGTCACGCCTACCCCGAAAGGGAAATGGCCTAATGGTATAATAATAAAAATAATTCGAATATCACCTACAAATTCTCAAAAATAGACAGTTTTTTCTTTCAAAATGCAGTATTTTCCGAACGAGCGTGATGGCTCAAATTGAAGATCTTAGCATGTAGAATTGCAATAAAAACACACTAAACTTGAGGTATCAAATTGTTGCAGCTATTTTGATCTAGAATTTCAACTCAATATGATCCGCTTTAGAGGATCAATGAAAATTAAGGAGAAGAACTTCAAGACCTATTAGCATCAGTATATAAAACAGAATGACAGCTGTCATTCTGTCAAATTCAAGTTTTGAAAATCCATAATCGATCCCTGATCGAGATTTGCTGACATTTGTAAACAAACATCCACAACCTCAGTAATCATAAACTTAAATAAACGGAACTAAGTAAATGATTTTTTTTCAAAATTTGATTAACAGTTCAATTTTAAACGATCATCAACAATTGATCATCATTCAGGTAAGAGGTTCAAATAATTCTATAATGTGTTGAGTCGTTGAAATTTTATGACAGATAATTGATCTCGAAATTTGAATCAAGTTGATCATGAATATAGGTATCAAAACTTTGCATCCTTTTGATCCATTTGCCGCATCAACTTGATACCTGGTAGTTTTGTGTGGAATTAAAATTGCTCGGTCATATTCTTCTTCTTCTTTTGATATCAGTGTTTAAATACCTCGGATTTCTGGAATTTAGATTGGCACTTAAATCCTGCAAGGAGAAAAATGGATGTTCATACTAAACATCTCATTATTTTCCCATTATTTTCCCACAAGTTTACATACGACACGATAATAATAATAGTATTATTATTATCATGTGAACGACCAATGTTGAGAGGATTTTTCACGAAATTGACTGTAAACTTCACGAAGTGGCCGATAGAGGTATGGCGTTTTTTGCACTCTGACAACGACTTTAACATCTTGGACGTTTCAGTCTGTTACTTCAGACTTTATATTCTGAGACGTGTCTTGGCAAACAATGAAAAAATACCAACTGTACTTTCAAAAAGAATTAAATTGAAAAATTCATATGAAGGATTGTACGCTGTCATTTCTTTTAAAAGTATATTAGGTTAAAATTGGAATATTTGCGGAAAAGCTGTCCATTTATTTGGAGCGTTTTTTGACGCATAATAAAAAAACTTAAAACCTTAATATGTTTTATTAGAGGTTTAAAGGTTGAAAGGTAAATTTTCCAATTTTTATCGTCGATTCATACAAGCATTGTCAAATACTCATCAAATCGTCCACACACGTTCCTGGAAAAAACTTGGTGCATAACTTTCCAAATTAAAATTCTCTTGTGTGTGCTGTAAAATAGAAATCTACATGAAAGAATAATAGTTTCCAGTCTCACTTTTAAAAAGTAACTACTAACTATGAATGTATTGTCAAAAGAACTTGCCGCTTATTATTATATAGGACAGATTTTCGCTTGGTTTTGTATTTTAACAGATGTTCTCCGCCTAATTCATGAAAGATACCATAATACCAAATTTCCAGAAATGCCATTCCACTCATCATTCTTGGACCCCAAAATACGAATATCACCTTTGTCCGCAAACTAATTTGAAAGTTATATATAGGCTACCTGCTTTTCACACTAAAAGTGCTGTGAAGGTGAAACCCACTTCAGCCTGTGAATCTGAAAAGCAGGAGCCATTAGTTTACGAGGTCAGATGAGAAAAGCATGAGAGGGTAGCACTATGGATGGAGGACACTATGAAGATCATCAAAGTCCTACCATCTCAGAATCTCTTCTCCACAAACAATTCTCAAGAGTACAATAGAACACTTCTGTTCTGAGGCATTACGAAGTCACACCCCCGACGGGTGTCGGCGGCATTATGGGCAAAGTAGCGACAGGTGGTCAAAGCTACCGCAGACTAGGCACCTTTTGTCACCGAATAACGAAGTAGGCGTCACCCATCGAGTTCTTTACGTCTCTGGGAATAAAAGGGTCCAAGAATGATTACAATGCAAGGACTGAGGGCAGAAACAGCGAGGAAAGTGGGAAATAAAGAAAATAAAGAACCTTAAGAAACCCATAGAATTGAAGGGTGAGTTGGTTGATATTGCGAGGTGGAATAAAACGAGCCTCTTGTCGCTGAGTTGTTTCATCAGTCCTTCTGACTTACCTGCTGTGTCACTCCCTCGCCCTTGAAAGGTGTGATGATAAAGAGAAAATATAATCAAATGTAAAGGTAGATATTTGAATACTTCTGATGGTAAGGGTTTTGGTAGATATTGTCTTGAAATACAAAAAAAATAACTCCAACATTTCCCCGTGATTTCACTGTCTTAAGAGGAAATTCTTTTTGAGTAAAAGGCTTGAGGATAGGGTGAAAACATCGTGACTGGTGCGAGAGTCCCACGCAGAGATGATGATTAAAATTGTAAATATCCATCGCGACCCCCGGTGTTACGACCTTTGCGCGCCCATTGGCTCCCCATTGGATTACCCCATATATCAACCAATATTAGATTACGGTAAGAGGTGCGCATTAATATCAGGTGGAAAGGAATCGATGATCAGAGGTACGACCTAGCCCCTCTCATCCGTGCCGCGCGTAATTTTTCACGCGCCAGCCAATTCAGCCATGTTTTTCTCACTCGATTCCTCCTTTTTTGCTCCTTTTGATAAGTCAGTGAGAGTCTTGAGAAAAGAGTAATGATTCAAAAGTTTTTGGTCGTTTTTGATTTTAGACGAGGCCTCTTGATCTGATGCAAGAAAATAGTTTAGTATACATACCGATAAGGGACCGTCAATTAACTACGTTACCAATTTGAGGGGGTCTCGCCAAAAACTATGATTGGTAACAGAAGTTGGTAATCATAAATTTTAACAAGGTTCGCGAATTTTGCAAAGAATCCCTGTTCAATAATAACTTAATAAGTATGAAAATCACTTTAATATTCCACACTTTACACTTTTTCTCCTTTTCTCTTCTTTTCCCCTTTTTTAAAAATTCTTCTTTTGCTCTTGTTTTCAAGATACTTCCCCTCATCCCCTTTTTCGCTGTTTTCGCTTAAATGCGAACTCAATTACTAGAACCCAATAAGAAAATCTAACTATTTTTGGTTAAAAGTTAATTTGTTGTTGTTGAAAAATTTACTATTATGTTTTTGGTTCAAGATTCATCTCGTTTGGTTAAAAGTTCAACTGTTTAGTTGAAAATTATTTTATTTGATTGAAAATTCATATTTTACCGTTCTTTTTTGAAAATTTAACTAATCCACTGTTTATTGAAAGTGTATCCTCTATAATGAGTTGAAAAATCTAAATAGTAGAAAATGCATGTCTTTTGTCGAAAATTCGTCTTTTTGTTTGAAAATGCAACTATCTTGTTGAAAATTCGTATTTTTTTGTTGAATTCAACCAGTTCAAAATTAGTTTTTTTGTTCAAAATTAATTTTTTAAACTGAAACCTTAGTGATTCCATTTTTGTTTGAAAACTTATCATTTTTTTGTTTAAAACTCATTTTTTTTTAGATGAGAATTCAAATATTTGGTTAAAAGCACGTCTTTTTGGGGGTTTCTCCCTCTTTTTTTCATTTGGTTATTTTTGTCTTTAATGAGCCGAAAAGTGAGGTAGTTTAGAAGTCATCTGTTTTTTAATTCTGAATCTTTTTCATGCTCATTTTGCATAAAATTATTCATGATAAAATAGAATTCTGATCGATCTTAATTTAAGAAAATTAATGTTCCTTATTGAAAATTCATGAATTTGGTAGATGATTCAACTATTTTGTTTAAAATTTGTCTTTTTTCGTTGAACTCAACTGGTTGAAAAGCCTATTTTTTTTAAAGTAATATTTTTGACTTAAAATATAACTATTTCATTTTTAGTTGAAACTGCATCTTTGTAGGTTGAAAAATCAAATATTTTGTTCAAAATTTAATTCTGTTGAAAATTCAACTATTTTGTTGAAGTCATCCTTTCTGGTCGAAAATTCAACTGTTTTGTGAAAAATTCGTCTTTTTTTAATTGAAATTTCATATTTGATGGTAGAAAAGTAATCTTCCTTGTTTGAAAATTCATCTTTCTTAGTTGAAAATTAACTTTCTTGATGAAAATTCAACTATCTTCTACAAAAATGGTCTATTTGGCTTGAAAATTGTACTATTTCGTTAAAAGTTTAACTATTTGGTTGAAAATTAATTTCCAACCCAAAGAGACGAATTTTCAATTTAAAAAAAAAAATAATAATTTTTAACCAAAAAGTTGCATTAACAACCATAATGCAACTTTTTGGTTAAAAATTATTATTTTTTTTTTAAATTGAAAATTCGTCTCTTTGGGTTGGAAATTATTCTCTTCTAGTAAAAACTTATTTTTGGTTGAAAATTAAACTATTTTGTTGAAAATGCAATATATTTCGACTTGCAACCTTCGGAATCTACAATAATTTCATTTAAAACAATGTATTCTCCTATTTACATGAAAAATCTCATTATTTTCCGTATTACGGCTACATTATTTGGGGAAGGGGGATATAAATCGCGGTCTTCAACAAGGGGGGATTTCGGGGAGGGGGAGATTAGCCCAAAACTGATATCGTAGTTTATGGACCATTAAACCACCCCTATTTGTGATATAATTAGTATTTTCGTTCCTATTGTGAATTTTATGCCTGTTGTAGTCAAGAATTTTTATTTTTATACAGCCATATATAAGTCTGGACACTTGAGTCTGGGACACCCTGTAGTATCTTAACAAAAAGTCATTTTCTAACTGTAATTATCTATAATTATCTTCACTTCAATTGTTAGTAACAATTTCTATAAATGTTGGGTTTAGCTCAACTGTGATACTAAATCAAAAAATTAATCAGCAATTAAGAAATGTGATTGTTATTAACAATTATCTAGACAAAAGCTCATACGCAGTTTCTTACTTTAACTATCAGATAAGAAGTTATTTGTGATATTTAAAGGGTCTGGATCATTTTGAATATTCATAAAAATAACATATATTGATTATTAATCAATGTTGTTTGTTAAGCATTACAATTAAGCCGATACCATCAATATTCAAAGGAACCATTTTTTTATAAGGTAATGGCCGATTGAGCCATCCACATTTTAGTTCGATCGGATAATATATTCTGTTCTGTGTATGGATTTGACAATTCAATAATAATATAAAATAATAGTGGGAGGCTTTGGGCCCCCTCTGTCGGTTTGCGGGTTCGATTCCCGCCTCGCACTCTGGAAGAGCCTCGGCGGCCCATGCGGTGAACACTTGCCTAGCAAGGGAGTTGTTCATCTCCGGAGAGTCGTGGGACCGGGTAGCTATTGAGAAAAAGGATCTGTAAGTACGTAAAGCTGTTGCTCTTGGTGGTTCGGAACCCACCTTAAACGTAGGTCCCTCTCCCACCACCAAGTAAGTGTGTGGACGGTGTGTAAAGGAATAGGGAAGAGATACAAGAAAAATGTAAACCCTTAGGGGACACACTAGAAGCTTCCATTCCAGTAATATAAAGTATTATATAAGTAGAAACTAAAAAACAAAATTTGTACTAAAGTTAGAACTTCCTTAAAATTTTAAAAAGACATTTTTTTTATTGTGTTAACTGCACTTTTTTTGAATTTCAACATGTCGTGCTTTAAATTTCTTCAGATGTGATAAAAAGAAATATGCTGTGGTTTGGTTATCATGAAAAAAATTTTTTTCCTGGTTTCAAAATTGTAAATTTTTCCACGAAGCTTCATTCGTTTAGGTTGAAACGTCTACTATTAAGTTTCTGGTTAAGAATTGATCTTTTTGGCTGAAAATTTAATTATCTGGTTAAAAATATAGTTATTTCACAGAAAATTCAACAAAGTTGTTAAAAAGTCATCCTTTTTGGTTTGAACATTCAACAATTTGAATGATTTGTTTTCCTTTTTTGGTTTGAAAATTCATCTCCTTTTGTAGAAATTTCATCTTTTTTGGTTGAAAATGCAACGTACTGGATAAAAATTAATCTGTTTTGGTTGAAAATTAACTGTTTTGTAGAAAGTTTCTATTTTCGGCTCGAATATTCAACAATTTGGTAGAGTATTAAATTATTTCATCGAAAGAACTACTTTGTTAAGAATTCATTTTTTTTAGCTGCAGATTCATCATTTTGGTTAACAATTCATTTCTTTGGTCGAAATTTAACTGCTTTGTTGATAATTCGTTTTGTTTTTACTGTAAAAAGAAAGTATTATTTTAGAGATAATTTCAGGTATTAAAATAAGACTCAGAAAAAATAGTTTCGAGTGCTACTAAAATGAGACCACTCGCGTGACTCGCGGGAACCCAGATTCGTTTGTCTTATATTGAAAATAGCAGTCTTATCGGCTTGTAAATTCAACAATTTTGTAGGAAATTCAACTGTATGGTAGAAAATGCAACTACTTTGTAGAAAATTGTTTGTTTTTTTATTGAAAATTCTTTTTTTTTTTCATTGAAAATTAATTTTTTAATGCAAATGAAAACTATTTTATTTTTGGTCGAAAATTTATCTTTTTCGATTAAAAACTGTTGTTGGAAATTTGACTGTTTTGTAGAAGTGAGAAAATTCATGTATCTTGTTAAAAATTCGACTTTCTTGGTGGAAAATCAATCTTCTTGGTTGAAAATTTTGGTATTTTGTTGGAAATTCGACTGGTTTGTAGAAAGCTAGTCTTTTTGGCTTGAAAATGTTACATTTTAGATGAAATATTTTTCCATTATTGACAAAAAAATCTTTTTCGGTTGAAAATTCATCTCTTCTGGTAGAAATCTTATCTTTTTTGATTAAAAATGCAAATGTTGAAAATTCGTATTTTATGGTTAAATTTAACTGTTTATGATTTAAAATGTAAATCTTCTCTTGGTTAACATATCAGCGGTTACACCTTTTGTTGAGAATTAGTCTTTTTTGGTTGAAATTCAACTTTTTGGTTGGAAGTTGAACTAATTTGTTCATTCATAAGAAACAGTAAGATTTTACCAAATCCCCCCTTCACCCAAATAGTCTTACCTTCTTTTTGGATGACCTCTAAATGAATTTACGAAAAAAGTTTAGTCGAAAAAAAATACGTAAGATGGAGGGGGCGTTAAAACTAAGGGTTCCTAACAAAGGGGGATACGTACTTCAAAATTGCAGAAAAAAACTCTACGTAATTTATGAAGGCCGTGTCTGCGTGTGCCGAAGTATCGGTACAAGTAGCCAGATTTTTTCGGAACGAATAGGGGAGCTGGAAAAGGGGCTATTGGTACCGAAATTCCGGTACGTAGAAACTTCCATTTATGGAAGACCCCATCCGCAAAAAAATTCCGTCACTTAATCAAATTGCCGGTTTTTCCTCGGTAAACAAAATTCCCTTTCATTTCCCAGTTTTCCCGATTTCCCGGGCAGGCAGACATCCTGATATGAGTTTTCTTTCCCTCGTGATAAAGAATGGTGATTTGATGTGTAAATCCACGCGGCATGATCGTTTGGCGGGATCTCCTTTGTTTCGTTTGTCACACGATGCGCGAGATATTTGTGCATGAGGTTTCAGCGACCGACCCTAAATCTTTGGCAACGAACGACGAACGACGAACGTCTTTTATCGCGGTGAGATTAGTGGAGATCAGCACGCGGGCGTTCGTTCTTTCGTCCGTGGAGTACGCTTCGTCGTTCGTCGTTCGGATTTCAGCGAGCGAAAGAGGAAAGAGCGCGCAATAAAGCAATCTCTCCCCTCGCTTGGCTTGGTGGACGTATACCTGGCGTGGGTGTATCGTGGAGACAAGCCAACGTTAGAACACGGCCGGCCCTTCGGTAATGCATGGGTTTGTGTCGCGGCGGGCGGCGCACTTTGTAACAACGCGGGCTTTTGACTCGATTAATCTTACCGATATATTCCGCCGTGCGGCGCACGCTGCGAGCGCCGATATATCAGAAATAAAGTGTCGTGCTGCGCTTTGGGTCCTCTCCAAGCACCAAGCACACACGTCATCAAAATCGACCAAAGTTCCATTCAAATTGCACGAAATGTGCAATTGCCCATGTGGAAATTGGGATCTGGATTTGGAAGGGTCTATGAAAATCTATACCCCCTCCCCCACATCACTCCCTTCCTCGCGGAGTGAGTCGCGCTTACCCCGAAAGGGAAATAGCCTAGTGTTATAATAATAATCACTAG
This sequence comes from Andricus curvator, assembly GCA_932195095.1. Classification (NCBI taxonomy): domain Eukaryota; kingdom Metazoa; phylum Arthropoda; class Insecta; order Hymenoptera; family Cynipidae; genus Andricus; species Andricus curvator. The sequence continues at coordinate 163,462 of CAKNYM010053687.1, read as the reverse complement.
TCTTCCCTATCGTGAAAAATGAAAAAAGCCTCACTAGTTCTATAACTTTGTTTTAGCCGGACTCTATAAGTGAGAAATTTTCTATTAAGAAATTATCAGGGATTTAGGAAGGCCTAGGATACGTTTCGCTACTTCTGATTGGGCGCTGCTGGAGATAAATGGAGGGAACTTTACTACTCTAGCCGGACCTCATCCGAAAATTTGCAATTTCCTATGCAGAAGCTGAGATCAGGATTTAGAAGGGCCCTTGCTCGTTTTTCCCATTTCTGATCGTTCACTGTTTGGGAAAAATGGAATGGATCTGACTCTTCAAGCCGAACTCTATCTAGAAATATGCAATTTCTCCTATATAAATTGGTAATCAGGATTTGTAAGGTCCTTAAATAGCTTCCCCTATTATTGATCGGGCCCTGATCGCCAAAAATGGAGAAGGTTTAAGTAGTTCCGTAAGACTGTTTCAGCCGGACTCTTGTATAATTAAGCAATTTACCATGCAGAAATTGGTATTGAAATTTGGAATATATAGTTTCCATGTTTCTGAGTGAATGCTGTTTGCGGAAAATGAAGTGGATCTGACTGTTTTAGATAGACTATTTAGAAATGTGCAATTTCCCATGCAGAAATTGGGATTGGGATTTGTAAGGGCTTTGAAAACTTTCCTCTATTATTGATCGGGCTCTGATCGCAAAATACGGACAATGTTTGAGTAGTTCTGTGTGGACTTCTCTGTGGACCTGACTGCTTCAGATGGACTCTATCTAGAAATGTGTAATTTCCCATGTAGAAGTTTGGATCCTAATTTGGAAGGGCCATGGCTCGTCCTCCCTATTTCTGATCGTGTACAGTTTAGGAGAAATAAAGTGGAATTAGTTGGACTCTATCTAGAAATGTGTAGTTTCCCATTCAGAAATTGGAATCGGGATTTTGAAGGGTTCTTGAATAGTTTTATCTATTATTGATCAGGTTTTGATCACCAAAAATGTAGAAGGTTTTGAGTAGTTCTGTAAGTCTGTTTTAGCTGGACTCTTATCTATGAATGTGCAATTTCTTATGAAGAAATTGGTATCGGCATTTGGAAGTGTCTTGAATAGTTTTCTCTAATATTGATCTGGCTGTGATCTACAAAAACGGAGAAGGTTTGAGTAGATCTGTTAGTCTATTTTAGCCGGACTATTGTCTATAAATGTGCAATTTCCCATGCAGAAATTGACTTTGGGATTTAGAAGGGCCCTAGCTAAGTTTTCTTATTTCTGATAGGGCTAATTGTTCCTAACATGGAGAATTATACTATGACAGATCCACGTCCTAAACGTATCACGTCTTTTGTAAGTGCCGCTGCTCGGGGAAAATGGTGTGGACGTGAATGTTTTAGACGGACTCAATCTACTTACAAATGAAAAATTTGCCATTCAGAGATTGAGATCAAGATTCGGAAGGGCCTTGGCTATACTCTTTCCTATTTCTAATCGAGCACTGGTCGGAAAAAATATAATAGACCTGACTGCCTTAGACGAACTTAATATAGAAATGTAAAATTCCCCATTTAGGAATAGGAATCGAGATTCGGAGGGGCCTTGGCTATAGCCTTACCCATTCCTGATCGAGCGCTGGTTTTGGAAAAATGTATTAGACCTGACTGCTTTAGAAGACCTTAATCTAGAAATGTGCAATTCCCTATGTAGAATTAGGAATCGAGATTCGGAGGGACTTTGACTATAGTCTTTTCTATTTCTGATCGAGCTCTGGTCGGGAAAAATGTAGTAGACCTGAGTCACCTGAGTGCTTTAGAAGAACTTAATATTGAAATGTGCAATTCCCCATGCAGGAATAAGAATCGAGATTCAGAGGGGCCTTGGATATAGTCTTCCCCATTTCTGATCGTGCAATAGTCGGGAAAAATGTATTAGACCTGACTAGTAGTAGGAAACCCTCCCCTGAAGGTGTTACGTATTTTTTCAAGCGCCCTTGACTAATTTCCCCTGTTTCTGATGAAGAAAAATGTAGAGGACCTGACAAGTTTTTTAACGTCGCTTTAGCCAGGCGAGATCTCAGAAGCGTGCAATTTCAAACTTTTATCTGAAAAAAGTTTTTCATTAGTAACTTTTTAAAATATTTTTGTTACCTAAGACCTATAACGGCAGAATATCTTAGGAATTTGAATCCAACGAGCATTCATGAAACTTTCGAAAACAAAAATTATATGTTCTCATTTGAGCTATTAAGCAATTTTAGGAAAAGTTGGTACTTTAGTACTGACGTGCTTCTGATCACCTCTACTTTACGCGGAATCGGAAGGGGATACCAATGAAACCTTTTTTTTTACTGAAGAATAAATCGAAATATCTTGTATTGTTTTTTTGGTCATAAAAGAGATGACGGGACATTTAAAAATACCTCATATTTATCTTCGTGAAGAGTACTTGTCTCTTCTCAAGTTTGATGCTCCGTAAATCACAAAAATATCGCATACGCCCCTATTTTTTCCTCGCTAAGAGAAGGGCCATTATTGGTAAGTTCTTTTTAAACGATCAGCGAAGCCATAATATCTGTCCACTCACTGATTCGGGAGCGGATCGTTCTTACTCTTTTGCTGAGTGGGGGTTTTTACTTTCGTCGAAGGGCGTGCCGGCTGTCGCTGGCGATCGGGTAGGAACCGTGAGCATGCAAATTTAGAGGAAAGGGGGCGTAAGAGGTCTGTCAGAAGGCTCAAGCTGGCTCATTACCAGCAATTGTGGCGACCGGCTCCCCGCGGTGGGCCGCCGGTTCGCCGCCGCATGACAACGGCATTTAATTGCTCGATCAATCATTATTTTCGTCGTTGGCGATACCACCTTCATTATCAGCTCCTCGTCACTCGATACAACTTCACATTGCGATTTTTTAAGAGATTCATACTTAAAATTGGTTTTTTGTCAAAGACGATTTGGGAACACTTTTCATTTTAGGTATAGAGTTGCACAAAAAAATGAAGAAATGGTGACTGTTTGTGCTATAGGAAAAAAGGAATGTATATATGGTGGAGGGAAAGGTTTAGTAAGCAGTATTGTCAGCATGAATCTACTGGTTGTTAATGTTTCTATGGAAAGATATTAAAACCGCCGTTGTAATGATATTCTCGATGAAACATAGAAATTGTACAAAATCTGTAAGAAACCTCTCAAAATAAACAACGACCACTCTTTTCATCCTAGCAAGCTTTCTTCCATTCAAATGACACAAGCGCACTCGGTAGGAAATGCATGTTCGTAATGACCATTCACCAATCACTTGAGTTTTCTGAGGCAGACTCTGAGTCTTGCAACTTAGACACTCGACTTATTATCCAGTGTTCACGATTAAGCGATTTATGCTTGCTCTTAGCGCTTAATGTACCTTCTAGATCCGCCGACATCTCAGAGACACTCTGGAGACAAAACGAACCACTTATAGGACTTTTAGGGTGATTCTCCACGCTCTCCCCATATTATTAGCCGCTGGTCCCAACCAATGGAGACTCTGTGTCTCATTCTTTCCGAGAAACAATCTGTTATAGTGCCCCACATGAATGGCGAAACGTAAAAATACCCTCGAGTTCCCACGTGACCATCTCAATGGAAAGAGGGCCCCGCGAGGGAGTGCGGAGAGAGATCCCTGGACTGGGCGAGTTTGGTTTCGAAGCCAGAGGACAGGCAGAAATAAAGAAAGTGAGAGCAGAAAGAAGAGGAAGGATTCGTCGCGGAGTGCGGTTTTCAACGAAGCCAATTATTAGATGCGACTCAAGGTGCGAAAGTGGGGAACCTGTGGGTCTAGGCCTCCGGGTATACCGAAACACAAAGGACATCATCTTGCAAAATAGAACTGCAAGGGTTCACCATTACGAAACACTCATTCTTCCTGGGACATTAAACTTCCAAGCACAGGACCTGGTCCTAACTTTAAAATGGAACGAAACAAATTGCCCCGTCACTTGGACACGACCTTATTTTTTTCACGCGAGCCGTCACTCTTTCTAATCCTTTTACGACAGGAGAACGCGACAAACTAAGGGATGTGGTTCCTCTTTGGTTGGAAGAGTCATGTTTGGGGCTGAAAAGAATTGTATTTTCTTCCAGGCTGCAACCACTCAAGGTCTCATGTAGAGTAAAGGTTAAACAGTAACAATTATGATCACAATTTAATTAGTCTCAATTCCTTTAGGGATATGTTTTGCTTTGAGTGATAAATCTCCTAAAATAGTATTACTTGAATACTTGAGATTTCAATCCTTCAAACAAAATTTGCCCGCGGAAATCGAGAAGAAAATACCATTTAGAGTCAGACTATCAACATCTTTAAGTGGAAATGGAATTCAAACAAGGCATGAAATTCGACGTATCCAAATGACAAAGCCTTATCTCTAAACATACATATTAAAAGGTTCTATTTAGGAGAGTGCAAATTGAAAGGCTCTATTTCGGGCAGTGGACTCCCGAAACTTCAGAATCATATATAAATTCTATTGGGAGCATCAGCACCCTCAGCTATTCAGATTCTTTTAATTTGCACATCTCGACTTGAAACCTTTCAATATGCATGTTTCGAGATAGAACTTTGTCATTTGGACATGCCGAATTAGGCAATCAAATAATAGGTTGGATTTCGTTTATAGGACATTTATTATGGAAGAATAGAAAGAATTGTTAGAAAATGTCAATGGAATACGATTTACGAAACAAGCTAAGCGAAAAGAGAGGAAAGGAATGGATCAGAGGAAAACTGAAAGATGATGGAAATAATTATTAAAGATGATTTCTGTAGTTTGCACAAACTTAAAACTTGTAAGAATACAAGCAGTTGAGTGAGTTTCAACATTGTGTGAACCTATAGAATTTTCTATAGCCAGCTACATTCCTCTCGATAATTTCGTTTCCAGTAATTAATTCCCTCTCAGATTTCCTTTAGCTGAACCTGGAATGGCCGCAGGGTGGTAGAAAAACTTAATTGATTGAGTCCATGTTTAACAAATTAACACGTATCCAAGCAGGTGGCACCATGCGGTGCGGCCAAGAGGCGATCTTACATCGGTTAAATTTAAACTCCCTTTAAAATTGCGACATCGGATTGGTTGACCCTACATTGAACCGCAATTTACATGTTAAATGGCGATGGAACCGGCCCCTAAAGTCTGATTTGGCGAACCCCGTCGCTGAACGTGTCAATTTAAAAAATTCCTTCTGACCCTCGCTGACCCTTTGAGTGACCCTTCTTCTTGGCACGATCGATCCTGGCTATATTAAAAGCAAAGGTCAAATTCAAAGATTTTTGCGATCCTTTTGGCTCCATAGGTGGTGTTCTGCTGCTGTTTGCGATTCTTCTTCGGTTTTATCTCCTGGTAATCATGGCAGACTTGATTGACTTCATCTCCCGTATCGCGGGGTTCCTTGGGACCTACTGGTTCGTTTCGCCAGTTCTCCACGTGGGACTTCTGGCTTATACTTTACGTGACATATTTCGGAATGGATATAGCCGTACACGACTGAGACCGTACATATTTTCGGTGGATCGGACCCGGGCATGTATCGCCGTGGGCAACATATTCATAACTAATAGATCGGCGAGCCCTGGGTGACAGAGCAATACGTCCTGCGATTCGATGTTCCCGCGAGGGGCAGGGTCGAGTCCGGATCATCGAGGTAAAGTCCGCTTTACACGAGCCGAGCATTCCGGGAAGCAAGTTCAGGATCCACCTTCGCCCCCCTGCGTGCTGCCATAAGCTTCGACTCCCTGTTTGCGTAAACTCCACGCGTGCGACGCGATCGATCAAGACCTCCACGAGGCCAGGATCATCGTGAAATTTCTGGAATGTTTAATCGTGTCGCCAAGCTTCGAGGCGCTGAAGATGTTTGCTGCTGTCGAATTAATGGCGAACAGCATTAAAATTTAGTGATTCTTTTAGGGTAGGAGAGTTTGCAAAGTTTAATGGAATGCCAAATTAGGGAATCGGATTTTTACATTCTCATCAGAGAAGGTATTAGATTTGTGTAAAATTTGACCCCGCCCCCTCCCCTCCACCCGTTTTTTGTCAAATGTATGTATGTATGCATGTATGTATGTAGATTTTTTGTCTGCAGCACGATAACTTTCGAAAGAATTGTAAAATTGGATTGGGCTTTTGTATACTCTTCGAGTGTCCTAAAATGAAGGTCAAGTTCGTTAGCCAGCCATTTTGGATGAAAATTCAATAAGTGAGCGCATTTAAAAAATTGTTGAGACAACTTTTTTTTAAGATGTAATAATTCCAAAAAACAAACGAAAATTAACATTTTAAGCCAAAAACCGCACGATATGAAAAAAATCAAGCGAAGAAAAACGTTGCTTTCTGAACACCCTACAATATTGTCATAACAACTTTTTGAATTTTTTGAAAAATAAAAAATTCCATTTTGAGGTCAAACTATGCAAGATATGAAAAAAGATGTCGAAACAAAAATTGTGCATATAAAAAAGATCTACAGATTTTTTATTGATCACTTTTTTTTGTTTTATTCGTAAAAAATAGCATTAAAACTAGAAAAATTAAATCTGGAAAAATGACGCAAGGTACGTAAAAAGATGAATAGACAAAAATTGTGCATTCAAAAAATATCTACAATTTGTTAGCAATCACTTTTTGATAGAATGCTTGGTTTTTGTTTTAATCTTAGAAAATAAAGTTAAAAATAAAACAATTAAATTTTTGGAAAAACCATACAAGGGACGAAAAAAATTAATAGACCAAAGTTGTTCAACCAAAAATTATATATAAATTTTTTATAAACTTTTGTTACAAAATTTGTCTTATAACCACTTTACGCTAGGATGCGTATTTTTGGTTCAAATCATAAAAAATAACATAAAAAATAAACAAATTAAATATATGGAAAAACGACTCAAGTTGCAATAAAATGTTTAATAACAATTTTTTTTTTCTCTTGTAGGATGCGCACTTCTTACATTTTCTTCAGAGAAGGTATTAGATTTGTGTAAAACTGACGAACTTGAAATTGTGCACTCAAAAAATATCTACAAATTTTTCATTAATCATTTTTCGATAGGATGCGTAATTTTTATTTCAATCGTGAAAAATAACATCAACAATAAAAACAAAATTTTTGGAATAACGACGCAAGGTTCGAAAAAAGATGAATAGACAAAAGTTGTTCAGCCAAAAAAGATCTACAGATTTGTTATGAACTTTTGTGATAAAAATACATTTACAATAAAAACTTAACTTTTTGGAAAAACTATACACGCTACAATGCATATTTTTGGTTCAAATCGTAAAAAATGAGATTGAACATAAACAAATTAAATTCATGGAAAAACGACACAAGTTGCAATAAAATGCAAGATAACAAAAAATTTTTTTATAGGATGCGCACTTTTTTTCAATTATTAAAACAAGACAAGGAAAATACGTCTGTTTTTAATATCAATGTATATTATAAATTGTACTAATATACATTTATTGAAATGATATAAAATTTTCACGGTAGCTGAGGATGAAAATAAATGCAAAATCAGGAACAAATATTAAAGTAATCATGATAAATACAATTTGTACTTTATTTTGTAATAAATAAGCAATCACAGACCGAGGTACAGAAATAAATGTAATATACACTTGATATTATTATGTTGAACAAAATTTTGGACAAAATCGAGTGCGAAGCACGAGGTACTGTATTTGTTAAAGCCGAAGGAGCTGTAACAAAAGAGAATTCATAATTACCAAATTACAGTTGTCGATGATTTGACTTTTAATTTTAAAATGTTTGTGCACAAGTGTGGGGGAAATACAAAGATCGAGCACGAAGCGCGAGATCCAACATCTGCGCTTGACCGGGAAATGGAGGAATTGGGGGCGGAGGTAGAGAATATTTTATTATTATTATTATACCATTGAGCCATTTCCCTTTCGGGGTAGGTATAGATTTTTTAGATTGATCTAGCATTCTCGTGTTATTTATTTAAATGACACGTTCGTTCCGCAACACTGCTCCGACCCAGGTTGCTGATCAATCCCTCTAGCGATCACCCCAAGTAAAGAGCCTTACAAAATTGTAATGCGCGGTTCCCCACTTGGGCCCATTAGTATCCAAGATCTTTGTTTCAGGCGTCATTCACTCTATTGTCACTCTGTTTACAAACTATTTGTCGCCACAGTTTTCTGTCCTGGCATACTACTCTAGCTTCCTTCACGTTCATGCATTTTTTCATGCAAGCTCTCGTGTTTCTACGGCTTCTTATGTCTCTTCGGATCAATGTCTTATTCACAGATTCTAACCATTCTTTCGGCGGTCTACCTCTGGGAATTCTGCCATTTACTTTACCTTCACACACTTGTTTGGTCAGTCATTCATCTTTCATTCTTTCAACATGTCTGAACCATCTTAACTGATTTCTTTCCCATATGTCAACTAGTGTCTCTCCTGTACCACATTCTTTGAGGATTATCTTGTTTCGGAATTTGTCCGTCAGTGTTTTCCCGTATATTGTTCGCCATTTTAGCTTATTTTGATATGCTTTTATTTCTGAGAATGGACCCTGCTCTACCGATAACCTTCTCACCCTCGTTTATGCGCCTTTTTAACTCCCCATCTATTTTTCCGTCGCTAGTGAATAGGCTACCCAGATGTACGTACTTGTCAACTTGTTCTAATCTCTCATCGTTTAGGACAATGTTGCTCATTGTTTTCTCACTTTTTCCTTCAAACACCATGATTTTTGTTTCATTTACGTTAATTTTGAGGCCCATGTTTTTCATGCTTGTATTAAGTTTTATGAAGGAAAAAAGTTTTTCTTTTCAACCAAATGTTAATATTATATCATTATATTATATTATTCATTTATTAATTCATACATACATTGATTAGCTTTTTGAACTCGAAAGTTCATTGCCTCACTACCCGATTCGGGTAGTGTTTCTAGGTGGATATTTACTACCAATGTGGGCCCACCACACCCACAACGGGCCAACAGCACGCAGTATTCCTGAACGGTCACCCATCCAAGTACTAACCGCGCCCAACAATGCTTAACTTTAGTGATCTTACGAGAACTGGTGTTTTCAGCATGTTTTCACTAAAATATTTAATAAGTCAATTACTCAAATTCTTCCAAAATTGTTACAATTTTGAAAATATGCCAATGATGATACATTTACCACTTGTATGTAAATGTAACAAATTTTAATGAAAAAAAATTTAGCCAAGTTTCAGTATTTTTCTCGAACAAGCGACACGTTTGATTTTTTGTAACACATTTCAAATAAACAAAAGTGATCTTTCGAATTTGTATATAGACATTTTTAATACCTATTTTACTCATTGCTGCGCGATTGAGTTTTTCAGTTACAATTTCATACTTAGTCTAAACAATTGTTTTTATTTACACAGATTTTTTTGTAGATTATAAATTTTTATTTAATCTAGCTTCCTGGTGTAAATTAGTATTCATAGATTTTTTGAAGCAAGTAATTTTTAAATGATCAGTGGGGAATTATTTCAACTCTCGGAAAAAAAAATTGTTTTTAAACATTTTAATAAGGTTATTAATAAGCCCTTACATTTAATAAAATATATTATAAAACTATAATTTTGCAACATACACTTTGAATTTGGATACATATTAAGACTGTAATTATGTTACACAAATAATTTTTAAATAAAGAAGACAATTTATTACATTTCAAGTACAAAATTTTTGTTTACTAGTTTTCGGCTGAGATATTAACCAAAGATAACACAAATTTTCTCATTACAGAAAACGTTCTTGAGAAAAAATGATGTAATTTTTTACAGATTCAATAAATCCACTGACAAGGGCCACCATTGTGTGCCGAAACGTAAGAAAATATAGTATAAAATTGAATATAGCTGTATTAGGCGGTGACGGTGACGGTGACTTTAATGCAAGGGTAGAAAACAAAGGCATAGTCTTTCATGACAATAAATTAAGAAAGAAAAAACCTAATCTTTTGAATAGATTTGGGAAATATTTGGAAATAAAAATAGTGTTAAAAACAGTTATAAATGAATGTTGTTAAAAGCTAAAAAATATTTGCATTCATAATTCCTCGCTCACGGGGGAAAAAAGTTGACTGTCTTAGAGAATTTTTTGTTTAAATTATGTAAACCGATTCCATGTGAAGGCATCATGGAACCAAAAAAATCTTCTTGACAGCGAATGAAAAATTTAATTTTGCAATCCTCTTTGATGTCCGGCACGTATTAAAAATCGTAAAATACTTTTTTCTATATGAGCGTCGTGAAAAAATTGATATATTGAAAAAGTTTTTAAATTGGTTTTCAAATCTTTGAAAAAATTTCCTGCATTTCATTCCAGCTTTGAAACCCCATAGATAATATGAAACCTTGTAAAATTAACAATAATTGAGATGTCATGTTTTTACACATAACATTTGCAAAAGTTTGGAAAATTGGACAAATCATTTTAAGCATTTCGTTATATAAATTTGTGTTATTTGACGGAAAGATTGTCATTTCGATATTTTAATTACATTTTTGATAGGTAAAACTAGAACTCAAGAGTGGTGGTTCATATAGGAATAACTGGTTTTGAAAGTCTGGATTATGAGACGGAGCCAGATTTTATTTTATGTCTTGAACCAGGAAAAAGGTTTCCAATGCCTAACTGCCCTGGAAAAAAGGGTTTAAATTAATGTTTAAACAATTTTCTTGGTGAAAATTCCGAAAATGTCCATTTTTCTGTATTTCTTACGGTTCAGGACATCTTTATAGAAGACTACAATTTTAATCTTTTTGAAGCAAAATATGGATATAGTCGTTAAAGCCCAAAGATTCTGATTTTTTTCGCTTTCAAATCGCTATTATAAAAATTAAACAAGCAAATTATTTTCAAATTTTAGTCCAGATTACCTGCTTCTTTTTTCATTGGGCTAAAGCCATAACAGTGGTCTTGAAAGAAGTTCCGTTCATCGTGCCACTGAGTGCTAAAACTTTGTCAAAGTGGCACGTCTTGAAGACAAACCCAAAACGAAATAGTTGTTAACAGAAAGGAACGTTTGAATGGTTCTAAATTTTATGTAACTTCACAAATTTTCAACTCGGGTTCTTATTTCGAGTGCAAGTGCGTATTTGCGGAAAAATGTCGGCCAGGTACAATTCGTATGAGTGTACTTGGCCTTAAAACAACTGTTATTAGATTATTAAACAATGTTCAATGAAATAAACCTGTTTTCGAAAGAGTGTTAGAGCTAGCTTTCACTGCAAAGTGCTTGCTCAACCCGGGTTTTTGCTGATTCTTTTTTAGGCATGACTGCCGAATATGGTCGCTGCTGTACCGGAACCTTGATATTTTCATGGGGCGCAAAAAGTTTGGACTGTGTAATTTTGTATTATTTCTTTGATATATGAAAGTTTTAGAGTATATATGTTTGAAAATGAATATACCTCTCAATGATATAGGATCTCTATCAATTCCTAGAAACCAAATTTTCATAAATATAAGAAAGCGGAATATCTATGTCGTCAAGTGTGAAGCTGTCTCAAATAAAAATAAAAATTTATATTTTAGATATTATGTTTTGTCAGTGAGTGAAGTAATCTGCTGTTATCTATAGATAGTTTATATGCATTTGTTCCGTGTATGTCCTAAGAATCCTATCGTTTCTAATCTGGTGCGTTGGATCCCTTTCAATTCCATGAAATCTCTTTCATCTTTTGGAACCTATCTAACCTTTGTAACCTTTGTTCTTCCTGATTGTCCCTAGAAATTTTTCCTAACCCCTATATAAATTTTCAATGAACTTAAAACGTGAAGTTGACAACCTCTTCGAAAATTTAAAGACCCTTCCTTTAAAATAATGACACAAGCACATCGAGTTTAGCAACTAGAGTCTCGAAAAGTCAGAAACCTGTGGGACCTGGTCCCAGCTTTGCTGTCGGGACCATGTGCAGTATCGGGTTTCGCCTGCGAAGAGAACGGGCGAAAGGTAGAGAAAGGGTCACCGGAAAGGTCACGAAGGGTCAGTAGTACGGGCCGGCCGTAATTTAACCGGCTGTTAAGTCGATCGTAAAGGGGGCGCCGGAATCTGTCGTCGGTGCCCCGGAGGTACCGAAGTGCTCTACGTACCCGCTTTTCAGTGGAAAGTAAAAATCAGTCGGGCAGAATATACTGTAATCGAGGCACGTAAAACACGGAGGGAACAAATTTTCCTGTGCACGCTTTGTACTCGACGAAGATGACTGAGCGGAGCTTTATATACACCCTATAGGCCTATAACACGTACACGTACGTAATATTACGAGCAAAGCCCTGATGCACAGGAAGAGTCGGCAATGAATCTTTCTCGTTATTCGCGACGTTAAAGTACTGAATGATATCGGAAACAAAATAAAAAGCGAAACGTGGCATCCAGAAAGGAGTTGATCGTGAAATTATGTCCTGCGTGATACAATGTCCCAAAGATGTCCCAAAGATTTAGGCCGTACTCTCTTAAACTGAACCAGTGAAATTGTCACTGGTTGAATCAGTATTTTGAGTTATCACTGGTGAATCAGTATTTTGATTTATCACTGGTGAACCAGTAATTTCCCGATTTTTACTGGGTAAACCAGTAAGTGCCTCAACTATAATAGTTACTGCAATATACCAGAGAGGCCAAATGATAGATTAAACCAGTGATCATACCATCGATATAGCGCTCCACGAGGCCAAGATAAGAAAATCCAGTCATTTCTGTAAGAAAATATTTGGGACCTGGCTAAATAAGCACTTCCTACTGGATACTTTGTTTTGACTTTGGGCGACGCGATGCTTTGACGAAATAACGCGACGGGCTCTGTTCCACAGCTAGATGAAATATATTATATACTATTATACACACTACTATTTTCCAACCGAGCAAGTCATGTCTACCCCGAAAGGGAAATGGCTTAATGGTACAATAATAATAAAAAAATAATAATTTCAGCACAAAATTGATGAATGATAATTACTATCATACCTAACCAGCTGATGGAAGACAACGCGTATGACTGGCTACTGGCACTGAGTAACCAGTGAACCTCACTGATTAAACCACTGACGGAATTCCACTGAGTGAACCAGTGAATTCTCACTGAATGCCAGTGACACACTTCTGGCTGTTTCAATCAGTGAGATTTCACTGGGAATTAGTGGGATTTCACTGGTTAATTTTAAGAAAGTAAAATGTATTTTATTTTCGTCAGAGACCGTTTATCCATCAGGCAAAGGTAGATAAAAGCCTAAGGTTGCCACGCCGCACAGTGGGGCAAAAAAAGTTTCTGTGGACAAATTGATATTCAGAAGCC
>CAKNYM010053687.1:93312-149746 GCA_932195095.1 Andricus curvator | reverse complement strand
GGCTTCTGAATATCAATTTGTCCACAGAAACTTTTTTTGCCCCACTGCCGTAGGACGCGCCTCAAAGTACGGCGAAATCAAAAAACCAGTTTCAAATTGTCGGTTTGAGAAGGATAACCATTTGTAATACAAAACGAAAATTTCGAATAAGTATTCATTTCTTAATTTTATTTGTTTCTAAGGTTACATGCATATAATTTTCCTCAGATCCTTGAGAAAATTCAAATAGATTTCAGATATGTCAAATCAACGTTTCACCGAAAAAAGGTCATTTTCATCCAAATAATTGAATTTTCAACCAAAAAGGTTAAATTCTCAACGAAAAAAGTAGAACATAATTGATATTTCTACCAAAACAGATTTCGATCTTAAATAAAAAAGAGTTGAACTTATAAAAAAAAACGAATTCTCAACAAAATAGTTGAATCCTCAAACAAAAAAGATTAACTTTCAATCAGTTGTATTTTTAACCAAAGAAGATGAATTTGAAAAAAATGAATTTACTATAAGACAGTTTAATTTTATAAGCCAAAAATATTAATTTTCTACCAAAAAAGATGAATTTTCAACGATATAGTTACTTTTTCAATCAAAGAGATGAATTTTCAATGAAAATGATGAATCTTCCACAAAAAAAAGTCTAATTAAGTAGTTCAACTGTTAACGAAGTAGTTGAATTTTCAACAAAAAAAATTAATTTTTAACAAAATAGTTCAATTTTCAACCAAAGAGATGGATTTTTAACGAAAATGGTGAATGTTTAACCAAAAAAGTTAATGTTTAACCAAGAAGTTTCATTTTTTAACACGAAAATATGAATATATAACAAAAAAGTTATCTTTAAACAAAATAGTTGAATTTATAACTAAATAGATGAATTTTTCGCAAAACAGATTAACTTTCAGCCAAAAAAGATTTTTCAACAAAAATATTGAATTCGTTAACACGAGAATATCAAGTTTTAACAAGAAAGATTATTTTAGACAAAATAGTTGAATTTTCTAAGAAAAAGATTAATTTTCCACAAAAAAGATGAATTTCTAACCAAATATTTATATTTTCAACCGAAGAGATGAATTTTAAACTAAAATCATGAATCTTCAAACCAATAAATAAATTTGTAAGATAGTAGTTAAATTTTTAATTAAGAAGTCAACTTTTCAAACAAAGAACATAAATTCTTAAAGAAAAATGTAATAGTTTATATTTTAATACAAAGAATTTAATTTGATATAAAAAATAGTTGAGTTTATCCAAGATAGACGATTTTTCAACAAAATAGTTTAATCATTAATTATAACAAATTACTTTTTAATAAAATACATCACTATGCAACAAAATTGTTATACTTTTAACAAAAAATATGAATTCTGTACGAAAAATGTAACATAACCAAAAAGGTAAAATTTCTACCTAAAGAGGTGATTTTCCAAATATATTTATAACTATCGGGTAGTGTCACGCCTACCCTGAAAGGGAAACGGCTTAATGGTATACAACTCAAATTATTCCTCAAATTTAGGAAAATTATCTTGGATTCTTTTTAAAACTTCTAAACCTTTTAAATATTTTCTCAAATTATTCGAATAGTCCCTAAAATTGTTTTCAAATTCTGTCAAATAAAATAAATTGTTTTAAAATCTTTCAGATTTTTCTGAAATTTTCAGAAAAAAATTGAAATTTCATTTTAAGACAAAAAAAAACATTTGGCATGTTTCCAGGAAATCACTCGCAAGATAATTAAAGAAAAATCAAAAGAGAAAAATTATTTCTTAAACAAGTAACATCGAAAAAATATCATTACTTAACATAGTTTGTGAGATAATTTTAGGATATTTAATAGAAAACAAATAGAAAAATATATGAAAACATCTGAAGAACCCCGGGTCACCTAAAAATGTAATACCTAGGGGCGCATTTTTCCTTAAACCGGCACTGATTTTAGTTGAAATTAAATATAAAATATGTTAGTTTTGTGGCTCAAAATTACCATCATGTCGAAAATAAGAGGTGTAGTAAGACCTGGAAAACTTGTATTAATTTTGAGTGTGGATTTCAATTCTTGAAACACCGGCGGCGGCCAGATTTTTGTATATTATAAAGTAATTAAAAGCTGGGGTGGGGTGTATAAGAGGATGGGGAGAAATAAGTTATGGACATGAAGGCTTGGAGGAAGTATTAAATAAGATTTAGGATGTAGGGAGTTTAGAGTAGGATGAAAAGGGGAAAAAGCAAATTGTGAGGGGGAGAGGGAAGTTTTGGGAGAAACAGTAGGAAGAACTATGAGAGGGGTTGAAGAATGTGGAATCCTGAAAAATGGGAGATTCGAGAAGGGGGGTGTATAAGACAGGAGAGGGTTGTGGTACGAGGGTAGAGAAAGAGGAGGAAAGGATCTGAGGAGAGGTAAGGGGTGTATAAGAGAAGAGGAATGAGATATGAGAGGAGTCGATGGATATAGGATTCTTAAATGTCTTTAATAAGACTTGTGGTGGAGAGCGTTGAGGGTGGGATGTAGTAGAGATACTCAATGAAAGGTTGGGTCAAGTAATAAATAAGAATTAGGGGGGAGGGAGATGAAAGTGGGATTGTGAGGGTGTAGGGTGGAGGAGGATAAGATTTTGAATGTTTTGATGAAGAGCTGGAAGGGGTTGGCGAGAGACTTGAAACAAAATGTAGTATCGCTTAAGAAGCTTGAAATTCCTTATAACAGATTTTGTATTTCTCAATGGTGGGGGCACAATGGGGGCTTAATGGGGGCTTAATGGAGGTATTTTAAATTTGCATAGAAGGTAGCGACGAGATGAGCGCGAATGTGATTATGGTTGGTGCGTCTTGTGCAAGGGTCTGTCAATTGATACGTATAGGCGGGTACATATCGGCACGATCATCTGCCGCATGGCATCCTGGGTGGCGAACTTATAATTACTACAAGTCCTCGTCGATTGGCTGCGGGGGTCGTCCTGCGTCGATCGCCTGAGCACGAGCGAAACCAGCAGTCAGGACGGGAAGCCACTCATTGCGTCTTCATTATAAATCCTGAGAATCACGCAAATTGATAACGGCATCCGGGTCCCTACCGTTTGTGCCCAAGTCCCTAAAGTGGGCTCACCCTTCGCCCTTGCTCAGCAGGACATTGGCCCAGACACGATACCAGTCCTTCGAGATCCGAGATCGTCCTTCATCCTTGCAGTTTTCGTCTTCAGTTTTCATTTTCGGCGAACACGAAACGTCATCTCTGTTGGTTCGTTACTCAAAAACCCTCCCAGATCTTGACTATCGAGTCAGGTGAATAAGGAGAAGAAGCGCCGACGATGATGCGAGTCCTATACGAAGTATTGGAGTCAGCCCGCGGACCCAGTGGAGATTCATAAATTATTTTAGGAAAAAAGGAGGAAAAGTATTTCCAATTACAGTTTTTTGTGAAGGGTTGCCGCGGGCCACACGGCAGGGGGTCCGCTTAATGGCGACCCGCGCCCGCCGCTCCTCTTCTTCTTCGTCTTCTTCATCTTCTGTTTTGCCTTCTTCTTATCCTCTTTCTTGCTATCCTTCATATTCTTATATTATTCTTCGGGGTCTACCAATCGTATTATTCTCCCACATTCTTTCACCTCCCCCTCAATTCGTTATTTGCCAATTTTTTTTAAGGGTTGATTATAAAATTAGCCAATTGCATAAGTACTTTTTAAACGTTTTGGATCATAGCTTTGACCTTCAAATTAAAATTGGACTGATCAGGAAAAGTGGGCAACTTTGTTAACGGAGACGAAGTATCCCTTACCGCACGGAGAAAAATAAGATATTAAAGAAGACTATCTGGATACTAATAGTTAATATCTTCACGATTTAACTATAGGACAGAAATCTAGATATTGAAGTAGAGCATCCATAGATATCAAAAAGAAGATTTTACCTGACAATATCCAAGATATTAAAGGGGAGAATCTAAGATATTCAAGAAATATTTTGTAATTATGCAAAAATTACCTGTGAAGCATGCCAATTTCTATGAAATCCAAAAGGATTTTACATCGCAGTCCACTGTTTTCGACATCCGAATCCTCAAGCATTGATAACAATACGCTGTTCAAGGCTAACATAAGTGTTGCCTGTAGCGCCAAGTCGTAATTTTCTTGACAAAATGATGATACTCATATCCAAAAACACTTAATCCATTTTCGCCAAAATATGTAACACAATGTATATCCGAAAAACCACAATACACACGACGATTGCTCAAGATACGGACAAAGCGGTGCTAAAATCTTTTGTCGCCACGCCACACGTCAACGATATTTCTCCGATAAAATTTCCCTTTTTTAATATTTTAGATATTAACGGTTAATATCACATATTTGATTCTTTCAATATGAACAGAAATTGCCCTTTAATATCTTGTATATTGAATAGAAAATATTAGATATTATACCGTAATATCTACATATAATGGTTAAATATCAAAGTTTTTAATATCTACTTTTCAATATCTATTTTTCTCCATGCGGCTGGATTCGCTTTCAAAGAGGAAGAGAGGCTGTGAGAAAATAGAATGCGAGGAAAATAAAAGAAGACATGGATGAGGAAGAAGATGAAGAAGAGTCTTGGCGTTTATTGTACTGCGGAGGTCATCGAGCCTCAAAGAGACAATTAATATGCTGTGATCACAATGGCGGACCAATGGGCCATTGTCGGAGGTATCAGCCAGTGTCCCTGCAGTGTCTCTCCATAATCCTTCCAATACTCTGCATAAAGCGTAAAGACTGAACAGAAGAGGACCTGTAACCCGTGACTATTTATACTTTGTAGAAGACTATTGGGTCCATTGAAGCCCCTGGGGGGCAGTTTGGATTGTGGAATGCATATCGTTAACGTTCGGGCGTTGAATATTTGGGCTCTCAAAGACAACGCGGAATCACCGCCACTGTTGTGCATTACGATGAGCTGGTACTTTTGAATTTCGAAGACAGAGCCTTGGAATATTTCCGATCAATTAATCACGCACGCTCCATGGACCATGATGACATGACGGTTACAATAGTAAAAGAGACGACTGCTAGAAGCTTCAGCATTTTTTACAAAAATTGTTGAGCAACCATCAGATCATTAGATATAGTTTGAGTATTTACTACCGTTTAGGTTTTTTCGAATTTTATTTGTTGAGTTTCGAATACCAAGATCAATGTGTTCTTCTCCATTGTTGTATAATATTTTGAAAAATTTTAAAAAAGTTTGCAACCCTTTGAAATCCCATCATACATTTTTAAATTTCCGAAAATCCTTTATAATTGTTTCTTCCAAGAGGAAAAGTTAAATAAAGGATTCGGAGCAGTACCTTTAACAATCAAGCACTCAGAGAAATGTCCTCTTGTGCCAAAAGGATGGGTTTTGACACAAATGAAATTTCTTCTTAAATTTAGAGTTGAAAGGATTTTCATTCATCTCAAAAAGAATCGTTTTGCAGCAAACATTATCCATTTGCGACAAACTCAATCTAATCAGATGGTTCAAAACAAAAGAGGGAAGAGGACGATGCTTTTGTTTCAAGACAACTTTTTCTCTGAGTGAAGGGAATGGGATTTTCACAATAAAAAGTTAGTCAATAGGGCGAATATCCATAATTTAAATACACCATACAAAATTAATTACTGCGAAAAGTAAAGTATACCTTCAGGCAGTTCAAACTTAATTGGATCAAAATTTGTAATTTTCCAAATTGGAATTGTAAAGTTTTCAATCTTTTAGTTCTAAACCATTCAGATATGAGATAATCAAGATTTTACATTTGAAAAATGCAATTTCGAATGTATTACAGTTGATATTTGTCATTGTTTTTAGCATGGATGGGGGATTTTACAAGTTTCTATTATTTTCAGTATATTATATTTCGTAAATTTTAAATGTTATTAAATTTTATTAAATTATAAAGGATACCTTTTATACCTTGACCTTCTGAATAAGTTTGGATTTTTTTTAATTAAAAAATTTATTCAGGAAAATTATAATTTAAATTTGTTATGAATCATCGAATGAGCGGAGGCCTAAATAATATAATATATATAAATAAATATAAACTTTTACAGGTTTCAAATTTAGAAACATTATGATTTCAAGAACTAAAAATGTTAGATTTTCAATAAAAATGAAAAACGTTTTTCACTTCAGAATGCTTCAAAATGAAACTTTCTCAAATTTAAAGCCTCGCTAATTGTTTTTAAATTAGAAATCGCTCAATTTTGGATACTTCAGTTGAAAATAGTTTATATTTGGGAGGTCCCATATGAAATTCGACACTCTGTTTCTTCTTAATTTTTAAATTTGGAATTATAGACTTTTAGAAGTTCAATAGCGAATTTTCAATTTCAGATATATTCCATTCAAATTGCAATGCACTTGTAAATGTTTCAGACTTGAACGCTTCATTCTATAAAAACTATTCTATCTTTGAGGCTTCAAAGTTTTAATTATTTAATTTAAAAAATGACTTTTTAATTTTGCAAATTTCTAAATATGTTAACAACAGTTTTGAATAATTTCTTTCTCTACATTTTTGCCAAATGTCTTTTCAAAATTGCATTGTGTAGTTCAAGTTTGATTTAGTAACACTAAAAAAAAAGCTTGTAAAATCATTCACGCAAAAAACTTATTTGTACAACACCTGAAGCATTTTAACAACTTATATTTTCCTTATACCTCTAACTAAGGCTTATTATTTAATTGAATAAGGCAATTGAATCAAATGTTCAACGATAAAAAAGTAAAACATCGGGGAGAGACGGTACCTTTGGGACAGTGGTACCCTTGGGACAAACCGATTTAAAAATATAAAATCAAGTATAAACTTTTTGTTGGTGTTTAAATATATTTCTTTTGACTTTAGTCAACTTCGTCAAAAGTTTCAACATGAAAGAAATTTTAGTATGCCTGAAAATTATCAAAATAAATTCTACACGTCTAAAAAAATTAGTTAGCGCCACCAATTTGGAACTATTGGGAAGAAATTTGAATTTGAATTAAATATGAACAAGAAATATTGTAGTAAATAATTGATTTTAGATCTCATTATAGTTTTTTTGATAAAAATGAATCGATATTTACTGCTATTTTTCACTTATATTGCTCTAATAACTTTGAGATACCCAATAATTCGCGTGTCAGGTGGCGCTGTTGACAAGGTCAGAGAGGTACCCTAACAGGCGTATTCTAATCATTTATATCTCACAACATTTAAGTTTTACGATTTAATTTAACAATTTTTAAAACTTCTGGTAGGATTAACATGTAGAAAATAGATTTGTATTGGACATTTTAACCTAATATCAAATGTTACTTTGACCATTGTCATTTGTCAGTCAAAAATATAACCTACGTAGTGTTGTGATTTTTTTAAATTATAGCATTTTTCCAATTTATCAAAAGCTGTCGAACCAGTTCATTAACTTTATAACGCCAAAATTGACAAATTTATTTTTCTGCTATAAATTAACAATTTCACAAATTTTCTGTAATACTTTCATAATAAATTCCTTTAATGGATATTAAAACTATTTATTAAAGAGAATAAATTTTCAAAACTTACTATTTTATGTATAAACAAATAATTTCTGTGAGGTATAATGAGCTTTTGAATATATATTTAATTAGAATTAAGGAAAAAACTACATCATTGGATTTATTTTTTATATATTTAAATGCTAGAAACTTAATAACTATCAATAATGCTCTTTTTATACGTTTTTAAATAGTGTCCCAAAGGTTTTGTCCAATACATATCGCACGACCTGTACGTCGATTTTGATATTAGTGTTATTTTTTAGTGCAAAAAATTCATAAAATCATAGTCTCCCAAGTGTGATGGAAATTGTATCTTTATAGAGATAAGTTTTAGGGCCATTAAGCATATATTTTTAAATAGTTCATCACATGATTCCTATTGGGCTATAAACTATGCTTCGGGCATGTGTGGAAATGCTTCAAAGGCATTTTTTGGGCACTCACAATTAGTGTTATTTCTATTGTGATTTGCAATAATAAAATCAAGTTTTGTAATATGGGTCGTGTTATGAGATACTTAAAGGAGAATTTGTTCTGATCTTTTCGTCAATACAATCAATAGTTTTTATATTCGACGTCGGATAATTGTAGTTGTCAATTGTTTGCAACGTTTTTATCCAACTTCAGTTCAAGGCCCAAATTTCGAAATACACAAGAAAAATCAAAAATCAAAACTCGGAAAATGAATGATTTGAAATGGGGGTGCGAAGTAATTTCGGTAGTTTGCCGATTTATGGTCAGAGCGTCGATAAAGCAAGTCCGATCGGGCGATTTTTTAGGTCTAGACTCCGGCATAAGTTATGGCTGGCCGAATAATTACACGGTCCCTCTCGCGCGCGTTGCGGTCAGCGCGGAGGCAAAAGACAATTTTACGCAGCGGGATATCGGGGCACGGAGCGGTGGTGGCTTTAGGCAGTTTTTTAAAATTGACAGCTCCAGCATCCGTCAACCCCGCTCATCCCGCGCAGCCTACCCCTGTCCATTAGCCTGACCTACCTAACGGGGGCCGTTATGTAAATCAGCCCAGTGTAATTGGCACCAAACGAAAAAGCTAATTACGGAAATCGAGCATGGATTTTGGAACAGGCCCATCAGTGCACAGCAGGGTGTCGCGTCCGCGACACCCTTCTTCTCCATCGCACTGTTATTGCCCTTCAGGTCTGGAGGCTTCTTTCTTCTTCTTTCTTTTTAAGGGCTAGATTCGATTAAGGGACCTTAATTAGCAATTGTAAGAGATTCAGCCAATTTTTTTTCAGAAATATTGACATGACTATACTGAGAGAAATGTTTAAGAGTACTTGGAAATTATTTTATGTTTTTATTCCAGGATAAGAATTTTAGATCCACACTTTTCTTGGAAATGCCCCTATAAGCCCAGGGTTTTTGAAGTGTCTCCTTAAACCCAGAAGGCGAATTAAAACCAGAGAAATATTGTACAGGGACTTTCGTATACATCCGTAATTTAATGCGTAAGGAATGTCATCCCACCCACTGTTAAGGCTACTAATGTTTTGGTTTTTTCTTGGTGCCTGCCGATCAACAATTTCCTTCGTATCCGCGTAGAAAATTGATCGTTAAGGTGTCCAATTGGTCGCTCTCACATCTTTAGTGACGAGTGGTGAACATTTATCTGCGTGTGATGCAAGGTCAAGTCCCATTTTTCTCTTCTTGGATTGTCATTACTGGTACCTGTTTGACCTCGTCGCTTTTGAAAAAAGCTAATTACAGGTAGATCCTAGGCTAGATGAGGCCATCAACGCACAGCGGGGAATCGTGACACCCTCATCTACACATTGGTCTGTTGGAGAAACAGGAGGAGAGAAAAAGAATCAGGAACCCATATTACTCATCTACATTTCACTCACACAAACTCTGTCTTCTCTCGGACTTGCCAGTTTATACCCCTTGGCTCAATCCAACCAACCGTTGCCGTCCTAATTCTTATGCCGTCACGCGTTTATGGTACCGACATAAAATTTGGATTCCATTGCGAGACACAACTGGCCTGAGGAAGAACGTTAATTATCAGCAGAACCCTCTAGTTCGATATCAGTCGTAACTCACAATGAAATTGAGAATATTCAAGTCCAACCAGCCACTTAGGGGCACCCCGTGTTGCTTGAGTCTCGCTCTATTGCCATTGTTGAATTCTTATTTTTTACTAACAGCTGTTAATATCAATTAGAGAGTCGATTGGCTTTTTAGAAGGTTATAATGTTTGAAAGAAAGATGTTGTTGCAAGTTAGTATTGCTCGGTATTGTTTGGTATCGAAATATATCAAAGGATGGGTTTACTGTCGAGAGTCCTTGATGAATACCATTGGTACCAATTAAAAATTATTGACAAATGCTCGTGATATTTAAAAGAAAGATGTTGTTACCAATAGATATTGTTAGGTATCGAAATTTTCAAAAGAAAGTTTTGCTGTTAAGAGTTATTAAAGAGATACCATTGGTACAAATGGTCAATTGGTTACAGCTGTTGTTTTCTGGTATTAGTTGGCCCTAAGCATATGCCCGTTGTCACCCCATAAATGAGTACCTTATAATCGTTTGAAATCTTCTAATCTAATTTAAACTGATCCGCCCATTCTTCGTCTTCTACATCCTCATTTCTTTTCCCTACCCTCCCCATTCTTATTCTTTCGCCGACTTTCTTCGGTCCACAAATGGGCTTTCCACATGTCATCCAATTCAGTACGTCAATTTTCCATAAAACCGTCTGTCGTTAACCTAATTAATCCTAATCCTCCTGTTTGGTTAAAGTTACTTGCAGGTTCTCTGGTTCCATAAAACAGCTGATCTCATGGTATCACCATTGTCGAGTCGTACATAGTAGGGTCAAGCGAACTTTGAACATGCATCCTCTTAGCTGCCCCGCCCCCTCGAAATCATTCGACCGAATCAGCAGGGGGCCTTCTCCAGTAACGTGCAGACCCTGCGGGCTTGCCCAGCACATTCTGTATCGAATTTGATGACCCGATCCTCCGGTGGAAGAGAAATTTGTGGTTTTCTCTAGGCAACTCCGACGCAAGCAACCTGGCCCAGAAAGATATTATTAATCGTCGTCCCGTTGGTAGAAAGGGCTGAAGAGCGACTGTCTTCCAGCAGCTATGCTCCCTGATGACGCTCAATCGACTCAGGTAGCAAGGATCCTTTGACCTTTACCCGCCTGTCCATGATCGATTCGACTGCCGTCGGTCTTCGCCTTCTGTCTCACGGAAATTCCTCCTGGTCCGGGGGCGGGCAGCTAGCTCCCGCTATTCATTTCGCTGCCTCCCAAAGAATAGGAGAATTAATAAGTGACATCTTGAGAAAAGGTTTTACGCGCCGAACCGCTTCTTTGTTGTCGGGTTTCCTTTCGGCACGAGCTGCCTTCTTTCTGTGCACGATCTAACGCCTTGTCTTATGCTCTATAGTCTATAGTCTATAGTCTATACGGTCCATATGTAACACAATAGCTCGATATTAGAGACACGGAAGATTTAAGACGACGTCCGGATAATGGGATGAAAAAGCAGCAGCATCCCATCCTCGGTTATGTCAATTATGACTACAAAAAGTTTTATTTCACCGCCGCTTCTTTCGCATGTGTTGATTTTAAAAGGAATGCTTTGTATGTTGAGGAGTTTTTAATTTAGTACCTGAGCCTTATGTGCAGGTTCAGATTATAGGAATTTGAAAAGTAATTTGAAAGTAATGAGCACATCTTGGTTGAAATATGTAACATCGAGGATTGGTGTATGTTCAGTTAGTTTAAGGAAGATGTTATTCTTAAATGATCGAAAAATGTGGTTCTCAGGTATCACTATCATAAGAAGATGACTTTACAATGAAGAGAAAAAGTATTTTTTTTCAAGAAATCTCATCTTAATCAACGATGGGAAAAATTAGACGAATTCTAAGCGAAACATCATTTAGTTATTAGAAACAATCTGTTCAAGTATAATGAAAGATGAATAGGTATTAGATCAATTAGATTATAGTATGTCCACAGTAGGAAAAAGAAAAGATGTTGGCGGATTAATGGAGAGTATGTTAATTTAAAAAATCAAAATATACTGTTTTCATGTATCAATGTACATTGTACAATACAATTGTACGTATGCGTTGTTTTTAGATGTTATCGATAATATCTGTTGAAAGTGTTGGAGACAGGTATTAAGGTTTAGTAGGTATTATTGGTATTGACAGATAATAATTATTTCTAATGTGACAATGCGTTGATATGAATTGTTGATAAATGGCTTTATAGGTATTGCTGTCTTGACATTCGGATAAGTTCTCTTGTTAGCTTCTTTTGATATCCATCGTTGATAGATCCAATATAAGATATAATTTGTAATAAATTGGTGATACGTTTTTTATAAGTATTATAAGGAGTTTTATCCAAGGTTATAAGGAGTTTTATCCAAGTTTATAAGGATTAGAAAGATTTAGGTCTTAGGACAAGCTCTTCAGTAACATGAGGAGTATGTCATGATTGCTGTTATAGTTTTTAGCTTATATTTTTAGAAGTTATTTTTGATGCTTAATAAATATTTATTGAATAAATCGTTCTTAATTTTTAATACAAACAGTGTTTCTGATACAAATCGTTCCTAATAGTTCTTAGATTTCGCTATTAGATATCCTTTACTGATAAGTGAAAAAAGTTCACAGTTATGAATTCTTGATACGTTGTCAGGCTATTTGATTTCTCCAGTGAAGCATTTTTGATAAACTGCGTCAGCTTTAAGAAAAGTTATCATGTTAAAAAAACTAAAAGACCAAATAAGAAAGTAATGAGATAAAAGAAATTCTTCAATAGAAAGTGCATGAAACTTGATCGAGAATGAGTGTATGTTCAGTCAGCTTAAGAAAGACGTCATGTTTCGCATTTATACAATCGGTATTCATAGCTAAAGAGTAATTGATGGACTGACGACAAGCTTCAAGAACCCACTTCGATTTTGTCAATTACTACTACTCCTTCATTCACTTTGTTACGTAGGCAGGACGACTTCATTTATGTAAATGAAGATATTCATCGCGACTATTAATTTGCATTCACAAAAGATCGCGGTTTGGTAAGTGTCTCTTTGGCAAATTTGTCTGGTAGAAATTTATCATCTTAAAAAAGGAAAGAGCCTTAATTGAAATATAAAATGATTGAGGAGGCGGATTCATAATTTTTAGAAGCATATAAAACTTTCGGAAGACAAATTATTTTCAGAGTTATATTATTTTTAGATCTAAACAATCGGGAAGATCTCAACATGGAAAAATGCTTTCATTCGTTTCCTGACTGTCAATAATTCTTTCCACCAATATTTTCTCTTTCAAAATAAAAAATCTGAACAATGAAAAATCTCACCTCACGCCCAATACAAACCCTTAGGTACGAATTACGTCTTAAAACCACTATTCATCTCGATTTAACCGGAAAACTTTCGGGTTTCTTCCCTTAAACTTTTTAACAGCGCATGTCAAATTCTTCAAGTGACTGCTTCTCTCTTCTAATTATACGTCACGGTTCAGTGCACCTGGCTTTCGAAATAGAATCGAGAAATGATTCGAAGAAAGGAGATGGATAACAGACATCGAGTTGAGAAAGAAATCGAAGTTCTGTGGCAGAAAGAATTGGTTGAAGAGTTGAACAGTACACGAAACGTTTTGGACGGGAACGTTGGGTGACACTCGCAGCGGGTGCTCACGTAGCAAGGCTGACCTTTGACCTCAGGTACTCCCGCGACAGGGTGCGGCCCTGTAAGTTTCCAAGGAGTTCCGCTTCCCGGGGAGGAGGTGCGGGTCTCTTCGACAATGGGCCCTAGTCATACGATAATAATGATCAATTATCGATCTGTCATTCAACGGCTACGCAGGCAGAATGCACAATGAATCGAGCTTCTCTCCATATTCCCCTTGTTCCTCTTCGACCCTTTCCTCTGGCTCGTCTCCTCCTTTTTAAGCTTCTCTTGATTCTGATACCGCCCTCAAGCCCAATTTCGTCACAGGTCGCGTTTAATTCGAGGTTGGTGTTATGTGTGTGATCAATAATTTCATAATCTATATTCTAGATTTGATATTGACGTTTGGTTTTTTTTTTTTTTATAAAGGATTATATTAAAAAATCAGGTTCTGATTCAATCAATTCGAAGATGTTTGTATAACTGAGGCTATTTGACAATGACAACTATGTGAAGACTACCGACGTTGTGGTTTTAGGATTAAAAACTTCTAAAGATATCCCGGTCTTATAGGAAGAATTAGAAGATAGTTTGATAAGTGAATTGAATATAAAAGAGATTAAGGGAGATGAAGTTATTTCAGAGATTATCAGGAATTAGAAAATATTTTGGTGTATTTAGGGGACTATACTCAGTAATGAGGTCAGATTGTTACATGAGAATAAAATATATTTTACGTATAGTAACAGATTTCGTTATATAAATATGAAAAATTTGAGGAATTTCCTACAGGATTACGAGAAATATCACAGATTACAAGATAATTCACGAATTTTGAAATATTTCAGGATTACAAAGAGTTCTTTGCAACTCCACGTTATCTCATAAATTTAAAAGGATTTCAAAAAGTTTGAAAAGATTGACAGATTTCAAGGAATTCGAGGATTTATTTGAATTTCCTAAATAATAAGGAATTTAGTAATTTTAAAGAATTTTATGGATTAAAAAAAAGCTAAGAGCATTTTATTAGACACTAGAAATGTTAGATAAATTCAGAGATATACTCTCTAAATCTGAAATAGTGAAAAATCACTATTTCATAGTGAAATTTCACTAATTGAATTAGCGAGAAGTGGGTCACTACGAATTAGTGAAAAACTACTAATTCAAGGAATTTTATGAGGATCCGATATATATTTAAGGGATTAAAAGAGAATTCAGAGATTTCTTGGATTTCAGAAATTTCAGAGGGATCAAGAAATTGAAGAAGGTTTCTTGGACTACCAGAACTTGTTAGGATTTTTTATCCCACCGCTATCATAAGTGCGATTTAAGGTACTGTGAACGATATTTAAAATAGCACTTATTAGCCCAGGCCGTAAAATTTTTATTTAGGCTACAGCGTACTATGAAGTAACTGACACTGTGATCTGATTGAGTGACGGACATTTATATCTGTACTTTATCGTACGATGAGTGCAGTGACCCCCACTTTGGCATGTAGACGTACTGCACTTGCGCTAACTGGTGTGATAAAAAATAGTGTGTGACTCGTCCTTCGTCTCGGGAATCGGATTGAATTTAATTGGATTGGATTGGTTTGAATTGGATTGTATTCTCTCTAGGGTTTTTAGATTAGAACGCCAGGCAACCTATTTGCACTCATGATCAACTAGTGTGATAAAAAAAAAGTATGTGAAACTCGGCCCCTGAGTCGCACTTTGCCTCGTGTGAATTGCAGTATTCGTTCTTCGTCTCGGCTACGCCTCGACTCCGACTCGTACTGCAACTTTCACAGTCGGCCGAAAAAGTGGCACTTAGGGTCCTTGTATCAGAAATAACTATTATAGAAAGAAAACATTATTTTATTCAAATAACAAAACTTATCTGATTGTCCTTTACTTGTTTTAAACCAATTTTTGAACTTTTAAGAGATTTTTAACAGTTATAGATATTAAAAGATAACACATGGGTCATTAGGTCCCGGGACTGACACACATATGGCGCCGCCAATGCCATACCTCTTTGTTTTTCGGTAGTACCAACCTTTAAAAGATACGTGTAAAAATTTGATAATATTCGGTTCAGTCGTTGTCGAGATATTGAAAGTTAAGTGACGCTACATTTGTTTTTATTTAAACAATGGATAAAAACGAGTTTGGTGTGTTAATCAAACACTGTTTTTTAATGGGGAAAAATACCGGTCAAGCTCAGAAATGGCTTGAAAAGTGTTACCGGGAAAAGTGCCCATCGAAAACAACCATTTACCGACGGTGTGCAGATTTTAAACGCGGTCGAACAACCACCAAAGACGCGGAGCACCCAGGTCGTCCAATTGAGGTGGCAACGCCCGAAAACATCCAAAAAATTAGGAAAATTATTTTGTCCGATCGTAAAGTGAAGTTGCAAGAGATAGCTGACATCCTAGAGATGTCAAAAGGCACCATGTTCAAAATTGTGCATGAAAATTGCGTATGACAAAATTTTTTTCCAAGTGGGTGCCGCGTTTGCGTTGCCACCTCAATTGGACGACCTGGGCGCTCCGCGTCTTCGGTGTTTGTTCGACCGCATTTAAAATCTGCATACCATCGGAAAATGGTTGTTTTCGATGGGCACTTTTCTCGGTAACACTTTTCAAGCCATTGCTGAGCTTGAACGGTATTTTTCCCCATTAAAAAACAGTGATTAACACACACAACTCGTTTGTATCCATTGTTTAAACAAGAACAAATGTAGCGTCACTTAACCTTCAATATCTCGACAACGACTGCACCGAATCTCATGAAATTTTTACACGTTTCTTTTGAAGGTTGGTACTACCGAAAAGCAAAGTGGCATGGCATTGACGGCGCCATATGTGTCTCAGTCCCGGGACTTAATGACCTATGTGTTAATTCAGAGATTTCAGCAGCCAACAATATTGTATGGGTTAAGAAGACTACATTTCTTTATCAATTCTAAGGAAGTCAAGATATTAAAGAAATTTCAAACTTTTAAGTTAACAGTAACAGTAACAGGAATTTCGAGGATTAAAATTGAATTCAAAAGATTCGGAGCCTACTAAAGATGTCAAAGTCTTTCATGGATTTTCAGAAACTGAGAGGATATAAAAAATATATAATTTGGATTTCTAAACGATTGCATTTAATTACAATAACAATTACAATATATTGCACTACTTTTATAGACTTAAACCAAAGTTTTGGGCTTTCCAGAGATTTTAAAGGGTTACAGAAATTTTCAAAGATTTTAAAGTATTACAAGGAGTTCTATGAAAATCTGGGGTATTTTAGCCTGAATATATATTTTTTTAATAAAAAGAGATACATTTTTTTCATAAATTCTAAGGAATTTCAGATATTAAAAGAAATGACTAATTAAAGAAAGATTTATAAATATTTTTATGAATTTTTAAAAGAGTTTAGGGGGTCCACAAAATCTTAAAAATCGTTATTTGGGAAGGAGGGGGGAGAGTCAAAATCATTGCTTACATAAGTTTCCCTTTTCTAATGATTTTTTTAAAAATAGGCGAATTGAAATCTATGTTTCGGCTGCTGAAGTTACACATTACATATATCATTATTTTTTTTATTTCTCGAAATCCGTTGAAATCCTTTAACAACTGTAGAAATCTCTTCCAATTCTTTGAGATTGCGTGAAATTTTTTGAAATCCTTGAAATCTTCCAAATCTCATAAAGATCATTGGAATCTTTAAAATACGTAGGAATCTTGATGAATATCTTGAAATCCCTCAAAATCCTTCAAAACCCATTAAAATTACTTGAAACACCTTAAAATCCTTTATAATATTCGGAAATCCTTTGATATTTCATTGAATCTTTTGAAATCCTGCGAAATCCTCTAGAATTCGTGAATATGCTTTTGAATTTTTTTGAAATCTCTTGAAATCCTTTGGCATCCCATAAAATAATCGACACCCCTTTATATATTAAAATCTATTTAAATTCCTTAAGATCCTTTAAAATCTTTGCAAATCTTTTCAAATATAGTAAAGGCTTTTAAAATCTTATGATATCTCCTGACATCCTTCAAAATTTGATAAAATATTTCGGTATCTCTTGAAATCCTTTAATATTCTGTGACTTCTTTTTGAATATATCGAAATTTCTTAAAATCCCCTAAAATCTCTTAAAATCCATTGTAAGCCGTTCTTAATTCCTTACAACCTATCAAAATACCTCAAAATCTATTTCTGATGCCCTGAAATCTTTTGAAATCTCTCAAATTCTTTGGAAATCTCTTTGATTTCCGTAAGATTTTTTTAATTCTTTGACATACTTTATAGTCCTTTGAAATACCTTAAAATCCCTTGAAATCTGTTAAAATTCTTTCAAATCACTGGAAATCTTTTAAATCCTTTGAACTCCTCTGAAATCTGTAGAAGTATCTTTTACAGTGAAATTAATTTATATATTTATATATTCAGTTAAAATTATCAAATGTTTACAATAGGGATGTAGAGGGTCTAAAATTAAAAAATTATCCTTATGTAATTAATGAACTTTCCCTTATGGCATTTAGATTAAAAGTAAAAGAATGTACCGGAATAATTGCGAAGACAAAAGATTTGAATGAATTAGAAAAAATGCTCTAGAACTTTATGGAATTATAAAAAATTATAAAGTAATTAAAAAAATACAGCCAGTTTTAAAATATGCGAATAGTAAATTTATAAAATTCCTAAAAACTATATTTCCTGCCATTATACAACCAAAAAATCAAATTTTGCGACAGTGAGAACGAATATTACAGTATTTTATTTTCTGCCTGAAACTTGTCGTATAAATAACAAGTTACTACCATGAGGTCTCTCAAGCGTCATTTATTGGGAGATTTAGATTAATCCCGGAAAGAAAAAAAGCCTTTCAACAGGAATTGACTCTGGTAAAATATTATTATGCTTTAATATTCAATTTAGACTCACGGCCTAGCGGTCAGCGAGGCAATAAATAAATCTTATAAAAAACCGGTTAAGCGACAGTGCGTGGAGGGCATATATTATAAAAATTATTGCTTCTTTTGATCTCAATCGCTGCTTTGTTGCGAACTCAAACTTCGTCATAATGAGGATCATTCTGCAGTTAATGCGATTCTACTCTTTCATTCAAAAGTGTTCAATTCGTTTCACTTTTACATTCTTAGTATTCAGTCCATTCTCCAGTGTGCAAAAAAATCTTCAATCTTTTTCATGGTTTTATGTCCTAATAACTTGAATGGTAAAATTTGTTACATAAAATAAACAGTCCATTTTGAGTCATCTTAATATTTCTCTATTCACGCTTGATACTAAAGTGAAAATAATTGCATATCTTAAATTTGAAATGTTGTTCAAATTCCCGTCGATTAACCAAAAAGTTATTTCTCAATAAGTGCCTTTAAATTGCCTCTTTCTTACGGAACAGAAACTGAGAAATTGAGATTTACGTAACCCTTATTTTCTTCCAGGCCCTGATATTAAAGACTTGGGCATTCCTTCGAGTACCTGGTTTCCAATAAAACAATCTTATAATTATTCAACAAGAAAATGATGATTTCTTATTGAAGTACCTGATCAATTGCACCTGCAGACCAATAAAGAACCTTAAATGCCGAAGTGTTCCTACAGCACTGACAATTCGGTGCTGAGCGAGTTTTCTCACAGCAGTAAACCGGCAAGTAACTACCGGCGCCCGCAAAAAGCCTAAAATTAATAATAATAACAACGTTAGGAAGTAACAGGCGCTGCTAACTCGAGAACCACCCGGGGGCACCCATAGTCACCGGGAACCAAGAATTCAGTGAGGGAATTGGTGCAGGTACCGGTACGAGAAGAAACGATTCAAGGAAGACCAGGGAAAGACCCTAATAGTGTTGGGGAGTAACAAAATTATTATTGCGTAGTATTATTATAGTTTTCAGGAAACTTTAGTTTAGAAACTTTTTTGTTGGAAAATATATTTCTTATTCAAGTAAAAAACTTTTTTTTTCATTAGTCCTGACACTTATTATGATGAAAATAGTAATACACAGGATCTAGAAGGGTATTTTGATTATAAATTCATTCTTCAAATTTTGATTAATAAAATTTTATATTTAAATGCTTGTAAAAACTATGTAAAGATAAGTATAATTTGTATAAATAGCAGTACATGCTTAAAATATATGCTAGGATTTATTTTAGCTATTGTTTACAATGTAATAAACAAAATATAAATACAAGAATATTAAATTCAAAAATTAACGTAATATTATAAAGAAAACTCTTCTTCACTAGCTTCACTAACTTCACTGACGTCCATGAAAATAATTGCGTGACCAGCAGACAAAATAATTAACGAAAAAAAATTAATTACGTAGGTGAATATTACATACCACTTTTGTATCGATAAAACATTTTGACGTTAAAAAGGGAACAAAATAAACAATATTTTGTTCATGAACTAATCTAGCGCATGGTCTTCTTCTTCACTCGTCTTCTGCTTACACTGAAAACATATACAAGTCAATAGATTCCCTCTTTTCCTCCTGGGTACATAATATACTATTTTTCACTTCTAAGATAAAGTTTAAATAATAATTAGTGCACAAGATACTACAAAATGAGGCACGTATTATCAGATCCTATAATTAAAATTTTTTTTAGGTGAATGGGAGCCACTATCTTTTTCGCGACAGGATATTGTTTATTTTTTAATTTTCACCCATACAATGTTTCACAAAACTATATTGCACTATAGAAAAAATCGGTCTGAGAAGAGATCAGCAAGCACCTTCAAGGAATGCGTTCCCAATTTTGGGGTATTTTTTCACCTAAACAACCAAATAGTGGAATTCATGAATAAAAGAGTCGAATTTTACCGAAGGCAGTCGAATTTTCAACAAAATAATTAAATTTTCTACAAAATAGTTGAATTTTTAACCTACAAAGATGAATTGTCAACCAAGAGGGTCAATTCTCTACCAAAAGACGAATTTTCAACAAAATACATGAATTTTTAACTAAAAAGTACAATTTTTAACTAGAAAAGATAATTTTTCAACTAAAAATGTAATCGTTAAAGTTTCCGTTTAAAAAATTAATTTAAAACGAGAGATCTTCTAATACGTTGAGCTTAGCCAAAAAAGGCAAATTTTTAAAAAAATAGTTGAATCCTCAACCAAAAAGATGAATTTTCAACAAACAAGATTAATTTATGCCCAGAAAAGACAAATTTTCTGCCAAATAGATGAATTTTCAAATTGTAAATGATACATTTTTATCTAAAAATGAAATAGTTAAATTTTCAGATAAATTACTTAATTTATAACCAAGAAAAACACAATTTTTTAACAAGACAGCTAAAGTTTAAACAAGGTAGTTAATTTTCAACGAAAAAAGATGAATTTTCTGACAAATAGTTGAATTTTCCACCAAATAGTTTAATTTTTCACAAAATTGTTGATGTTTCAACCAAAAGAGACGAATTTTTTACCTGAAAATACCAATTTTCAACAATAAATTTGATTTAAAACCAAATAGTGGAATTTTCAACTAAAATGATGAATCTTAGTTAACTTAAAATATGAAATTTTTCACTAGGTGTTCAAATTTAAACTAAGCAGTTAATTTTTTACAAAAAAAAATCAATTCTCAGCAAAACATGTATTAGTTGAAGTTTCAACCAAAAAAGATTTTCATTTGAATTCCAACCAAAAAAACGAATTTTCAACAAAGTAGTTGAATTGTAAACAAAATCAGGTTAAATCTCAACCATACAGCTGCATTTCAAGAAAAATGAATGATATTTTAACCGAAAAGAATAATTTTATACCGAAAAAGACGAATTTTCCACAAAATAACTGAATTTCCAACCGAATAGTTGATCTTCAACTAGAAAAGATCAATTTTCAATCAAAAATATAAATTTAGAACCTAAAATGAAATATTTATATTTTCAGTTAAAAAAATTAATATATATAGATGTTGATCGGTGTCGACCAGTGTGTACGAGTTAATGTAGAAGATGGAATAACATTTTTTGTGGATCTTCTGGTCTTTTGTTATGTTATAAGCTCTTTATTGAGCTTAATAAAATGTTTAAGATGGAGAAAAACTTTTAGACGTACGTTTTTCTTGTTTCAAATTACCAAGCATCATCAGTAAAACAACACATAGACCGTCATAGGGTTTAAAAAACAATTCTCGTGAAAATAAGGTATAACCTCCATCATCTATTCCTCAAAAGAGAGAAGAAACAACTATTTTTAAAAAAGAGGTTAGAATGTACCAACTATAAGAGTTGAGAACAAAAAGCTTTTTTGGAGAGATTTTTCATAGTGAAAAGGTAAAGTAACAAAATTAGAGTTACAGAGTGAAACAGTGAGTCCATGTCTGTGGATTGGGACAAAATAAAAACTTAAAAAATGACGTCACAAGACGTCATGTGAGTGCTCCACCAAATTGTTAAAAAAAAATTTTTTCTTTTGTCCCAATCCACAGAGAGTTACAAGCACGGGAACAAGCGAAACGTACATCTAAATGTTTTTCTCCATCTTGAACATTTTATTAAGCTCAACAAAGAGCTTATAACATAAGAAAAGACCAGAAGATTGAAAAAAATTTAATTTCACCTTCTACATAAAAAAAATTAATTTTCATCCAAAATTGAAACGAATTTTCGACAAAATAGTTCAATTTTCAATCAAAGAGATGAATCTCCAACTAAGAAAACATTTTTTTCAACAAAGTAAGTAGTTCAACTTTCAACGAAGGTTGTCGAATTTTTCACCCAAAAAGATGACTTTATAACAAAATAGTTGCATTTTCTATAAAATAATTAAATTGTCAACAAAATAGTACAATATTTAACCAAACGAGATGAATTCCGAACCAAAAATATACTAGTTGACTTTTTAACAACAAAATTAACTTTTAACCAAACATAGCTAGATTTTTGTCTTGGGCTCTATTAATTCAGTTTGCATTTAGGCGAAAAAACTAGGAAAATGGGAAGTTTCTTGAAAACGGGAGAAAAAAAAATTCTTTAAAAAAGGGGTAACGAGGGAAATAGGGAATAGAGTTTGAAGTTTGAAAAATGGAAGTGAATTTAAAACTAAAATTTGAAGGAAAATTCATCATTTCCACCCTGTTATCAACCGCAGTTTTTGGTGCGACCCACTCCCTCTCTCAAATTGGTAACGTAGATTATGGACGGCCTCCAAGGTCAGGGGTCAAGGATGAAGCGTCAAGGGTCAAGTGTGAAATCTCAGGTTACGATTTAAAGATCAAAGGATAGATATGAGAGGGTATAGGTTAGGGTTCGAAGATCATAGACCGGAGGGTCATATACCAAGTCTCAACGGTCAGAAATCAGAAATAATAGGTACGAGGTCAAGGGAAGAAGGTCAAAGGTCAAATGTCAATAATATGGTATCAATGGGCAGAGGCCAAAGGTCGAAAACTCTCGATCAAGGGTCAAAGGTTAGATCAACATAGATTCATAGATCCAGAGATGTAGTCCCTAGCAGTATATTTTTTGTAATGAAAAAAATGTCTGACAATATGTTCAATCATAGAATAGGGGCAAATCAGGTAGAGCCTCTCTCGGGTGGTGTAAAGTTTGAGGCGATGAGAGAGATGAACTGGCGATGTTGGAGAGGGGGTGGTAAGACGCCCCCCGTCGCGACGCCGTCGCCTAATCATTCTTTAAACGTGCATAAACAAGTCCCCGAGCCTACCCGTGGATGCTATATGACTAATGTCATTCCTGAACCAACCGTTTCCACTGGATATGGTCCTGCAGGTTCTCTGGAAAGGAGAAAATGAAGGAGCGAATGAGAGAGAAAAAAAGAAGAGAAAGAGTTGTTGGGGTGATGAGAGAGAAAGAGAGACGTAGGAGCAGGCGCGACAGCCTAAATCTAAAATGCAAATACACTCAACAAATCACTATCGGTGACAGGCATCCTTACTTTAAAAAGAGGAAGGAGAACCCGGTGGGACCCCCCGTCAAGGGTTTCGGGGGTAACCTGGTCCTCAAGACGGGTTTATACCTAACACAGCTGATTGGATGACGCGACTCCTTAACCTTATCCCTTTAACGCCTCGCATATCCAATTTGAGAAAAGACAGAGATAAGTGAGAGATTATTGATAAAGTACTGTGGATTTGTTAAGGATATACTAATGTTATCACAAGTTGAAAAATGAACATTGTTAAAAATAATTGATAAAATAGAGGAAAATATTCCCATTGTTAATTGTAACCAATTTTGGAAGGAACTGGACGTGAACTTTAGAAATAAATATTTCAGGTTAAAACTGTTTATTTACCAATATTTATTTAGTGTTTTATGTTTTTTCTTTCTGTTTAGATAAAAGTTAAAATGCTTATTTAATTTTAATGGTCTAGGGCTCATTTTATTCCTGGAAGGATTCTCTACAAATCTCTTTGGTGCGTTTTCGTTAAAAAAATTTATTTAAGAAAAATATTGTTCGTAAAAATAACAATTGTAAAATTCATAAATACATTTTTTCAAATAAATACGCACCAAAGACGTTTGTAGAGAATCTTTCAAGGAATAAATTGAGCCCTATAGGATTGGGATTATACGAACTGCTGCTTTTACCTAAAGAGAAAGCAAAAACATGAAACTCTAAATAGGTATTGTTAAATAAACAATTTTAACCTGAAATTTTTTTTTCTAAATTTCACCTTCAGTCCTTTTTCAAAATTAGTTACAGTTATTGATGGGAATATTGGCATCAATTTCATAAATCGCTTTTAACAATGCTTATTCTTGAACTTGAGATAACTTTAGTACATCCTTAAATCTTGTATTATTCTATGAAGAATTCTTTTAAGATGTTTGAGCGACTTTCATTGGATATCTAAATTTAAAGCTACATTGCTACATTGCTGGTGGTTACGCATGGCTTAGCAAGCCTCTCTAGACCCCATAGACTCCTCTCTCACCGCGAAACCGTCGCGATATAAATTCTCGGAACACAGTAAATCCGGACTCATTTAATTCAAGTTCCAGTGTACTT
Source organism: Andricus curvator (assembly GCA_932195095.1). Taxonomy (NCBI): domain Eukaryota; kingdom Metazoa; phylum Arthropoda; class Insecta; order Hymenoptera; family Cynipidae; genus Andricus; species Andricus curvator. Next base: position 125,503 of record CAKNYM010053687.1, on the reverse strand, counting down.
GAATAGAAAAGAGGTAAGATAAAATCACTTGAATTCACTGAAAAAGTCAAGTTTTGCGAATCGTGGGATTCAGGCATACGTAAAAATGTTAATTTACTTGATTTTACCCAAATTATACTTCAATTCCAAATAATTCGGTTAATACTTTAATAATTGAAGTAAATTAATTAGGTAAATCTATTTGAATTCACTTAATCAACTTATTTTTAGAATTCACTGAACTGACTGAATTCTTGAACTAAATTGAATTGTCTGAAATAGGGATGGAAAGCCACAGCAAAAAGTCGACTCTCGACTTTCCGATTAATTGTATTTAAAAGTCGATTAATCGATGAAAAAAATTACAATTGTTCAATTAAATTAAATAAAAATACATTTTTTTAAATATTATTTCGAAAGTCCGTGAGCAATCAACTTCAGGAGTTGAAAGTCGGTTGTGAAAAGTCGACTTTGACGAGAAGAAAGTTGAGTTTCGACTAAAGACGAAGTCGACTTTTCCATCCCTAGTTTGAAATCAATTGAATTTTTGAAATTCACTAAAGTGAAAGATTTCTTGAATTAATTGAATCGACTGTCTTTTTTCACTTTAATTATAGAATTCAATTAATTCTTGAATTCAATTTAACTTTCTGAATTTTTCAAATTCACGGAAGCAACAAATTTCTTGAATTAACTAAATTGAATGGTTTTTTTTACTTAATTTTTAGAAGTGAATGAATTCTTGAATCCAATTTAATTGTCTGCATTTACGAAATACACCAAAGTAACTGAATTTTTTAGTTTACTGAATTGACTAAATTCTTGACTCCAATTTAACTGAATTTTTTTAATTTTTCAGTCCAATTGAGTTGTCTGAATGCCTAAATTCGATTAAATTGACTTCAATTAATTTTAATAAATTCTTGACTACAATTGAATTGACTGAACTTTTAAATTTAATCCAATTGTCTGTATTTTCGTAATTCATTGAAGTGACTGAATTCTTGAGTTGAATTGAATTGCCTGCATTCTTGAATTTAATTTAATTCTCTGAATTCTTTGATTTAATTGAATTGTCTAAACTCTAAAATTCAATTGAGTTGTCTGAATAATCGAACTTAAATTCAATTGATTAAATTCTTTACTTCAAGTGAATTGAGTGAACTCTTAAATTCGATTGAATAGACTTCAGTGGATTGAACTGAAAGCTTGACTTCAACTGAATTGACTGAACTCTTGAATTTAATTGTCTGAATTTTCGAGATTCATATGATCCGGGATGTCATTGTTGTGATTGGGACTGAAGTGTGTGGTACTGCGGTTGTAGGAAGAATGTCTGGTGATGCATGGTGGAATGATGAAATTCAAGCAGCCGTCCAAGAAACGAAGGAAGCGCATAAAAGAAAGTTGAAAATCACAGGCCTTAGCGATGAGGAGAGAAATAGACTTAAAAATGATTACAGGCACAAAAAGAGGAAAGTTAAACTACTAGTCAAGGAAAGTAAAGATAAAATCAGAACAGAAGAAGAGAAGAAGAGAAGAAAATGCAAAACGACTTTGAAGGAAGCAAGAAACTGTTTTATAAATGCGTGCTGACCAATATGAAGGGAGGTCAGAGTTATGCAGCATGAGAAATAGCAAGGGTGAAATGCTATATGATACGGACGGGATAGTAGACGCTTTAAGAGACTCTTCTAAGGAATTATTGGGAGATGAAGCTATAGGGCACCGCAACTGTGATATAGAACACGATGCGTCAATTGAGAGAGTCTGTGCCTCTGAGGTTAGGGATATAATTAAGAACTTAAAAAATGGTAAGGCTGCTGGCGTAGACAGTAATACCGCTGAAATGCTTGAATACGGTGGCGAGTACATACCTCACAGGCTATGCGAATTGATAAATTTATGTATCGAGACGGGGAAAGTCCCAGACGATTGGAAAAAAGCAATTATCGTACCAATATACAAAAGAAAGGGAGATAAAAGCAAATGCAATAATTACAGAGGTATCAGCTTATTAAGTACCGTAAGTAAAATGTATTCAAAAATACTCATTTGCAGGATAATGAAAATAATAGAAGAAAGTATATGGAAAGTCCAAAGTGGATTTATGCAAGGAAGATCATGTACGGATCAAATATTTAGCTTGAGACAGATCACAGAAAACAGTTTGATAGTATGGAAAAAACTTTTTTGTGCATTTGTTGACCTTGAAGCGTTCTACAAGATAGATAGAAGTAAACTTTGGGAATTCCTGAAAGAGTACGGAGTCAATGGATGGCTCCTACAAGCAATAAACACAATATATGTTGGTAGCAAAGCGAGTGTAAGGGTTAATGGAAACTGAGTGACTGGTTCGATATCATGCAAGGTGTTACACACGGATGCGTCATGTCCTCATGGCTATTTCTTATATTCATGGACAAGTGTCTAAGAATGACCCTCTTTGGCGAAGAAGATGTGGATCCCGGGACAGTGAGGGTACGTGGGTTAGCGTTCGCAGATGATAATGTTTTTATGACAGAGTCAATCGAAGACTTGCAAAGATTGTTGAGCAAATTGAATGCAAGCATAAAGATAATGGGCCTCAAAATTAACGTAAATAAAACAAAAATTATGTTGTTTGAAGGAAAGGGTTAGAAAACAATGTGCAACATTGTCCTAAATAATGATAGAATAGAACAAGTTGATAAGTACGCATATCTTGGTAGCCTATTCATTAATGACTGAAAGATAGATGGGGTGTTAGCTAGGCGTATAAAAGAGGATAAGAAGGTAATCGGGAGAGGAGGACCCAATATCAGAAGTAAAAATATATCAAGTAAAGCTAAAAGGGCAATACATAATTCTATATTTGTAACGACTATGCTATACGCCGTATAGCATAGTATACGATAGCGAGACATGGACCTGTCAAGAAAAGGATGAGAGTAAAATTAACGCGATTGACATGAAATTCCTGCGCATAATCTGCGGGTAAACACTCATGGACAAAGTGAGTAATGACATAATCCTCAAAGAATCTGGTGCAGAAGAGACATTAATTGACATATGGGAAAGAAATCGGTCAAGATGGTTTGGACATGTTGAGAGAATAAAAGATGAACGACTAACGAAACAAGTGAGCCATGGAGTTCCTAGCTTGCATGAGAAAATGCATGGACGTGAAGGAAGCTAGAGAGGTATGCCAGGACAGAAAAGCGACAAATGGTTTACAAATAATGCATGAAGAAGAGTATCAGTGAAGTTAATGACACTTGAAACAAAAGACTTGGGATACCAATGGGCCAATGGTAATTTTTATTAAATGTCAAGAATATTTTACAAATTACCTTAATGGTATACTTACTCACTATACCTTAATACCATTTTTCGATGGGAGTCGGTGGGACACAAATTCAAAAAGTTGTAGATAATTAAAAATCATGTAGATTACCTATATTGGGATATTTTTAAAAAGCAATGCAATGATTTTCAATATCTTGTTCAAACTGACCACAAATTTTTGTAGAGTTGACTTAGAACCGAACTTTGAACGAAGGGAATCAAAGTCTAACTCTATGGCTTGATGCCTGTTTAGTAAATATATAGAAAAAGCTTATAGTTTTCTATGAACATTATCTTGAAAGACATATCTATTTCTTATATTCCGTTCCACTTTGTCTTCATCGTTTTATTTTTCAAAGAGAACCGTCTGTATAACATAATTTTCAAGCACGAGTGTCGCAATGCGAATGTAATCGTTGAAGCCGAAGGTGCTTTGAGGACCGTCTTGAAAAACAAATTGAAAAACAATTTCAGTTCCAATTTATGGCTGTACTTCATCAGGGATTTGAATTACAGTTTTCGATTTAAGTTAAAATATTTATGATATTTAAAAAATGCAGTCGAAATGCACGCATTAAACGTACGAAAACGAGCGCGAAGCGCCGTGCGCGCAGCGCGCAATGAGAATGTGCCCGGGCTGCGGGCATATTTTTTATTAATAAACTAAGATTGAATTTCAATTTAAATGAAAAATATTCTTCTAATTTTGAAAAAAAAATCAAAGGAGTCTTATTAAATCCTATTCATAAGTCAACTGTTCCCGTTGCTAATTACCTCGATTTAGATGCAACGTTAAATAAGCCTTAAAAAATGATGAATTGAAAGTTTGAATGCTTTCAAATAAAATGATACTTTTGTAATTAATTGTAATGTTTTCCAGTAAATTATTAAATTCCTAAACATTCAGATAAATTCATAACATAATTCCTCAAGCATATCAAATTCATTCAGATTTTAAAATAATTTTGATATTTAGAATATTTGAGATGAGTGTGTGAAGTATGATGAATGCACAGAAGACTTATTACAATAATCAGCTTCTATTAGATTGATTATTGACGGCTTCTTTCTTTTCTCGTTTGAAACTTTGAACCTTGGAAATTGAAAGAGTTAAATGAATCCTTAGATTCGTAGTATCGATATAGTACTATAAATCATTTTAAACAAATTTATGCATGAATATTTCCACTGTCGAAATGCCGATGTGGTGGTTCCTTCGGGCGCAGTAAAAGAGAGAAATAGTTAATGGAAGAACCAAGTGGGATATACCTAGTCGTTGAATTTCGTGAGTCCTATTTATGACAAATCATCGCAGTATTTTTCTCTATCCCTGACTGGCTCCCCGTGGTCACTCGAATCGCTCCGGACTACCGTGCTAAAGCATTTTTAAATTTGCGAACTCCTTGCTTCGAAATACCTTTACGACCTACGCCGTGTTCTATCCTTTTATTATTTATTGTTTCTCAAAGATTCGTAGTCTCATTGAAATATTGAATCCTCTTTACGTCATTTAAATAAGGGGCCATTCTGGATTGAATATTCAACTACTTGGTTGCAAATGAAACTGTTTGTATTTGAAGATCATTTTTTTTTTTTTTTTTTCTTTGAAAATTCGACTATTTTGTTGAAAATTTGTCTTTGTAGGTTGAAAATTCAACTATTTGGTTCAATTTCGTTTCTTTTGCTTGAAAGTTCAACTATTCGGTTCTAATGCAACTGTTTGGTCTAAAATTAATTTTTGTTTGTTTGTTGAAAATTAAACTATTTGGTTTAAAAATAATATTTTTTGTTGAAGATTCAACTACTTTATTCAAAATGCAATATATTTCGACTTGAAATCTTAAGCGTTTCATATTGTGTATTATTTTAGACGTTTATCAAATGAAACCAAAGAACAAAAATCTAGACTTAAGGTTTTAATTAATTGAATATCACAAATAGAGACTAATGAACTAATATTGTATAAGGTAGGAAATAAGGAAAACTTTGAGCCGTAAATTGATTTTCCAAATTTCAAGCTTATTACCGTCTACCTTTTATAAATCTTCTTAACAACTTTATTCAATTGAATAGAACCAACATCAGCCCACTAATTTCTTTCATAAATTCGATATTTTCTGCTTCTTTTTAAATTCCTTTCAGCTTCTTTACAAATTCTTATTCCTTATAAATTCACTCCCTGTTCATTAAATTATGCCCATGAGAAGAAAGAAAGAAACCAAAAAGTCAAACGAGGCAGAGTAGAATATTGGGTATCTCCAGGAGCAGAAAAAAGGTCGTAATAAATTTCTAATTCTGAAGGAACATATTCAAGAATTGGGAAGGTAGAATATATAAACAACTTGAAGTTCTGACTAATGGAATCACGCTTTGCCTCCTGGTGCTACGTTTTCTTCTTAGCCTACGGGTTATCTGATCTTAGAAAGTATTTGGTTATTATTATTGTCCTGTACGGATGGTCCATTTAATTCCCGTAGCACTGTGGTTAAAACCTATTGTACTATGCATTTGCATTTTTCAATCTCGGTGAAACAAAGGTGTATACACGGGTAACCTTCGTTGCTAAAGTATCATTTAAGTCCTTTAGCATGAGTAGGGGAGAGTGGTCCTAAGTCGGCACTGCGGGTTAGGCCGGCAGCCTAGAGTTTCTCAGAGATGGCGCTCGTGTCGAGTTAACCATTTTGTCTTATGACAGGTTGGTAGACATGGACGTAATTTACGCTGACAATTGTCATTTTAACTTTCGGTTGGCAGCGTGAGCGGGGTATAAATTTTTTGCGCAAACGGAATTCCATTTTCTCCCATTCTTGTGAAGTAGCTACAGGTGTGTAAATATTTTGAAAAGCTCAATCGATTAAGTGCGTTGGTTTCTGTGTTCTGTGTCCTTTCGCCTGATAAAGTCGATTTTTCATTCGAAATTTGTATTTGGTTCGTATGCGTAATAGCATGGAATGTGTAAGCATTCGTAGTGGTCCTGAGTCGGCACCAAACAGGTGGTTCTAAATCGGCACATTTTTTTTGTTGCTTTTATTGTTATTTTATTTTGTTGTGTTTTAATACCATGTCATTCGTCTCTTGTTGGGTTTTTTTAATTTGGTTGTGTTTTGACTGCATGTTTGCAGATCATTGTAATGGAGACATTTTTCCATTCTATAAATAAAGTTTGACAACATTCTGCATGTTCTTTCATTGTAAATGCTTTAAATTGGTCCATTTCCTCCTAAAACGTACATAACCTGCCCTTTTTCTTGCATTTGAGCAGAAAAAATTCTGTGCCGACTTAGGAGCAGGGGGTGCCGGCTTAGGATCACAATTTTGAGAAATAGAAAAGAACGACTTCTTCACTTTGCGCTGCATTGTGACAGCAAAAATCACTCCACACTGCTCCGAACGACATAGAATTGTAGATAAAGGATCGTGGTACCTGACCCAAGATTTTCAAGCGCCATTAAACCCTGTTTACCCTCTGTTTTCGACAAACAAAAACTCTTACTGTGCCGACTTAGGACCACTCTCCTCTGCATATACCGCCAGACGACTCCACTTTACAGGGTATGGGCCTGTGAAAAATTTTATTTTTACTAAGGTGGGCTTAGAATCATTGTATGAATTTAATCACAACCAGTGATAACCCGCGGCTGCATTCGACTTTATTAGAAGTAATTGCATTCGCCTGGACGTTTGGCCAGGGGAAAGGAAAACTGCAGCAACCCACCTCCTGAGTTCAGCCGACATTAGTTAATACGCAGCAAATAATCGAGCAAATAATATACAACCCGGTCGTACGTCACAGATAGTCTCCTATCCGAGTGCTATTCGCGCTCAAAATGGCTTGATATCTGGACTCCTCCAGAGTCTCGATTAATAACATGAAAATACTTCTGCACGATTTTTAGTAGGATATTCACGAAACATCCTGTGTCCACTGGGGCACATCTGCGATCATTGAATTTGAGCAGCGCCTTGGCTCGGTTATGTTTGGATGGGAGCCGTTGTATTACTACTAATCAGAGTGTCGGTTTTCTTGGTCAAACCCGGTCAAGGTTCAAATTAAAATAAAAATTTCATTTTTTTTTTTTAAGATTTTGGAACCTTTTGGAATTATTTAACTTCTTAACGTTTTTACAACTCAAAAGCTACAAGCCCATTTTATTTTCGCTTATTTTAATTGAAAATTAAAGTTCAAATCACTGTTTTGATTTGAGACAGTCTGTGCCTCGAGACCGTGAAAGAAATTTCTCCTCAATTTTTTCGGAACTTAATAGCATTTTTCAATCTTTTTTGTATCGTTTCAGCAGCTCAATAACTATAACTGGATTTTTTGTTATTTTTTTAAACTGAAATTTAGGTTTTTAATCATCGCCGTGTAAAGTAAAAAAAACTTGCGCCTCAAGTGAAAAAAAACATTCGACTTCCGTTTTCTCGGAACCTGATAATATTTTTCGATCAAAATTTTCACGCAACTCATCATTATAAATTCAAAATTCGATTTTTTCTTATATTTTTTGTTTCTTCTGACAAATTTTCAAAATAGCGCTAGCACTAGTTATCTTTCATAGTGATACCCTTCAATTGGAAATGGTACACGTTGAAGCTAAATAGTTGAATTGCTAAACAAAAAAAAAAGATTAATTTTTAACGAAAAATTTAATAAATGATATTTCAATTTCAGCACAAAAAAAATTAACTTAAAATAAAAAACAGTCGAATTTAACCAAAAAAGCGGGATTCTCGACGAAAAATGTAAAAGCTTATAATTCAACCGAAAAAGATTTTAATTTTAAATAAAAAACTGTCTCATTTAACCAAAAAGACGAGTTTTCTACAAAAAAATTGTATTTTGAACCCGCAAATATTAATTTTCTACCAAAAAGACGAATTTTTAACAAAATAATTTAATTTTCAAACAATGAAATGAATTTTCAATTAAAATGATGAATCTTCAACCAGAAAAATATAATTTTTAACAAAGTAGTTCAACTTCCAACAGACGAATTTTTTGTAAAAGAGTTGCATTTTCGACTCGAAAATATGAATTTTCAACAAGAAAAAAGTTAATTTTCAACCAAACAGTTGCAATTTTAGCTAAAAAGATTATTTGTCTACCAATAAAGACGGTTTTTTAAATGAAAAAGATTAATTTGAACAAAAAATGAAAAAGTTACATTAACAGTTAAAAAATTAATAATTTTAAATAAAAAGAAAACAAATTTTCAACAAAGTAGTAAAATATTTAACTAAAGAGTTAAACAATCAAATAATTTATAATAATAATCTTTTATAAACGGAATAAAACAATTTTAAATTGCAAAGTAAAAAACTTCAAATTTATTATCCTTGAAAGTTATTTAAAATGCCTCTTATAGAAATGTCTCTTATAGACTTTTGCAATATTTTTTTTTCAACATCTCTGACTTGCCCCGAACAATGAAATTCTCTGATGTTTCCCTGATTTCCAGGTTTTTTCCTGACCTATGGCCACACTGTGCAAGTAGTGTGGGATAAGATTTGAAATTTTTTTATGAAATTGTTGTTAATCTATTGTTTTTTAACAATCTTTGTAACAAACAAGGTTTCTTTTTATATTTTCAAACTTTGGCTTCTTGTCTTATTTTCGTTCAGCAGAGAAAAGTGTTCAAAAAACTATTTTTTCTTTAAAGGAATACAAATTCCAGGGCCACTAGCAAAATTTGAGGACTTTTCCAGATTTTTTCAGGTAAAAAAAAATGCAAAGACTTTTCCCGGTTTTCAAGGATTTCTAGGACGCTAGACGCCCTGATTTGTTTAGATCAACAAAAGATATATATTCCGGGTTCAAATAAATATTACTCCCGTGATAGACTATTTTCGTGATCTTAAGAAATAGGATTCATGTAAATGTATTTACTTGAATCCAACAAATTTGTTTTCAGTGCAGGTGCAAAGAAATGGTTGTAATAAATTTCTAATTCTGAACAAAGGCATCCAGGAACTGGAACTTGAAAAAATCGAAAGCGACTAATGGAATCACGCTTAGCCTCCTGGTGCTATTTTTTCTTCTCTATCTCCAAGGGACCTAAGAGGGTTCTCGCATCTCGAAGATCTTTTCTAGCCACCTTAAAACGTTCTGGTCCAGGGAGAGTTATGCGTTATTTATGCGCCGGACGCGAGGCAGACGCGAAACAAGGCAGTGCTGAAAGTATCACATTTAAATTTCCTAAGCGCGAGCCTCTGGTGCTGGATTTTACCGGGTGCATACGAGAAGCACTTTATCTAGTCTCCTGGGTCCAAAACGGATTTTGTGAGTTATTTTCTGGTGACATCGCACGACAGGTTCCTCGGTTATTCGACCTTTCCTTGGAGCCAGTGATTTAACGGTAAAGACCCGCGAGTCGTAAGGTCGAAACATGTAATCTCGTGAGCCAGGGTGGGCCAGAATTAAATTTTGGATGTGCCAAGTTTCCGGCAAAGTGGTCCTGAGGTAGAAGTTGTAAGATGGAAATTAGGAGGAGAAATTCGACTCTGAATGGGTCGACATCTTGATTTCACGCCCACGTCCTGGGACCGAAATATCGCATTTTAATAATGGTAATGTACTACCGATGAAAAGAAGATTCGTGGGCAACAGTATAAATTTTCTCATAAATGCCGCGACATAAACGTCGTCATAATCGACTTGTCCGCGGACTCATGTAAACGACTTCGGTGGCAAAAAACATACGCTTACTGAATAATCTTTAATATGAATATGAATAATATGAATGCGAATATAAATTTCAATCTAACTGGGAATATGAACTATCCTGCTTTGTTTATTTTATTATCATGTTTGATATAATAGCCTTCAGGATTATTGACCTACGCTTTATATTCAGATGAGAGCTAATGATCAAATTTATTCGAGTCTATAAAATTATTCAATTTCAAAGATCCTAGTTAGGTTTTAATTTATTGTGAGAGGGAAAGACAAATTGTGAGAAAATTTTAGCTGAGCATTTTGTTTTGCAATACACGTATAATATGATACAAGTAAGAAGGTTATTCAGAAAAAGAAGCCGTTAGAGAACATTTAGTAAGTCTGCTAAGTTAATTACAATAAATGGTTATTACTTTAGAGTTACTTTTCATTTATAAATTTCTGATTTATTAGCAGAGATTTAATTATAAGGTTTTGTAATTCAATCAAAAAGTAGATAAAATATTTCACTGAAGATTTCCAAATTTCAAAGTATCTAAAATTGACCAAGGCATCATTTAATTTTAATTTTTTACAAATTTGATGTTTTTCCAGTTTGAAATATGCCGTAGTGTGAAAATGAAAAATTTGAACGTTTTTAGATGTTACCCTTAATCCGCTCGCGCCGGCGGCAGATTGGCCGCACTTGCGTGCAAATCAAATGGGACGGTAAAAAGCGCGAGCGGATGAAGGTTTTAAATAAAAAAAATGTTTCATAAAAAGATAAAATTTGTATCTGAATTTAATTAACTAAATTTATTTCTATATGATATCCTTTCATATGGACGTTATAAAAACGAAAAGAAACACTTTTCCAGTTTTTAGATATAATTATTTCTAAATTAAATAGTTTTAGATCCTTTCAAATAGATTGATTTCAAATTTAAAAGCTTTCAAACTGCCAAACCTTAAAATTTAATAAAATGTCATAGGCACACCGACAATATTTGGTCTACGCTCACCGAATTTCGGTGAAACTAAAAACGGCCAAAATTTAAATCTTTTTAAATTGCCAGAAAATGAAAAATGGTTTCTAAATTAAATTTAAAAGCTTTCAAATCTTACAATATTTCGTGTTACCTTTTTAAAAAATATATTTTCCATTTGAATAACACTCAATTATTCTAAAAAAAGTCTCTGGATTAAAATATTATAATTTTTTAGTTGGTAAATCGCTAAAGAATGCATTCTGGAAGACAAAATTGATAAAAATATTTGTCAACGGAATTAATTTTCCTTTTCAATTAAATTGAAGTTTTTAAAAATTTGAAAGCTCCAAACTTCAACTTCATAAAAGAAAGAGTTAAAAATAAAATGTCAAACTTTAATATTGGATCTATTTTTATAGGATGTAATACATATTTGAACACGATTAAATTAAGAACTATTTAAAATTTTCGAATAGGAAAATCTTTCTAGTATCGCGTTGTAATGTTTTAATATTTAATGCAAATTTTTAATTATTATCTTCAACCAATTGGACACTTTTAACTTCGAATTCATTTAAAAAATGATAATGGTTTGGAAATTTTGTCACGAAATTTGAGAGCTTTTTATTTTTTATATACATGTTTTTAAATTTTGGGATTGTAATTATTTAAACGAAAAGAGTTTGAAGCAACTTTTTTATTAGATTCAATTCACCTTTAGACGATTTGAGAAAAGCTCTTATGAATCTTGAATTTTAAAATCAGTCTTTAAACAATAATAGACTGGATGCTTTTTAATTTAGAAGCATAAGCTTTTGATAAATTAAAAAAAAAAATAATCTTTAAAGCCTTTAATATAATAGGCCGGATTCATTTCCAGTCGGCCAGGCTGTGCATGCTAAGGTCAAAAAATCGTATTCGCAAGAAATATATTGTTTTTCAACGGATTTTAGACTACACGTATTTCACTGATTTAATGAATTTATCGAAATTTTGTTGAAAAGTGTTGTAGTATCTGAATTAGTATAGATATTCAGCATTTTCTTTTTGATTATGGTAGACCATTCTATTCTCTTTCGAAATCTACAAGAAATTTTCAAAAAGTTTTTAAATTGACATAGTCGCGGTGATTTTTTTGTAAAGTTTGAAATTCAATTTTCTCAAAAACCCCACCGATTATTTCTCTTATTTTTTGAAAGTTGGTATTAATATGGTAAATATATTCCATAAGAGTTTATCTTGTGCCGGCGTTTTAGAGAGGAGGAAGAATTTTTTTCTTTTTAAACCTGAAAATACACAATTTTTTCAAAAACAAGACAAGATATGAAAGAAGTTAAACAAGCAAAGTTCATCCTTCCAAAAAGTTCTATAAAAAAGTCCTTTTGCACTTTTTTCTATCTTGCGTTATTCTTGAAATCGCTAAAATATGAATAAAATAATTTTTCTCCTGTCAGCATGAATAATCAAGGAGAGTGTAAATCAACAGAAGGAACGAATTTGTTTACAAACACTAATGCCTGAATATCCAAAGATAGTAATCAATATTTTTAATTTTTTATATTTTCTGATTTGTGTTATAATTTTTATTTTGCATTATTCTTCGACAGTAATATCTTGCCAATCGTGGTTAGATGTTTGTGCCATAAAGGAATTTTTTGACCTTTTTCTCTGATTCCAAGCTTATATACTTGGTACTTCTGAATTCCTACAGTATCTGGTGCTTCCTTTCATTCCTGATTTTTTTTCTTGCAAAATGTTTGTAAATGTTTGGATTATTAATTTATTTATTTTTTATATTTATTACATTTTAGTGATTTTAATAACAACGCAAGCTAGAAAAAAGTGCCAAAGGACTTTTTTGTCGAAATTTCTGAAAGAACGAAATTTGCTTGTTCAACTTTTTTCATATCTTGTCTTATTTTTGCAAAATTATGAATTTTCATTTTTCAATAGAAAAAAATTCTCTCTCCCCTCTAAGACGCGGGCATAAGATATACTCTTATGGAATATAGTTACCATATTAATACAAACATTTCAAATAATAAGAGAAAAAACGCTAGAGTTTTTGTGGAACTTGAATTTGAAAATTTTCAGAAAAACCGCCACAATTTTATCAATTTTTAAATTTTTCTCATGGAATTTTAAAGAGAATGGAAGGATATATCAGAATCGAAAAGAAAATGTCAAAAATTGGTTTAAATACTATAATACTTAACAATTTTTTCTCGATAAATTTTTGATAAACAGCGTAACAGGTCTTAAAAGTTCAAATACTCCTAATTTTCTCAAACAAATTTTTTTAAATAAAATCAGTGAAATACGTGGCGTCTAAAATCCGTGGAAAAACAAAAAATTGATTGCTGAAACGATTCTAGGCCTACGACAAAGTTTTGCAATTCTATTTGTATATAAGACTTCGAACAATGACTGGAACTATACAATTAGTTTATTGTTATCTTTAATTAAGCCTAATAATTTGATAACTTCACAATATTACTCAAAAGTCGAAACGTTAGTTTTTATTTTATCGAAAATAATATTTTATCATGCGCACTAGTATTACGAAATATTCCGTACACCTAACCCATATCTAGATTGTTCGTTAATCTTACGGAAAATTCCATAATAATAGATAGTGCCTTTGTTATATTTATGCTTAGAACCGCAAATAAAAATGAAATTGAATTAGTTAATAGAAAAAATAAACTAAAAAAATAAACCGAATATTGAAATCTTGATTCTAGATGAAGCCAACGAAAAATAAAGCACTTTTAGGAAAATCCTCACCCGTTCTTATCAGTACCATTTCACTAGAAATGAGCAGATGTGAAGTTAAAATTTTCAGAATGGAAGAAAGGGCTCAAGCTATTCAAATAGCCGACGGGTGTGAAGACCACGTAAGTACATACCAAGGCTCTTGTGCCCATATGCTAATATTAGCTCTCACGCCAGTGTTTTCACACTGTCTTGAGCCCTTTGAAAAATAAAAAAAAAGAATACAAAAAACAGCTTTACTTGTCTTGATTCTGACAGAGGACTGAGATATCAAATTTGATACTCTCTTTTTCTAGGGAATCGTCGATCAGAGATTGTGCATCAGAGCCGATTGGTGTGCAAACGCTTCACTTTGGCTGTGAAATATCAGAGGGTGGTTCACAAGTCTTTCCTCTCTTGAATGCACTCTCAGTGCTCTTGTTTCCCTTGGCACAGGGGGAGGTCGCGAATCCCTGCCGCGTAGATAATTAGATCGCTACCAACCACCTTCATTTTAACGCATCTTCACCTCCTTGTATTTTTTTTTATTGTGCTTCTCAGCGCTCCCTCTTTTACTTCCTTCACACTATCTACAAAGAGTAATTATTTTATGTGTCATAACATTTTTAACTCTTTAATATTTCCATGAAAAGTGCTTTCTTCTAAATTTAATTTATGGGTTGAACTCTTTATTCTGCCAGAGATAATTTATTTAAACTTATTAAAAATCTTCTTATTAGTAGGCACAATGGGGCGTATCGCCAAATCCGTTTTTTGGTGACTCTTTTTTGGGGACACCTGCCGAATATTTTAATCCAAAAATGAGGAAAATCGTTAGGTGGCCTTTTAAAATACCTCACGTGTTGACTTTTGAGAGTAGTCTTTTTGAAACCTTTGCTTGAAAACAGCTCAGTCTTAAAGTTTCATTTACTTCAACCCTTCAGTTTTGCGTTCAAAAAAATATCCCAAGTGTTTAAAGACAAGCGCTATGTGGAACTTTTTCAAATTGGTTTAAAACGGTAAAGAAAACAGTTTTTTGGACATTGCTCTTTTCTGGTGCATTTTGTAACAAAACATTACATCGTCATTTCCCTTGAAACTATTATAATTATTATTATACCATCAAGCCAAATCCCTTTCACGGTAAGCGTGACTTACTTGGTTCTAGCTGGGGATCAGGGTGTTAATATGAGAAAAGTGAAAAAGCGAATTATACGAGGCGGTAAACAGGGATGTAGGGTGTATAGATTTTTAGATTAATCTAGAATCCCCGTGTTGTTTACCTAAATAAAATGTTTGTTCCGCAACACTGTTCCGACCCAGGCCGTTGATCAATCTCTCTAGCGAGCACCCTTAGCAACATTCAATTGAACGTATTTTCAATATATTGCAAACAATAATATATGAAGAAGGTTAATATTAAAATAATTCTTATTGACTGTGAATTCGAGTAAAATGTCCAAAAGTGACATATTGTTTTTTATTTGACGATAAAATGAATTTTGAGTTTCTAACTAAAGTTAAACTGATTTCTATTATAGTAAAAATTTTTTTTTCAATTTTTATGTTTGCCTAAGTTTCCTAAAATGTAAAAGAAACTTACTGAAAAAATTTTGAATGGGGTTCTCACTATAAACACACCAATTTTGGTACAATATGAAACATTTTCACTCAATTCAGGCGCCAAAAATCTTTTTTGTCGTGAAATTAAAAGCAATATTTTAGTTTAAAATATTTTTTTGTAATTCAATATCAATAAAAATTATTTTAATGTCAACCTTCATCATATATTATTGTTCAAATATATTAAAAATACATTTATGATATAATATATCACACATTCCATGATCGAATAATTGAAAAAAAATTATTTAAATCTATAAAAAAGCAGCGAAAATGTCGATTGTTAAAGATTTTTTTTAATTTCAAGGTCTTTTAGGTAGGGTAAAAATATTTCAGTGGCATTATTGTTACACAGGTATAAATTCCCTTGCTCTCAATTTTTTTCTGGTAACTTAGATCTCATAAAGACATTTTTTGGTCTTCAAATAATAACGAGTGTGTCCCTTTTACTAATTTTGGACTCCAATAGTCCTATATCTACGATGCGGAGACACAAGAAAATTTTTTCAAATGAAACTTTAGGAGAATTCGCAGAAGAAAGTTTTCATTATTATTAGAACTACGAATGAAGAACATTATTTTTTCCGATACTCGCTGATGTACAATATATGAATGAAAAATAAAAAAAAATTGCAGTCTTCCAGTTAATTTTTCATTGAGGGTCTTTCAATCGAACCTCACAGTTTCTATTGATACCCAAGGAAAAAAGTCCTATTGGTATCCCATTAGGGTTCCGAATAAGGTTTCAAGTCATTGCTTTTTTGTTGGAAATTTGTACAATTCCAAAATTCATGTCTAAACAATTTGGTCCGCTAAATCGCTACTTTTGTCTGAAAAAAACTCTTGCTGAATCAGGCCGTAATTTAAACTTTTTTGGTACTTTATCCTATTTAGGCAGTAATTTTCTGGGATGTAATTCTATGAGCAGTTATCAAAATTTGGAAAAGAAATAATACAGAACTTGTGAATTTGACAATGTTGAACATGACTGTTAAACAATGTCCCTATTCGTACTTGCAAACAATTTTAAGAAAAGCTGATGCTTTAGTACTGATTTCTCCTATATCCCCGTGACCTGAGTGCGACTTTATTTTAGATTTCATGGGGATTCCATAGGTACTTTTTTACTTGGGGAGCAGGAAAACTAACCTCATACAATCCTCTAAACCTGCAACACTATCGCTTTCTCTATCTAAACAAGAGAACCAATTCGTCATGACTTCATCCCCGATGAAGCCCTCTTTTTCTTCATTAACTTCCTCGGAAGACTACAGTTTTGTCCTCTCCACTAAATCAACCAGCTTAACGATCACGGTCTCAAGTCCCGAGCGCATCAAGCCTGGTTCCATTGCGTTACAGACATCTCCGAAAGTACGATAAACCAGTCGAGAATGTGTGGGTAAGGGGCTGAATCTCGTTCCAGTCGGTCAGTCAGTCAGTGATTAAGCGCGCGCCTCTCGCAGAAGAAGAGGAACCGTGGAGGAGAATGCTGATGGACGAGGGTGCTATGGTACCATAAAGAGAGGGGGGAGGGTCGAGGAACACCACTAAGAACAGGAGGAGGTGGGGGGAGGCGGAGGAGAAAACTTGGAACGAGACTTGGGAGGAGAAGGAACCGTCGCCCGGTGACGGTCAGCGAGCGCGAGCTGACCCCTGACCCTTGCCTCTCTTTCTACCAGCCAAGTCCCGTCGTCGGGCCTCTTTGCACTCCCGTGGCTCAGGGCCCGTGAGGCCCCGGCGTGGGCGAAGTTGCGGGAGGGGTGCATGTTGGCCCGCGGGCGTCCCGGGACCGTGAGAACACCACCTATAATATTATTTAGTCTGCCCTCCGCGAAAGAGAAGGACCGAGAAGAGAGAGAGTGCGCAAGAGAGAAAGAGAAAGAGGGAAAATATAGGTAGACGTAAAGAGAGAGTGAAGGAGTGAAAGAGGGAGAAAAAAGAGAGAAGGAGTGAGAAGGCCCCTCTCTTGGGACCGGCGAAGAGCAGCTAACTATAGGCGCTATACACGGTTTACTCTCGCGCATTAATTGCCGTCGTAAAT
Organism: Andricus curvator; assembly: GCA_932195095.1. Lineage (NCBI taxonomy): Eukaryota > Metazoa > Arthropoda > Insecta > Hymenoptera > Cynipidae > Andricus > Andricus curvator. The sequence continues at coordinate 108,135 of CAKNYM010053687.1, read as the reverse complement.
TGTTGCGGCTTTGCAGTCGAGTTGATGCGAAATGGTACGGCGCGGCATCGCAGAGCGAAGAGCAACGGGTCCTGGGCCCTTTTCTAGCCATCGAACCTTTCCGCATATTCCGCGCCGTCGACACTCCTTTTTTAGAAATAAGTAGGAACTTGAAGAGTTATTTTCTTCCGGGTGGATTGTGAGACTTGGGGATGGATTTGGGTCCGTTAAGCTAAGGATAGAAGGATTAATGGGGTTTTAAATTAGACAACAATTGTGGAAATCATATTCATGATCTCGTTGTTTGCAGCATTTGCGGATCTGCATCATATTCCGCAAAGGGATCGTTTAAGTATTACGTAAACATTTTGTGGAGGATGGATGGTCTACCTTTACAAATTATACTGATGCTTACAAGAGGGGTGGGGGTCCATATGACCTAAAAAATTCTTACGTAATACTTAAACGACCGCAAAGGGTCTAGCTTCAGCAGACCTTTTTTCGGGTCTATGGTCCACTTTAGGGATCTAGATTAGAGGGGTCATGGGTCAGTTTTTGCAAATCGGAACAGTAGATCCGAGAGAAAAATTTCCTATCAGTCTGGCTACAGGTCTGGCCCAGGTCTGGATTAATCTAACCTGTCTAGTCTGGAAGATCTGATCTGGCCCAGGTCTGACGCTAGTCTGGCCCAGGTCTGACCTTATCTAGAGCGTCTAGTCTGGAAGGTCTGGTCTGTCCCAGAACTGGCGCTGATCAGCGAGCCAGGAAAAAAAAGTTCTATGTTCGATTAGCCAATTTTTTTTTATATATTTCGAAAATGTTACAGGGTGTCTCAAATGATAGAAAATAAGAAATTCACACTATCAAAACATGACTTTTTTTCTTATCACCTTGACAGTCTGGTCTGGTCCAGGTTTGGCGCTGAGCAGCCAGCCAAGAACAAAAAAAGTTTTAAGTTCGATCAGATATTTTTTTTTACATATTTCAAAAAAGTTGCAGGGTGTCTAAAATGATAGAAAATAAGAAATGCACACTATCAAAACAAGACTTTTTTTCTTATACCATAACTAGCGGCTGACCAGACGGTCTGGCCTGGGGCTAGCCAGAAAAAACGTTACACTTCTGGTCAGGCCCAGGCCAGACCGTCCGGCCAGCGTCAAGACTGGAAACCAGACGGTCTGGTCTGGGCCAGGCCAGGCCAGCGCCGGAACATTTTTCCACACGGGCAATTCATCTTTCAGAGTTTTCGAAAGACGTTATATACCACTCGTTTTCAAGTACAGTAAAACCTGTGAAGTTGGCCACTTTTCTAACCTGGTCACCTGTCTAAGTTGGACAGGTTTTTACAGAACCGGAAAACTTGCATTGACTTTAATAATTTCTGTAAGTTGGTCACCTGCCTAAGTTGGCAACCATTTGATGGAACCGCGGCTGGCCAACATAGACAGGTTTTACTGTATTATAATTGATTCTTTGGTTTCGAGATCTTCGACTTATTGTGACTCAGATTAGTTGTTGGGCCAACTTTTTTGGGACGTTATCTTTTCTGAGATAGTAAATCCATGATAATTTGAAATACTGGGCTAAATAAATGTCTATTCTAATCTATTCAAACAATGTCTTATTTTATCCATCTTTATCCAAACATATATTAAAGCTATCACATTCAATCTATTTATATCCAAATTTATTCTAAACCTATAACCGCATTCTATACTTTTCAAATTTCAATCATGTTTCATTCCAAACTTTTATGATCCTATCAGTATTCAGTGTATATTTATCTATTCCAGAAATATATACCCATTTCTATCTTACTAGTATGTAACGTGTCTCATTTTATCCAATTCTGTTAAAATCTATTCTAAATGTGTTTAACTTTATCCACTTATATCCCAATTATTTCCAAATATGTTTCATTTTGCCCTACTCAGCGTTTCCAGAATAATAATTATTTCTGTTCTTCTATTGTTTTCTGTCTCAACCTATTCAAAAAAAAACCTTATTATAACCATATCAATACTATGAAATTCATACCTATGAAAAATCAATACCTATGAAATTTTATTGTTTTATATTTGGAAGGAGGGACAGGATAGAAAGGGATTATAAATCATAGAAATTTGAAAATAAGAATACGATACAATGGTATAGAAAATTATAAATTTTTGAAAAAAGAAAATAAAATAAAGAGAGATACAAAGTTTAAATAGTGCTAGACAGGGCAATAGGATATAAGGGGATCGCAGACTGCCTAGAGGTAGACCGCCGAAAGAATGGTTAGAATCGGTAAATGAGACATTAATCCGAAGAGACGTAAGAAGCCATAGAAGCACAAGAGCTTGCATGAAAAAATGCATGGACGTGAAGAAAGCTAGAGTAGTATGCCAGGACAGAAAAGTGTGGCGACAAATAGTTTGTAAACAGAGTGACAATAGAATGAATGAAGCCTGAGACAAAGACCTTGGATTCTAATGGGCCCAAGTGGGGAACCATACATAACAATTTTGTGAGGCTCTTCACTTGCGGTGATCGCTAGAGAGATTGATCAGCAACCTGGGTCGGAGCAGTGTTGCGGAATAAACGTTTCATTTGAATAAATGACACGAGAATTCCAGATCAATCTAAAACATATATACCTAACACCTATATACCTATCTACTTTAAACCTATATACCTATCTAACTTGTACCTATATACTCTATACCAATACCCCCATATACCCAATACTATTTTCCAACCGAGCAAGTCACGCCTACCCCGAAAGGGAAATGGCTTAATGGTATAATAAAAAATAATAATATATAATAGAAACTTGCAAAGAAGCTAATGAGATAGAATATTATACATTTTCAGAAAGAAAAATACGATTAGAGGAGATATAAAGTTAAATAATTGTTGTAAAAAGGAATAGAAAATAACAAACGTATTGGAAAAAATAATAGAATGAAGAGGAATAGTGAAGAATACAATTTTTAGAATTATTATAAATAGTGCTAAATTATCTGGGCCAATATTGTCCAAGAATAAGTACATCCTTTTCTATTCTAATTTTTGAATTCAATCCCTTTCTATCCCTTTTTAGACTATTCTAAGCTAGCCATTGACTTATAGCGTGTTGGTCAAAAAAGTTGTAATTTTCGAAGAGAAGAACGGACAGAAATGGACGTACATTTGGAAACAGGAAGAGTATTAACAAATTTTAAGTAGGAATGGAAATAGGTGGAATTATTCGAAATATAGATATCATAAATAGGAATAGGATAAAAGGGGATTTAAAATTATACAAACTTGAAAAAAGAAATATGATACAAAAGGGATAGAAAAGGATATCATTATTATAATTATATGATAGAAAAGGACCGACTTATTGAAATAGACCAACATTGTTCTTAATTCTGAGAAGAGATCGAAAGATATAGAATATTTCAAAATATGAGCAGGTTGAAGAGGAATAGGATAGAAAGGAATAAAAAAATAGAATTGGCAGTAATATTGGCAACACATGAAAAGGATAGAATTTTCGAAAATATATTCTTACTACACATTTGTTGTAAAAGAAAATTACTATCCCAAGAATGCGAATTAACATTACTCCAGTGAAAGTTTAATAAAATTGCCAAAATTTCTACCAGTGCATCATCACATCATCAATTGGGTCTCTATTGTTCCTTGACATCTCTCACCTGTCTCTTCGCCATAATATGATTCACCTCTCATTTCTGGGCCCATTTCATGAAATTCGATGAACTCTTTCACAAATTCGACATTCTCCAGAGCCACAATCTTCCCTATATTGTTTCTCCGACCTGTTACTTCATCCTCTTCCACACCACCTGACCCTCCCTACTTCCCCTTTTCCGGGTCAGTTTTCGGTCCTCTGCATTACCAGCCTCATAAATCAGGCCCGGAGTGGAATATCGATTGGGCCCGTATTGTTAAGGACGGCTCGTGTGATAGCGTGCGCGCACGCTTATGAATATGCCGGGGGGCCCCTCTCGTATACCGTATACTCCCCCGCAGATCTCGTGGGCGCGTGTGTGTTGCCAAGCCGTGAAGCGCCTGGCCCAGCTGTGTACGTGAAGGGGGCGATCAGGCCCCGCGAACTGAGATACCTGCCGCTAGGTGGCTCCACCAGCAGCGCCCAGCAGCGGCCTGCTCGAGCAGTCGCGAAGGCGCCTTCGCAACGCGAGCACCTCACGCCTTCTTTCTGAAGATGCGACCGGGCGACGGTCACGCGCCCCTTTATCTGTGATCTTCCGAACCACCCTGCACGACCTTGATCGTGATCGACCAATGTGAGACTAGAGGTGCGGGTCGCGAGATCTCGTGTGGTGATTTGTTGGAGTGCAGCTGTCCCAGTGCAGCTGTTTGAAAACTACCCTCAACCGGAGGAAGGATGCAGCAGCAAAATCAACGGGATATGACGGCTACGACGACGGCCTCAACGCCTTCAGGCGACCTTCACGAAACAGTTTCCTCAACCGACACCAGCTCAATGGAGGGTACCAGCCTTTCAAACTTGACTCTGCAAAGTGTTCTCCAAAGCGTGCAGACCTACATGACCCTACAAAGGCTTCACGTCAGTGGAGCAACGAATGTTTCCTCAACGTCCTCAATTTCGACCTTAGGACTCCAAGGAGCGCTTCTTGCGACCCTTCAGAGGGTGGCGCTTCTGCCTCCAGGACATGCGGCTGCAGCAGCGTTTAATCTTCAGGCGCTGGATGCTTATTTGACTCTGCATCGTCTTCACGTCAGTGGTGCTGCAGCGACGGTGTCCCCTTCTTCACCGATTTCGAGTCTCACAGGACCTAGTCGATGCTCAATGACCTTGGGGGGTAACTTGTCCTTGAACTCTGCCTCTTTGACAAATTTGAAGACTGATTTAGGGGTGGATGTTCTCACGACTACTTCCTTGGATGAGGATGATGGATCTCATCTCGATTTTGTGACTGATCCGGAAGAGGATCTGGCTCTTCTGGAAGAGGAGGACGCGATTTTAAGGGAAAATTTGGCGTCTTCTTCAACTGCGAATCATGACGTTCTTCTGCATAGGATCGCGGAAGGACATCAGATAATTCTGCCGACGGGGAACACTGGACAGTCGGTGCAAACTTCTTCGTTACAGGCGACCTCAACTTCTTCGGACAATACTTTGCAGAGAAATTGTAGGGCTGCGAGACCCAAGAAACAGTTTATTTGTAAATTTTGCAATCGACAGTTTACAAAGAGCTATAATTTGCTGATTCATGAGAGAACACATACGGATGAGAGGCCGTACTCTTGCGACATTTGCGGCAAGGCATTCCGTCGGCAGGATCATCTCAGAGACCACAGGTAGGTTTGAAGGATTTTATAAATTATTTGCTTTAATTATAGGTTTTGGGCAGAATTTATGACTTCCCTCCATTTTTCGGTTTGAATTCATTCTTTTTATTCGATTTTAAGATTTGTTTTTGAGTCTATGGTTTCAACAGTTGGTTTTATAATACGTGATGAACGTGGAGCTTAACTTTTGGTGTTGACTTAGTTCTATTTGGTTTTGGAGATCGAATTTTGTTCATGTTTTTTGAAATTTGTAATGAGTTTGTGAACAGATGGGTTTTTGAGATTTGTTGATAGACGATTTGTTGGACGTGGGTTTTGATTTAATTTTGTAAATTCAGGTTTATAATTTGAATTGAAATAATAATTTTCATTCTTTCCTAGTGTTTTGAGTCTGTATTAATAAATTTGAAACGTGGGTCGCATGGTATTTCTTCCGTCGGCAATGAGGCGTTTTTGCGTCAAAGCTCAGCATGATCCGCGAATTAATGTCTCATAAACGTCTTTGAACCTTCTTTATCGTTTGAAGCTTAAGTATTTTGTGCTTTTGACACAGGTCAAAAATTTAAGTCAGACGAGGAGAACCTAAATTACTTTTATTCCTTCTTTAATAACTTAAACTTGTTTTTTTGAAATGAAACTTCACTTCGAGTACCGATATTTGTGAAATAATATATGCAGCAAAATATAAACAAAATTCCAAAAATCTTTTTATGATTTATATAAATTGGAATAAATAATAATGAATAACAAATGCTATTTTAAATTGGATTTGATCAAAACTTATAAAGCAGTATATTCAAGTATTAAAACAGATTGAATGTATTTGAAATTAAAATAGGTCGAGTATTGAGCTCCGGCAAATTTGGCCGTATTTAAAGTTTCTAGTCCGGCAAATCTTTGTGTTAATAAGGAACTTTCTGTTCCGATAATATTTTTTGCTACTTTTGAAAAGTAGTACAATATTTTTGTATTTTATCATAAAATGAGGAGAATATTAAGATATAAATGCACACACAGTGTCATATAATCCAGAACATTACACACTAAAGAATTGCTCATCACTTCACTATTCTTATAATAATATACTTCATCACTAATTTGCGAATTGTCTAGCAGATGGCAGCACTTTAGATTCGAATCACGAATCCTCTCGATCACTCTTCTGTGACCAGTCATTAAAATGCCGTACTACAAAATTAAAATACGGCAAGAAATGCCGTATCTTTATAAACTACGATTAAAATATTTGGGAATATGATCCGATTTACATATAGATATTCTTTCTTTTCTTCTGTATGCAAAATTGTTAAGGAAAACTTGTCTGGTTTGCAATGTTTATTTATTATAATTATAAATAAATATACAAAAATTAATTTCATAATATAATATAATTTAAAACATTAAAGAAAATTTCACTCGATCAAGTAAAATTGATTAGAACTTTATTTCCAAAACATGGAGGCATTACAATAAAGTTGTTATTTTGAGGAACTTTATTGTACCTTAATAATTAAGACTATTTCCAGGTTTTCATCAATTTGATCACATTTTAAAAAATTCATTAGAATTTAAAGGGCTTTAATCACTTGATCGTGATTTAAGATTTTTATGGCTTATCATAATATTTTATAATAATAAATAATAATAATTATAATAATTATCATATCATATATGGCCAACGGCCATACCACGCTGAAAACCCCAGTTCTCGTCAGATCACTGAAGTTAAGCAGCGTTGGACGCGGTTAGTACTTGGATGGATGACCATTCAAGAATACTGACATGAGTGCTGTTGGCACATCGTGGGTGTGGTGAGCCCACACTTGTAGTTATTTATAACTACAAGAAAAACCTAGAAACACTACCCGAATCGGGTAGTGTCACGCCTACCCTGAAAGGGAAATGGTTTAATGGTATATATAACAAGTATTAATTAAAGCTAAACCTTTAGAAATATGGCAACTATTAATAATGAGTTGTTTTTCTCTTACTATTTCTTATTTCTACAATAATAATTTATTTAAAATATTTGCAATATAAAATAATGTCAGCTCTCTTGAATTAGGTTTTGAATAATTTTCTATTATTCTGAATCATTCAGAAGCAAGATTCTACGAAAATAAACATTCAAAAAGTTTGAAAACATAAAAATTCAAGAAGATAATAAATCGTAAAACCACAAATTTGGAGATATCATTCTGAGAGACAAGATTTAGTAACCGACATTCAGTCTTGACTTCCGGGCCTGCTCAGGATAATTTAAGTTCGTTCAGATAAAAAATCTCGCGCATAAAAATGAGAAAACAGGTTTACTATCTGACACGATCTGCCACAAAACTTGGTAATTTCAAGATTCATTTGTAAAGTCACTAGGACTGAAAATTTATGTATTGACTACTAAAATAATTTTCTCAAGTTACATTCTTTATGTCTCAATAAATTTCTACTGAATTTATATAGAATTGTTAATTATTTATGCTTGTCTAAAATTCTAAACTGAGGAAAAAGAGAGGTGCAGCAAATTTTGATTAATAGACACTTCGTTAATTCTCCAGTGGAAAGTAGGTTTATAACAATTAGGCAGTTTGTTAATAGTTACATAAATCATATTTTATGATTGCTTTAATCTCAATTAGATATTAGTCAATTACCATACAATTTCATTGAAGCTGGGAAGATTAAGAAATATTCCTGATATGAAATCTTGAGATTATTAAACAATTTTTCCAAGACTTGGTTTACAATTTCTGAGATTGAATAATAAAATTTATTGGAGAATTATAGCTTCAAAGAAAAAAATATATTGTTTCGTATTTTTTAAAGAGATAAAAAGAATTTTTAAATAAAGTAATGACACAAGAAATATTTTAATTTAATACTTATTTGTGGTAATTTATTAGCATTTGTGTTAGAAACAATGGTTTACGATGTACATTTTTTCAGAATTATTATTCTTAGATCATATTTAAATTCTTCTTTTATTGATTACAATGACTGCCTTTTTTATAGTTCATAATATTTTATGTTATAGTAGCAATATAGATTCACCATAGGCTGAAAATATTTATAACAATCTGGAAATTCACTTTTAAATAACAAGAACATTATAAAAGTAATAAAAATAATCAATAAATATACGAATTATCGTCTTCAAAGTTTCTGTTGCTGTTTGTGATTTAAATAACTTTTTTTAATTTCTTATAGAAATTTAGGAATAAAAATATTCTCACCGATTTTTATTTCTTACTTAATCAGCTGACGCGCCTCTTAGCCTGGTGCAAAAAAAAGATTTTTTTGCAATAGTTTGTGTATACACTTATACCTATTATTTTTTGAATAATTGCGAGAAAAAATATATTTTCGTTTATTAAAGGTTTATTTGTAAGCTTATAAATACTAATATTTATACGAATGAAACATTAAAAAATAATTAGCGTAAAAACGAATTTTATGAATTGAAAAAAACTGAATTGAATAAAAAACGAAAAATGATTTCTTTTGTTCTCAGGTACATCCACAGTAAGGAGAAGCCCTTCAAATGTGCAGAATGCGGCAAAGGATTTTGCCAGAGCAGAACTCTAGCAGTCCACAAGATTCTCCATATGGAAGAATCACCTCACAAGTGTCCAGTTTGTGATAGAAGTTTCAATCAAAGAAGCAATTTAAAGACTCATTTATTGACTCATACTGATATTAAGCCCTACCACTGCGCCTCTTGTGGAAAAGTTTTTCGCAGAAATTGCGACCTGAGAAGACATTCTTTGACACATAATTTGGGGGTGGCGGCGTCGCCACCGTCGCCTAGGATTGCCGTACCTGGATCCAGCACCGCCGTTCTACAAGAGACTTCTTAGAATTCGCTTTTTCACCGGAAAAATTCTTCGTAAATTTTGAAAAGCCGAGTACTAAAATGGTTTAACTAACTGAAAACTTTTAACGTAATTGATTTTTTGACTAGGGTGACGAATTTCTTATTTATCATACTCTCAAGTTCACTGGAAAATCTAGATAGGACGCCAGTGAAGATTTTTTAGTTTACTTGATAGAAATATTATTTACGAGAGATGATAAATTGCTCAGCCTAATTGAGAAATCGGTTGAATTATTTTTATTTGACTAATTAGCTTAGTGGTTGATTTTTCAAAATTATTTTTTCAGTGTTATCGTTCTCTAACTTGCTCACTCTTTCGAGTCTTTCACAATCACTCATTCGCGTCGTAATTAGCGCGTAAGTACATAAGTTTGAATCTCTTTTAAATCTAGGCTCGTGCGATAGATGTGTTATATAATTATTATACATATAGATATATATTTTACGTGTGTATTGACGAGAGAGAGGGAGAGAGTAAGAGAGTAAGATTGTTAAGTGGTAGGAAAGACAATGAGTGTACTATTATGATAAGCGCGTCTGTGTTGTGTGTGTAAGTGTAAAATAAATTTGTATTATTATTTTTTATTTGAGTGTATATGTTTTTTTTTATTTGTATGTGTAAGAAGCGATTTTTCGATTTTGGTGATTTGCTTCAAGTCTGAGACTATAAAAACGGAACTGTAAGATTATTTTTATTACGAGTGTTTTATATGAAAACTTTTGAGAGAATAAATAATTATTGTAAAACAAAATTTAAGGTGTGTTATTTTTTTCTATAATAATTTAAGCCTTTTACAAATTTGAAACATTTCAATACTCAAATTTGAAATTTTGCTTTCAAAGGTTTATAAACATTGAATGGTTTTGCGTTCGACACACAAAATGATGAAAATTCTTTAAATTAAATAATGTTCCATTTTGAATAAAAATAAAAATCGCGATATTAAAAACTCTTAAATGTCATTCTTTCTAAAGAGGATTTTAATTTTACTATTTGTCTCCCTGATTCATTAATTTTTATTTTTCTATTTCCAGAGCTAACTTCTTGAAGGAAAGTAGATTGTAAAGCAAAATATACGAATTGCAAATCAAGTTGCAAATAATGCAAATTTTAAATATCGTTCGGAAAAAATGTAAATTCTTTGTAAAATCCGAAATTTTGCAGAACATATAATTAATGTAAAGCAAATTAAGAGCGCGTAAATTTTCATTTAGCTTTATGTTTCTTAATTCCATATTTTGGTTTTAAAATTTGTTTTTCAAAGAGAGCTAATAAATTTTAAATATACTACGATTCCTAACGAATTATTCATTAGAAATATCCTTTATTTATTTTATTGAATCAAGTCACATTGCGCAATATTTCAGTACTTTATATTTGAAGTTTTCTAACAATTCTCCGAGTTTTTGATAAATATTCCTTTTATTATTGTTAATTGGAGGCCATACACTGTTTCAAATTCCAGGTTTAGGAAAATTGATAAAACTTCTATCAATTTTAAATTTAGGTTTAGGTTCACCGAAAATTCGATGAGCGGGCGGCGATAACGTAACTATGAAAGTGAAAAAGTTACACAATCGCCTCCCGTAGAACAAATATTTTCGGTGAACCCAGAAGCTTTCATACTATCTGACCGGGTTTCTGATAATAAATTTGAGTGAAAAAATGGAAAAATTCGACAATTTTGACTCGAATTTTCGTAAAATTCAAAATACTGCCTGATTTTGATTAAATTCAATGCTGGAAGGGGTTTAGGGTTTCTGATCATGAATTTCAGAACAAAATTTTGAAAAGTGTCCTTTTTTATCCAAAGGGCCCAAATTTTCGCAAAAGAAAAAACTGGCTGATTTTCATGAAACGTAGAACTAGGGGTATTTAAAAAAAACTGCCTTGTTCTGAGTCTCGTGAAAATTTGCTAATTTATTGAACTTTCCAGAAATTTAGCCTATTTGGATAAAAAATGTGAAAAAAATTTTTGCTTAAATTCTTTATCAGTCACTCGAAAAAAAACCCTAGTTCTGAGTTTCATGGAAATCAGTCAATTTTTTAATTTTCCGGAAATTTAAGTTTTGTGTAAATCGGCTAATTTATTGAATTTTCTACAAAGGGCCATATTAATAAAAAATTTCAAATTTATTCGTCTCGTGGAAATCTTATTGTTTATTCAATTTTTCAAAAATTTGACCCATTTGGATTAAAAATATGAGACTTTTTAATGTAGACTTCGAATTTATAATCAGATACTCCAAAAACTCCCCAAATTCAAGTCTCGTGGAATTCTGCTAATTTATTGAGTTTTCGAAAAATGTGGGGTATTGATAAAAAATTTCAATTTTTAAAATTTTGAGCTCAAATTAATGATCCGAAACCCGAAAACTACCGTAGATCTGAGTCTCATGGAAATCTGATAATTTATTGGATTTTCCAAAAATTTGGACACCAAATTTCAAATTTTCAAATTTTGATGTTAAGTTTTTGATCAGAAACCTCCAAAAAAACCCTAGTTCTGAGTTTCACAGAAATCAGCCAGTTTCTTTAATTTTCCAAACATTTGGGCTCTTTGGATCAGAAATGAGAAATTTGTTTATTTTGATCTCAAATTTGGAATCAGAAATCTTAAAACCTCCTCAATACTGACTTTCATGGAAATCCGTCAGTTTTTAAACATTTTCAAAAAGTTTGGCCTATATGGATCAAAAATGTTACAATTATTCAATTTTCTTCCAATTTGTTCCATTTCGATAAAAACTTTCGCGTTTTTAAATTTTGTCTTTAAATTTGTGCTCAGAAACCTGGAAACCCCGCTAGTAATGTGTTTATTGAAAATCTTGTTAGCATAACTTTGCTTCCGAGTACTCAAACACAATCGAGTAGTCGAAAACTTTTGAGCTTTTCGAAAAACTTTTGGAAAGAAACCTCGACTCGAAACCTAATAAGCTCGACTCCACTCGTTCGAACATCGAGTTTCGAGTTTTGTGCACACTCCTAATAAAAATGATAAAAAAATAAATATAATAGAAATACATAAACAGTAGGGTGGTCCAAAAATTCGACATTCGATTTATGGCCATCGATCACCTTCAATTTGTTCGTTTTCCGGAGAAGGAAATTCCCCATTTTTCTTAAATTGGTAACATTAACCCTTGCCCCCAGACTTTTGAAATTCACTTGGGGTTTTAAATGGGAAAAGCTCGGATTTCGAAAAAATGTAAAAACGAAGTACTTGTTATTAACTTTTTGTTAATTCAAGTTTGTTCACCTTTTCAGGAATGTTCAATGAATAATGTTCATCTAATAACTTTCAATTTTGACCCCTCAACCACCTTGTATTGTGCCCGCAAAATGCCACAAAAAATGCGAAAAATCACTTTATGTAAATCGTGAAAAGTTACTATTTTTTATGATAAATGATACAGTTTATGAATTTCAAGGATTATATTTCTTGTTAAAAATATTTGGTAATTATGCAAAGAATTTTCATTTGTTTAAACAGTTTTTTCATCATTCGCGAAAAATTATTATTTTCTGAAATTAATGTCACAGGTCATGAATGTTAAGAGTGATATTTTTCGTGAAAGGCAGTTTGCAATTATTTAAACAGTTAATATCACTTGGTCCTTTTCATGTAAAAGATAGAGAAAATTCCAATAAAATAAATCATTGTTTAAACAATTAAGGTATAAGTTCTGAAATCAGAAAATACTTAATAAAAGCGACATAGTGTTAAAGATTAAAAAAAACTAGAATTTTCTCCACCTTTCCCATGAAAAGGCACAAGTTAATGATTATTAATTATTGTTTAATTAATTGCAGAACTGTCTTCCGCAATAAATATCACTCTTAACATCCATTAAATATATAATTAATTCCATAAAATAGTAACTTCTCAAGATTTACAGGGGAGAAAATTGTTTAAACAAATGAAAATTGTATAAATAATTATAATATGTCTCTTACAGAAAATATTACTCTTAGCATCCATTAACATTTGTTAATTGTGTTATCAATTTCCGAAAATAATAACTGGTTACGATTTGTAGGGGAAAATGGTTCAAACAAATGAAAATTGTTTAAATAATTACCAAATATCTTAAACAAGAAATATTATTCTTGAAATTCATCAACTGTATCATTTATCTCGAAAAATAATAACTTTTCACGATTTAAAGGTGAACAAAATTTTTTAAACAAATAATAATTGTTCGAAGAATTAAAAATTAGTTATGAAATACTTTGAAACATGTCGCTTATCGAATAAAAATAATTCATGTGAAGAAAGTTCCAAAAAATACCGCCTTGAGCATGAATTTTATATAAAACTGCTATTTTACATTTTTTTGGGCATTTTCCGGGCACAATACAGGGGGATTGGGAAGTCAAAATTAAAAGTTATCAGATGGAAATTGTTTCTTGAAAATTCCTTCAGACGTAAACAAACTTTAATTAATAAAAAATTTATAACAAGTACTTCTTTTTTTTCATTTTTTCGAAAACCGAGCTTTTCCCATTTAAAACTCTGTGTTAATTTCAAAAGCCCGGGGGCTAATGGGACTAATAGGGGGGGGGGGGGGTAAATGGGGCTAATGTTGACTGATTTAAAAAAAAGTAATTCCTTTTTCCGCAAAACGAACAAATTGGGGTGGGGGAGGGGGAGCGAACACCAAAAATCGAAAGTCAAATTTTTACAGTTATAAATTTGGACCACCCTAATAAACATCCGAACAAACTAGAATCTTTGATTATAAACATGTAGATTGTGAGGGAGACCACCCTACAGTAAATAATCGTTAATTAATAGCACAAATATACCTAAAATAATTATTTTAAATTCAAATTTATTAACACATATAGAATGCTAACTATTACTTAAATAAAAATAATTCTTTTACATACATTAGGATTTTTAATTAATGATAATCTACTGTAGGATAATTATTTATTGTCCTTTGTGATGTAGGGCACAAAGTAGGAAAATTAATTTGATAAATTTTCATGTCATCTGTGTTGATATATCTTCGAGAATAGATGTTACTGATTGATAGCAAATCGACATAATTTCTAGGGAGAAATTTAGTTGTAGAAACCCCATTAAAAAAGAACTAGAATCTTATACACGAAAGAGCTAACTGCCATACCTTCTTTATGGAAATCGAAGCCTCGTGCATAATTCCGCGGATATCTATTGCGGGCCTCCGATACCTCGCTATTATCGCACGTCACTAAATAACTATACAATATTTCCTCGAGATAATTGGTTGTGTGGGCCGTTGGAAGATTAATTTTCACCGTTAAGAACCGAAATAAGGCACCGCTCTGGGTTTGAGAACACCGCATTATACAATATACATGTATACATCTATTTATTTACACGGCCGTTAGTTACCACAATTTATTACAATTTATTTATCGTCAATTCCTGGCCCGTAGGAAGCATTCCATTAGATATCAAGTGCCTACGTGAAAGGTTCGACTTTCTCATGGTGATTTCAGTTCCTTGTTTCCATCCTTTCTTTCCACAACCCATTTCCGTAGAATCGAAGATGATCCCTGCACTTTCAAAAATGCAGGTTGCAAATGCAATTTTGTGGATATTATTGTACCATTAAGCCATTTCCCTTTCGGGGTAGGCGTGACTTGCTCGGTT
>CAKNYM010053687.1:64196-88312 GCA_932195095.1 Andricus curvator | reverse complement strand
CATCCGCAATAACAAAGTCAATTATACTGTGGCTATTTCCTTTACGCGAGGTGTACATATGGATCATTTTGTGTCTAAACCAAGTATTACTTCAGGTAAATAATGACTTTAGAAAATTAGATTTATCATTGGTTTACATTTAAAAAAAAATGTTTACATAAGAAGCTGAAAAATGGTTAGAATAATTATAAACAAACAAAACCTGAAATAAATTATAAAGTTATGGGAATTATGATCTTTTATTTGAAATTCCTATATTTCTAAACAGAATCTTTTATTTCTCTTGCATTATGTTTTATTGATAACATAGAGAACTCACCCAGGAAAAAAGGTTTTAATACATGGATGTTAAGGAGTTTTAAATAAACTACGTTACCAATTTTTTGATATTTTTGTACCCCTTTCCCGAAAAAATAACGTAACCCAAAATTCTCTCAAAACAGGGGAAATAGGGTGATTTTTAATCAAAATTGGAGAATAATAGGGGAATAAAATGTTATAAATAAAATTAATGTAAATACCATATTGCATTCAATATGCAACACTTTAAATTTCTAAGGTTTGAAGATTTTGTACCAGAGAGATTATTTTTCAACCCAAAAAGTTAATTTTTTATTGAAAGGACGATTTTTTAACAAAATAGTTCAACTTTTTAACCAAATCGTTAAATTTTTAAAGCAAAAAGACGAATTTTTTTCAAGACAGTTAAATTTTCGACAAAAAATTTATTTTCAAGAAGAAAAATGACTCTTCTACCATAAAAGGTGAATTTTCTACCAAAAGACTAATTTTCATCCAGTTGAATTAAACGAAAACAGAAACAAATTTTTAAGTAAATAGTTGAATTCTCAACCAAACAGATACATTTTCAACAAAAAAGATTAATTTTCTAACCCAGAAGATGAATTTTCATCAAAATGCATGAATTTTCTACCAAATAGTTGAATTTTCAACTTATAAAGTATATAGTTCTAACCAAAGATGGAATAGTTAAATTTTCAGATTAAAAAATTAATTTTTAACAAAAAGAAACGAACTTTCAACAAAAAAGTTAAATTTTCTAACAAAGCGGTGAATCTTAAAAATGAAATTATTCAAAGTAGTTCAATGAAGTAGTTGAATTTTCAATCTACAAAAAATAATTTCTCACCAAATAGTTAAATTTTTAACCAAAAAGATGGATTTTTTCATAAAAAAGTTCATTTTCAACCAAATGGTTGAATTTTCAAGTGAAAAAGATCAAAAGTTCTACAAAACAGTTTAATTTTCAAACTTAAATGACGAATCTTCAACCAAAATAATTTTGAACAAATTAGTTCAAATTTCAACCAGGTAGTTGAATTTTTAACTAAATTTTTTCAACAAAAAATGTAATAGTTAATACTTCTACCAAAAAAGATTTTAATTTAAAATAAAAAAAAGTTGAATTTAACCAGAAAAGTGTAGAATTTGCAACAAAATAGATGAGTCCTGAACCAAAACAGATTAATTAATGGAATAGTTAAATAATTAAAAAAATATATCAATTTTCAACCAAAAAAATTAATTTTCAACAAAGTAGTTAACTTTTTAACACAAAAGATGACTTATTGACAAAATAAATGCATTTTCAACAAACCAAAAATGTAATATTAAATTTTTCTACGATTAATAGTTGAATTTTCCTAAAGAGTTCTATTAATTCGGTTCACATTCAAGCGAAGAAACGAGAAAAATTTTCGCTTTTTTATTTCCTGTGTATTGTAGATAATAGTTGTACTTATATAAATTGAAGTATACTTAATATCGAGCAAATCTAAAAAAAAGTTGTATATCTCATACGTCTGAATTTAAAACGTTCTGAAAAATACCCTTTTTCATGAAATGTTGTCAGGCATTGAGTTTTTTCGAAATACATTGTTTTCTGGTGCACTTTGTGTAAAGGTTGTTTTTGTGATAATAAAAATGCGTTATACAATATCCTGTAAAACTAAGAGAAAATAATTTCAAAGCGTTGACATTTTCAAAATATTAATTTAAAGAAAGAAACTATATTCGATTAAAACTGAAATTATTTTTTCTGTAGTTTTTAGTTTTTTCTTTAAGTTTTTTAACAAACTTTTACATGAAGTGCACCAGAAACAAGTTATTTCAAAAAACTCAATGTCTGAAGAAATTTCATGAAAAAGGGTATTTTTCAGGACGCTGTAATAATTTCGGGTATATGAGACATAGAATATTTTTATTTTAGATTTGCTGGAAATTAAGTATACTTCAACGGACCTATGGTGCATAGGATATAAGCTAATTTACAAAAAATAACATTAGACAAATTTTTAGACAAATTTTTCACTAAAAATAATTCCTTCCAAACTATAAGAGATAGAACATTCAATTTTTTTAGTTTTACAGGAAATTTTACATACATAAATTCTTATTCAGGCTACTATACTATAGGTACAGGATGCTCTTAACAAGAGAAATTTCCAAAAAACTGATATAAACTGACATTATGCGCCTATTTTAAATAATTTCAATAAGTTCAATGTGCCCAAAGGTATTCTACATTCAGAGATTTTTTGGACGTCAAATTACAGACTTGAAGCCAAATTCCACTTTGGAGTTATTTCTATGAAAATATACATACATAATAACCACCAAGGAAAAGCCAAAATAAATCAGGTTTATTCAAAAATCCCCCTAGGGTTTTTTTTTTCTTTTTGGTCTCCAAATGACCGTGGGGTATCACAGAGATGAGATTAGAAAACAACGAGAGATTTCTGGGCTGAAGTCACTTTAATTCTAATATGCTAGATGAAAAATAAGATTTTTTTAAAATAAAACACAATTTCTTTGACCCAACCAACTTGCTTTAATTTAAATAAATGCTTTCTTTTAGTTTAGAAAACAGTTTTCTAGCTGAAAACAATTTGTTTTTGAGAATTAACATGATTTTCGTTCAATATAAAATTTGGCTGCGTCTAGTGGTCCCAAAAAATTGGGGGAGTTAGTCGTCCCGAATTTTCGGGATGACTAGCCAAGTTTATGAAAAATATTTTGACTAGTTATCCCAAATTTCGAGACGACGAGACACTTTGATCAAATTTACTTGAAACTTGAATATGTGCCTTGTGGAATTTTTAAAGATTACTATTTTGATCTTTGACATAAAGTTTTTAATGATGAAAATGACAAAAAAAAATTTAGAGTTCCAAATCTTAATTCAGAATTGCAATTTTTTTTTATATGTACAATGAATGAATGTTTTAATTGATGATTGCTAAAAGTTTACTATTTTGGACAATGAGATTTAGGAAATCAAAAAAATTTCTAAGCCCTTTGATTTTTTTAATGAGACACAGGATATGCAACTGTGATAAAACAAAAAATTCCAAATATATTTTTAAAATATATACAGAAAAGATAAAAATATTTAGAAATATGGGAAAAATGACTATATTTTCATGCTTTATTTATTTTTGACTTCAGCGTCATATATTTAATAGAAATATTTATAATATATTATATAAATATTTTATATTTATATAATATGAAATTTTATAAAAATTATTGTGCAAAAATAGTGATCATTATTAATTGTTATTCAGAATCAACGAATCAACGTTGATAAATCGATTTTTAAGTATACTAAAATATTTGTCAGTAGTACGTTAATAATTTTAGCCCGCATTATGATTAGTTTAAATAAATATTGCCGAGTTTTATCTTAGAAATAGCAATGCAGCGTAAGACAAAAAACTTGTGGGACAGTCTTTGAAGAGATTTTTAAAATCCTCAACTCAAAAATGTTGAAATCTACTAGTAATTTTTATCTTTTTCACTTAATATAAGTGATATCTGTGGATCTCAAATATTTAAAAAATATTGTTAATATTATGTAGCAATTTTCAATTTTAAACTTATAGGTTTGGACGCAGGTGCATCACAAGACATTTTGCGTTTTTTTATTTATAATTTCTTAACGATGTCCTCTGAAATTTTGAAACTTTACCAAATTGTGCTTCGATATCATTTATTTACTGAGATAAATTTAGAAAAATGTATTATTCAAAGGAAAAGTGGAAAATTCAATCTGTGAATATCGACTTAATCATTGCAACGCAACTGAAATTTGTGTATAATTTTCACCGAATGAAAGCGTCCAATTCAGGAATCATTAGATCTATATTTCCTTCTTATTTCAATAAGAAATAATGTTAAAATTTTGATAACTCAATTAAGTATTGTTTAAATTAAAAAAATAGGTGTCATTCGTTATTAAAGAAAATTGTTTATATTCTATTCGAAAGAGAACGATTGTTTTAACAACAAGTAAACATAATGCAATACAAACAGTTACCATATTGCAATATTTCTCTTTCGATCAATTTAAAAATATTAAGTTATTTTTCTCTGCCAAATGAGAAAAAAATATTAAATTTTTATGTCACTACTCCAGGAAATGTCTATAAATGAAAAATGATTAAAAACCCTCCCTGAAATGATGAAAACCAACTTTGGAGCCAGGAAAGATAAAATTATGCAGTTCAATTAAGGCAGTAGTCCCACTTCCCTGTCATTGGGACTCTTTAACAGGTAGACCCTTTTTTCTGAGGGAGCTTTTCAAGCCTAATTAATTACGGCCCTTTCTCTTCTGTCTATATTCGAGGCGTGTTTTACGAGTATGGCCAAGGGGAACGAAAAACTAGGATCGTGTTACAAAGAAGGGGCCGCCAGGTGCGCGAGGACATGATACCCCGATGGGTCTAGGGTTACGATTTGTTCTCCGGGCCCCCTTTGGACCATCATTGGGCCCGATAAGGTGACTTTTGCGCCCGAGGTTCTCGCATCCAAACACGCACCCATTCGTTTACCTTCTACGTATAGAATGCTACACCTTCTCTCGTTTATAGTTTCATAAAGTCATCTCAAGACATTTTACTCTCCACATTTTTTACACCTGCCCTCAATTTGTTTTTCTCTATGTAAAATACCTGCATGGAAACGTAAATGCATCAGAACAAAGGGAAAAGTTTATTTTTAAAATGATACTTGGTTCGTTTACTGAATCAAGATTTTCATTAATTATAGGAATATTTGTTTAGGTAAGTTTAAGAACAAATGTTAAATTACGATCTGAAGATAAAAAAATGGGGTTTTTGGACCCAATAGGAAAATATAGAACGTTGTGTCAAACTTGTTTAACAAATCTCATTTTCAGTAAAATTTTTATACGAGACAATCTATTTTTAGGTTTCATTTCCTAAAATAACTTTTTGTGAGGTATCTAATGTTATTTTGAACAGAAATCTGCAAACTCGAGTACTCGAGTTTCTGTCAATTTTCAAAATATTTTATAATTAAATGGTTTTTATGTCGCAATCGAAATAATAATGATTGATCAGTAATTTTTGTCCATTATCCTCCTCAAAAAATAGGTGTGCCAGGAAAAATCTCGAAGAAAGGAATACTGCCAAATTTACACATAATAATTAGGAATTCAGTTTAAGTGGAAGGATTAAGAAGAATGTCACAGTCAGTGTTGGGTAAGTTACTTATTTTGAGTAACTAGTTGTAGTTACGTTACGTAGCCAAAAAGGTAACTAGTTACAGTTACGTTACTTGTAACTGTAACTATTCACAGTTGCTATATAAAGTAACTTCAAGTTACCTAAAAAGTTACTTTTTTCACCTTCTTAATTTTATAATTTAAAAATCAAAATGACTAAGATGATAATTCATGAAAACTTAATTTAATTAAAAATTAGTCTTCAGTTAAAGTAAATAAAAAATACACAATATATTTCGGCAAGTGAACAACAATATATATTTACAATAAAATTCAAGTTGAGTAATGGACATGTCACTCAGAATATGCTGCGGTATTAGATTCGTGACGGGCTTTCTTTTTACGCATTGTTCAGCTTTCGACTTCCGAGTGATAAAATAGATGAAAATACTATTTACATGATTTTAGAGAAGAATGATTATAACTGTTATACCTTAAAATTGCTTCGATTAATTTTAGTAAAATTTGTTTAGGTTTGAGACTTCATTCTGAAATACAGGTAACAATTTTAAGTATCAGGGCCTTATATGTTTCAAATTTCGGATAAAAAACCTTTTGTATGATTCGCAATTTGAAACGCTTTGAATTCCTAACAGTTCAAGGAAAAATATTGCATTTTCAACAAAATATAGATGATTTTTTAATAAATAATTGAATTTCCAACCAAGACAGATTTTTCAACCAAGTATAGTGTATTTTTAACCAAAAAAGATGATTTTTTACAGGAAGAAATTATTTTAAAAAAAAACTCTTTTGTGCAAAACAGTCGAATTTTCATGTATTTCAACAAAATACATGAATTTTCAACCAAATAGTTCACTTTTCACACCGAAAATATTAAATTTCATCAAAAAAGTTCATTTTCAACAAAAAAGTTCACTTTCAACCAAATAGTTGAATTATCTAACGAAATATTAAAATTCTCCAAGCAAAAAAAACGAATTCAAAAGAAAATAGTAACATTTGTAAACTAATAAACTAATTTTTTAACAAATTAGTTCAAATTTCAACCAACTAATTGAAATTTCAACTAGAAAAGACATATTTTTACGAAAATAGCTGAACCCTCTATACAGATTTTTTACTAAGGCAGGTGATTTTCAAACTAAAACCAACACTTGTCAACAAAAGAGTTGAATTTTCAAACCGAAAATATGAATTTTCAACAAAAATTGTAATTATTTTTCAACCAAATAGTTGAACTTTCTACCAAAATGGTTGATTATTGATACAAAGAAGCCAAATTTTGAATCAAGAAAGAAAAATAATTTTCGCTAAATTGTTTAATCTTCAAGCCGGAAAGACGATTTTTTTACAAAAAGTGGCATTTTCCACACGAAAATATGTATTTTCAACGAAAAAGTTACTTTCCAACCAAATAATTGAACTTTCTACCAAAATAGTTGAATTTTTAACAAAATACATTAATTTTTAAGCATTTAGATACATTTTTAACCAAAATAGATAATTTCTCAAATAAAAATATAATATTTAATAAGATTTCATATTTCATATTTACTGAAGTAAAATTGTATTTAACCAAAGCCAGACATACTCAGCAGTATTACAATTTTCATTTGGCATGAGCAAAAGTAATTTTATTGTCAAATATTAATTAAAACTTCACTCAGAAAAATATTTGTCTTGAATTAAAGAAACCGTTTCTTTAACATAATTTTTTTATTCATGCATTTACATCTTAGATTTTTCTTACCCTTGAACTATGAAAATAAGATTTCAATATAAAAATAAAATGATTTAATACATTTTGTGACTAATAAGTCTGAAACACGTGGTATATAAAATATGATTGACAATTCAAATCAAATTCAAATAGTAAAATTTAATTCTACCTTGATGAATAGTTCATCCTGCAATACCTTGAAAATTTATTTTTGTTGTTTTTTAAATATTATAAAAATATTTAAAGTATGGTGTCGGATTATTGTACATTCGGTGAATCACACCTTTTTAATCAGAAAAATAATCTACCAATTCTAAAGAATTGTATGTAAATTAAAGAAAAAGTGTCATTCATATTGGCACTACTGGACTAGTTAGAGGAACTTTTGTAATTCATATACAACGTTATCGATATTCTATAAAATCTAAAAAAAATGTATCCTGTCTTAATGCTCCTTTATTTATTTAAATTAAAAAAATGTCTTAAAAAAATGTTAGTCAAGTAGTTGACCCATCGGAAGCTGAATGGTGATCGGTCAACTCGAGGACTGTAATTTTAGATGTCGGGAGTAAGTAACGAATTTGAATACGTTTTGAGGAAAAAATAAAGTGGCCCTTAGTTCCTGAGCGATGATTTTTTTAAAGAGTTGATTGAGGCTCTCTGTATGGACGTTTTCCGAACTAATTGAGGTGTTGTTGGAAGAAAAGATTATGGGCGGACAGAACGGTAAATAGTGTTCTAAATGCTGGCATTATAATTTTCTAGCAGTTGCTGGGAAGTAGTTATCAATTTTGTAATGGAAAAAGCTTTCATAGACGTTAATGGCATTTTAAGATTACTAGTATTTCATTTTTCAATTTAATTATTTTTATCAACATTATAAAATTAATTTTAAAAAAAGGGACAGTTGAAAAAATACGTTACGACATTAGGTGGAGGTAGGGTATATATTTTCATAGATTATATGCTATGTTCACCTAGAATGCTATAATATCTAAAGAGAAAAGAGTCTTTGCAAAAAAATGTCAATTGCCTTTCAAATTTAACTTAAAATACAAAAATCTGCCCGCTGCGCGGGCACATCCTCATCACGCGCTGCGCGCGCGGCTCCTTTCGCTCGCAATATTGATCGCGCCTAGGGCGCGCTTTTGTCGGATCTCGCGCTTCGCGCTCGATAATGGGTGACCGCGCGCTTCGCGCTCGGATATTTATTCTTTGCACTTAGAATGCTTGAATGAAACTTTATCAAAAACATCTCACTTAGATCCCAGTATTTGTATGTATCTTCATAATCTGAATTTTCTACGTAAATAAGTGTGTATAGTTAAATATTAAATTGCTCAAAGCTCTGTCAGCTTTGAGGTACACATTCTCATCGTGACACTCGCGCTACGCGCTCGATTTCTAATACTTTCTCAATCATAAATGATGAGAATGTAATAAATTATGACAAGTTTGTATCTGCTTTTTGGATGAACAACTTTTGTCTATACATTTTTTTTCGTACTTTTTGTCGCTTTTCCACAAATTTTTCATTTTTATTTTTGCTGTTATTTTTTACGTTTAAAACCAAAACTACGCGTCCTATCAAAAAGAGATTTATGAAAAATTTGTAGATGTGTTTTACATGCACAATTTTCGTTATCTAATTTTGTTAATATATTGTTTTTTACGAATGAAACAAAAACTACGCGTCCTATCAAGAAATGATTGGTTACAAAATTTTAGATCTTTTTTAGGAGCATAATTTTTGTCTATTCATCTTTTTCCGTATCTTGCATAGTTTGACGACAAAATGGATTTTTTGATTTTTCATTATTTTTTGTGCGATCAAAATTTGAATTTTTGATTTTTCAAGAAAATTCAAAAAGTGTTGTGACAGTCTTGTATGGATTTTAAAAAGCAACATTTTTCTTCTCATGACTTTTTCATATCGTGCGCTGTTTGGCTTAAAATGTACATTTTCGATTGATTTTTTAAATTTTGTAAATGCTATAACTCTGCTATTTTTTTTATCGAAAAATGTCATTAGGATCAATTGTTCGGCTTTTTATGTACTACGAATAAACGTATACATAAAATTTTCAAATCTTAAAAAAACTGGTCTCAAAAATCTTGAAACTGCTGTTTGAATTTCTATAAAAAATGGCTGGTTAACGAACTCGTTCTTTCTTTCGTGACCTAAAAAAGTTTGCCAAAGCTCGATTCGATCCGTTCATTTTTTCGAGAGTTATCGTGTTTACGGACGGACGGACGGACGGCTGAACGGACAGGCAGACAGACAGACGCCATCGTCAAAACTTGATTTTCGGCTTCAGGGGGTCTTAAAACGTGGAGATCCGTTGAAAAACTGTGATGTCAAATTTCAGACAATTCTAATACTTTCTCGATCATAAATGATGAGAATGTAAAAATAGACAACCAGTTTTAGTATGAAGAAACGAATTTTTTTGAAGTCGAGTAAAGTCATTATTTTTAAAATAAAATCTAAACATTTTTAAATATGCAAATAGAGTCACTGCTTGATAGAAGCGCCGCGCCAAGAAATCTGTCAACTGTTTCGCCTTTTCTTATTTGAGACTCGGAAGTTGGCCAATAAGGCTTTTAAAATCAACATTCACTTTTCTTTTTTGATTGATAGAAGCAGTTAAATAACTTAAGGTTGTAGAGTATTCTAACATTACGTCATACTGGGTCGGTAACATTGAAATCTATAAGGCTTTTATGAATCAATAATTAGAGAAATGGCTTTTCTATCTGAAAAGCAAAGCGATATTACAATTTTTCACTTAATTTCATTAAAAAAAAAAATTAATTTTTGTCAAAACCCTATGTAAACAATGCTTTACATTCCACCAAGTGATAAAAGCCTTACAGATTTCGACTTTACCGATCCAGTATGACGTAATGTTGGAATACTTATTGTAATAATTAAAATATTGCTAATTTATTTTCCAATTTTTTTATAAATACAGTATTCAAACAATATTTTCTTTCACCGATGTAAAGAGTATAGGTAATTCACTATTCATAAATTCAATTATTTTTAATCATTCAACGACCCTATTGTATTTATTATTCCCTGCGGTTGCAGCCAAAATCTGAGTTTAGAATAAAAAAGTCGTAGAAATTCAAAAGAACTGTATACTCAAAAAAAAAAAAAATATGAATGTGATAGTCATGCATAATTAATTAAATTATTTTGTATATTTTTTTTCGAAGTGTCTCGTCGTTTCAAAATTCGGTATGACTAGTCCAATATTTTTCATAAGCTTGGGTAGTCGTTCCAAATTTTCGGGGCTGCTAGTCCATCCTCTTTACCAACTCCCCGAATTTTTAGGGATGACTAGACACAGCCAAATTCAAATGGTCTCGTCCTGAAATTCGGGATGAGTAGTCAAATATTTTTCATAATCTTGGCTAGTCGTCACGAATTTTCGGGATGACTGGACCATCCCCTTTTCCAACGCCCACAATTTTTCGGGAAAACTAGACGCAGCCTAAAAAATTCTGGAATTCGAAATCGATACAATGCAAAAAAGTAGCGTATTGGGATCCTAAAAAAGTATAATTAATTTTTAGTCGTTAGATATGCAGTTTGCTTACCCGCGCTCGGAAAAATCATTAGAAAGATTTTAATTACAGTTTATATTTTACATTTTGATTTTGACATTTAATGAAATTATCTTTATAACTTGAGCTTCAAAAAATGTTCTAATCATTCGAAATTTTTCTAGCATAGAAATAACCTAGAAAAAGTCGACAAGACCCAGGAATTTAAATTGGAATTGCAGCAAAGTTTAAACATTTGAAATTTGGTGTTTAACATAATGTTTTTTCTTGTGCATTTAAGTGCTTAAAAGGCCCACACATGATTAGAAAAAGGTTTAAAACACAAGTTACAAAGATAATTTTATTGAATACCAAAATCCGAATTTACAAAATTCGCTGTATTTCGAATTTAGATCCCCGGTCTTGTCAATTTTTCAGTGTATTTTTATGCTAACAAAACCTCAACGCTCAGAAAAATTTTAAACCAGAAGTTATAAAGATAATTTCGTTAAACACTAGAATCAGGAGTATAATAATTCCCTCTATTTTCAATTGCGATTTCTGGGACATAACTATTTTTTTCCTATAGCATTTTTGTTAATGGAAAGTTGTCAAGTACCCGAAAAAAATCTTCTCTTATTTACACAGGTGTGAAGAATTTTTTACCGAAAACTGGGGCGAATCAAATAGGAATTATATCTTTGAAAATTGTTGATTATAATCTCCAAGAAAATTTGAAAATTTTGTGAACAATACATTTTTTAAACATTTTTTCGAGCGCGTGTAACTGAGCTGCATAATTATTAATTAAAAAATATGTATTTTATTTAGAATTCCAATACGTTAATTTTTCGCGTCGTATAGATTTCGAAAATTGTCGAGAATTTTTTATTTGACATTTGATTTTATAGAATTTTGATAATTTAAAAAAAAATTAAACAAATTTTTGTGTACCATACAGCAATGGATTCAACTTGACAAGAAAATTAACAAATGCATAATCTTTCAAAAATATACATAATCAAAATCAATTGTATAGCATATTTGTTGAAAAGTTTTCTAGAATTTCAAAAACCAAATATTGTCAAATATTTTTAAGTTTTACTCCTTAAATGTATACATTAGCTCAGATTTAAAATTTGTTTAATTAATATTTTTAGTCAGTATTTGTGAAAAAAAATAAGTTTAATGATTATCCTTTTACTTTTATATATTTTATATATATGATTTTATATATATTAAATATTTTTTCAGAAAAACTAGGCACACGGAAGTAGAATTAAAGCCTCAAATTCTGAAAATTCTTCCCAGAATAGGTCCAGGATTAATATTAATGACATTTTTGAATGTATTTAATTAAAAGGCAAAAAGCGAATATATTTTCATGTATAATATTCTTGAGTTCTGAATTTTAAATGTAAAATTGTGATAATCATTAAGAAAGGATAAAGAAGAGTATACAAAAATAAAAAATGATTCTTAAATGAGACAGCATACGATAATCGTGAGTTGCCTGACCTCTTTCTCGTTTTAAATTTGTTACGCCCACTATGCCCAGTTATACAGAAAATTCCTCAGGGGTGCTTCGAGTCTTTCGTTTAGTAGCAGCTGTTCAAAATTATGCTACTCAATCAGATAACAGGTGAGAGGTATAAGATTTACTTCTGTTTGTAAGATTAAATTTTTCCTTTACAGAATAAAGGTTACACGTTTCTTTGTTTAACAGACTTAAACAATGTTTATCTTAAACAGCATCTTTTGGTCGTCAACCTTCAAAATTTGAAGGAATTCCTTTATCAACAGAATAATAAAAATTATGGTTAAAAACTTTTAAATTATTATCTGGTAATGATAAAATACTAACAAATGTGATTCTAGTAATGAAATATGAAAATATGCCATATATTCTTTATATTCCGTGAAACGATACATTTCAAGTATAGTACTTCATCAACCCCAACGAGCCTTTATGAGGGTTTTACGGGACTTTACGAGCATTCACGTGACTTTACAGTTTTACGCGTACCATCGCGTGACTTAAGACTTCAAGATTGGCCAATACAACTTCAGTAATGCCACTTATATCATTAAGCACCAATCTTCCAGCTTCTTCAAGACTCAAACTTCCACTTAATACTTATCCTTTTCACAACAAGTAATCTAATTGGACCCTTCCTCACTTATATATATTAATTTCTTAGAATATTTATTTATATGAAATGTTTACTCATTTTCAATCTTGATTTCCGTCTATTTTTACATTAATTTTTTATTTATTTCTATCAACTTAATAAGATTTTTGGTATTCCTCATAAAAAGCTAGATGACTATATGGGTGGCCCAAAAATGCATTGCTTTTTTTTTAAAGATTAACATGTATTTCCGATAAGAAAAAAAGACGTTTTTGTAAATTGTATTCAGAATCGTCAATATTATGTGAATCGAGTTGAAGTTTAACATTTCTCTTCAAAATCAGCCAAAGAATACAAATCAAAACTTATGTTTTGAATATCTCCCCCATCTTGCCCCCCGTCAATTTTATCGGGTCCAAAAATATCCCATATGTGAAAAATTGGGTTTTGCGAGTTTTTGGCACTAATTATGATTTGTTGCGGTTTTTTGTAACACAAAGTGTTTATAATACATGAAATACTACTTTCTACTGATAATTAGATGTTTATATAAATTTTTTAAACAATTTATTATTGTTTGTAGCAATTCCCTCTCAGAATAGTTAGAAAGTCGCGTTTTTCCGAATTTTTCAACTTTTCAATTAGAGTGAGGTGCTAATTAATGAAAGTTAACAAAAATAATTGTTTAAACGATTGAGTGTTATTTTTAATAAGATTGTCTTTGAATAATGCTAGAAAGTTGTGTTTTTTTTAAATATGCAACATTTTGGTCACTTTTCACTCAGAGCGAGGTGACAGTTAATGCAATTTAACAAACCTAATTGTTTGAACAAATTATTATTGTTTACAACTATCTTCTCTTATAGTAGTGCTGGATAGTTGCGATTTTTTCTGAAATTTTCCACTTTTTGTCTACTTTGTAGTTTATTCATTTATTTATTCAGGAAAACATAAGCCCAACAGTCGAATGACCAATAAAAAGGCTACAAAATGTTCATATCAACATATAATTATATATACATAGTGTGAGAAAAGTTACATCGCTCCAAGATTGTATTAATATTATTGACGATGATTGACAAATTGATAGGTTGCTGTAATGAACTCACCAATTGACATAAAAAATAGATCAATGTTGGGATCAGCACCTGGACATACATTTAGTTCATTTACATAGGTGCACGTACGATACATGGGAGAACGACGGTTGAGAGCTGAAGGAATGTAAAAAGGTTCAGTCTGACGAGTGGCATACTGCGGAGCATTGAGTGGAAGCGTCTGTAAGATAGAATGACAGTCATTAAACCACGTGCAATTTTGAAAAGGCATAAAATAGTTGAAAAAATACTCTTGTCCTCCAAGGAACACATACCAAATCTAGATTTAAGTAATGTATTGTCTGATCCCCTAGAAGCCTAGAAGGAAATGTGCCATCTTCCTTCCAAGCTAAGAATTTTAGGAATTTTGTATGGCAGCTTTCAATGGCATCAGAGTACTTTTTGGTGCGAGGAGCCCAAATGACAGAAGCATATTCCAACTGAGGCATAACCAGGGATTGAAATAGTGTCTTGAGAGGTCCCGTAGTTTTAAAGTTCTTGCATGATCTTATCAGAAATCCTAGAGTCCTGCTTGCACCGAGAACAAGCCTGTCAACGTGCGTGTATCGAAATTCAAACTCGGCGTAATGGTCACGCCCAGTTCCTCAATCAAAAAACTCTCTCGAGGTTAACACCCTCAATCGTGTACTGATATTCCAAAATAGACTCCTTCTTAGTAAATGTCATAATCATACATTTTGTTACGTTTAAGATAAAATTGTTCTCATAACACCAAAGATTGAAATTGTTTATGTTTTCTTGCAACACATCGCAAGATTCTATGCTTGATATGGGTATGTAAGGCTTGACATCGTCAACATACGGAAGATGGTAACAGATTGAGTTAGGCGAAAGATCATTCATTTAAATTATAAAAAGGAAAGGACCTAAATTGGAACCTTGAGGAACTCCAGAGGAGAGCACTATGTTTGGTCTATTTATTAAGTAGGATTGAAGAAGATGTAAGAGTTTATGTGGCAGATGAAGATTGGCTAATTTCTCCATGAGAATACGGTGATCAACCTTGTCAAAGGACTTCGAAAGGTCTGTGTAGATAACGTCCACCTGACTATAATCGTTCAGGAGATCATGAATGTGTTGTGTAAATGCTAGTAAATTTGTAGTAGTTGATCTCCTAGGAATAAAGCCGTGCTAATACGTTGACATTGAGGAAATGATAGGGTTAAAAATCATGTCGTATAGACACCTCTCAAAGACCTCCGAAAAGTTATTTATGATTGAGACCGGGTGGTAATTCTCAACCTGAGATTTATCTCCTTTTTTGAAAACAAGACAAACCCTTGTCTGCTTCCAAACGTCGGGGAACGTTCCAAGACGCAGGGCTTAGTTGAACAAGATTGTTAAAGGTGCAATCGATGTCGCTGATAGGTTCTTAATTAAGAATGCTGGTGTAAGGTCGGTGCCCGCAGTATGTTTACGTGGAAGTTTCTTAACAGCTTTAATAAAATCATTTCCTTAAATTCTCAACAAATCCCCAAGTAAATGCTGAGTTTTAACAGAGAAATTTACGGAAAGTACATTTGAGCGCAATTCGTAGACGCTATCAATGTAATCTGCAAATAAATTCACAATATCAATGGGTGAGTTATACTCAATTCCAGCATATCGCATGAGGGGACGTCCATAAATCACGTGACTCGGAGGGGGGGGGGAAAAACAAAAGTAGCACGGAAAAATCGCTTGGGAGGGGGGGGGGGTTGTAAGCCGATCACGTGACGTTTTTAATTATAAATTCATTTAAAAAAAAAAATATGAGAAACACAATTTATAACCTTCTTAAGTAATAAATTACATAATTTGCATATAATTTTATTGAACGAAAGTTAGTAAATTTAATTAATCAAATTATTAAGTTGGATAGAGGTAGTTTTTAATACTTTAAAATTCATTTTCACAGCACGTCTGCGGAAAGTTCGATTTTCCGTGCCTCCGTAGACTCTGGAAAGTTGCCGATTTCTGAGCTTCTCACTTTACACCTCTAGAGTTTGTAAAGTATGCTACTTTACACCCCTAGAGGTTGTAAAGTAGCCAAAGGAACAATGTAATGAGACGTATAGAAAATACGACTTACATTGATCGTCGTTTTCTAACCTCACTCTGTTACACGAAGTAAACCACAATGAAAACTAAAACCTAAACACTCTAAATGCGATTGGAGACTTCATTATAACATGATCCAATTCATACCAGGTCTAACCACGCGCAAGTAAATAAACAAATTCACTTATTTATTGAGAATCTCACTCCGAAAATCCTTAGCTCGTGACGCCAACTTCACACTAATCGGGAATTGCCTACTTTCCACACTTGTCAAGTAAATAGCTATTTAAGTCTTTAACTATAAGTTTAAAAATATTTTGTTGTTGTTGAGAAAGCAGAAATTATTTTCATTCTTGTAGCAATGTTCATATGCGAATTCATTTCATTTGTTCCTTATGTGTGTTTTCTACATTGTTAAAGCTTTTTTATTTTCACAACTAAATGTATTAATAAAAATACCGCCAAATATAATATGAGGTTAGAATCTCGGATAGTTTATTTTTTCAATAACTTGGCAGAAAATAATTTTTCACTATAAATTATTTTATTTATTATAATTTAGGTACTGTGAACGATATCTAAAATATCACTTCTTAGCCTAGGACGCAACATTTTTACTTTGGGTCAGCGTACTATAAAGTAACTAAAACTGTGATCTGATTGGCTGGCGGACAATTGTATCTGTACTTCATGGCACGATGATTGCAGTGACCCCAAGTTTAGCATGTAGACGCCCCTCAGAGGCACTTCGCCAAGTGTAAATAATTGCAAACATTCTTGGTTTCGGGAATTAAATGGAATTGAAGGGATTTGAACGGAATTGAATGGAATTGAATTTAAGTAAGTTAAATTGAATGGAATTGAATGAAATTGGATTAAATTGAATTGAATTGAATTGAATTGAATAAAATTGAATGAAACGGGATTGAATTGAATTGAGTAAAATGGAATGGAATTGAATTGAATTGAATCAAATTAAACTGAATGGAATTGAATTAAATGGAATTGCATGGAATTGCATAGAATATAATTGAATTGAATGGAACTGAATTGAATGACATTGATTTGAATTCAATTCAATGGAATTCAATGAAATTGAGTGGAATTGAATGGAATTGGATTGGATTGAATTGGTTTGGATTGGTTTAGATTAGGACTTTATGCAAGCTATTTGCGCTTATGATGACTGGTGTGCTAAAAAATAGTGTGTGACACTCGGCTTCTAAGTGGCACTTTGCCTCGGGTGGCTTTGAAAAAATGCAATATTATTTTGAAAAAAAGATTCTTATTGATGTTTATTCATTGTTTGTTTATTACTAAAATCGCCAACGGCGATACCACGCTGAAAACACCAGTTCTCGTAAGATCACTGAACTTAAGCATTGTTGGGCGCGGTTAGTACTTGGATGGGTGACCGTTCAGGAATACTGCGTGCTGTTGGCCCGTCGTGTGTGTGGTGGGCCCACATTGGTAGTAAATATCCACCTAGAAACACTACCCGAATCGGGTAGTGAGGCAATGAACTTTCGAGTTCGAACTGCTAATCTATGTATGTATGTATGTTATTACTAAAAAGTCGAGGTAAAACTGAAGATTTCAGAAAAAAGCGCAACTGTCTAGAATTACTCTTAGAGAAGATAGTTATAAACGATAATAAATTGTTTAAATAATTATGTTTGTTAACTTGCATTCATTATTACCTCACCAAGTCTAAAGTCGAAAAAAAGTTTAAAATATGAGAAAAAACCGCAACTATGTAGCATTAATATTGATTAAGAAATTATTTTGTTAACTTCAATTAATTATTAACTCACTATAATTGAAAATCCGTTTTTACGTAAGATATATATATATATATATATATATATATATATATATATATATATATATGATAGATATATGTCATAAGATGTGCCATTCCATGCAGAATGCCACGAAACTCAGTCGATCAAATTAGGGCATTAGAGCCCACTTTCATAAAAAAAAAACCAAATCCACACGTTTTATATTTTTCTTTAAAAAAGCAAGTGTCAGCTTAGCCCCACTGTCGGCTTAGCCCCACTCTCCTTTACAACATTGTTCCCAAAGTCAAGATTTTTTTTATAATAAGTTCAAAGTCATCCATTTTTATGTTTTTTTTTTTCAGATAACCTAAAATATTGTTCGAGATGCCCATATGAATACCTGCAATTGTTTAAGGATTCTCGTTCGATCACTGAAGTTAAGGAGCGTTTGGCAGGGTTGTACTCAGTTGGGGACTGTGTCGCGACAGATGGAGTATATTTTCACTCTCAAAGTAACACTATTACTAATACTAATTTTTTTTCTAAAAAAATGTAAATCAACAATTCGACTTACAGATTTTAACGAAACTTGATGATAATACATCTTGATTTGATGGAACGTCATACAAGGAAAAAACATTTCTTTTCGGAAAAAATTGGCATTAATTGTTTTTACCAACAATTAATACAACCAATTGTTGTTTATGGCCAACGGCCATACCACGCTGAAAAAACCAGTTCTCGTCAGATCACTGAAGTTAAGCAGCGTTGGGCGCGGTTAGTACTTGGATGGGTGACCATTCGAGAATACTGCGTGCTGTTGGCACATCGTGGGTATGGTGAGCCCACACTTGTAGTTATTTACTACAAGAAACTATCCACCTAGAAACACTACCCGAATCGGGTAGTGTCACGCCTACCCTGAAAGGGAAATGGCTTAATGGTATACTTACTTACTTACCAACAAAAAATGAGGTTTTTTCTGCTCTTTCGGGTAACTGGCACGAATTATTTTCAGGTCTCATTTCTGGGAAAACACGAACAGGGAAGTTTTCCAAAAAATCTAGAAAATTACAAATTCATTCCTGTCAAAACAAATTTTATTTAGATATTAAATTGTTTCCAAAGAATAACTTGTAGCAGAAAACTTAGCTTTTTCGAACCGAAGCTGCTTGGTCAGTATAGTTCTTTGAGGCAGCTGAATAAGAAGAATTGAATTATATAGGGGATTCTGGACCATATAGAAGGGTTAAATCTGCGGAAAAAGGAGGTGGGAAAGGGATCTGGAGACATAGAAGACCACACGCACGAGCCGCCCACAGATATGTTATCACCGGTTACAACCGACGTGATCTGCATGCGCATGTCCTTCTTCCCCACTGGAAAAAATACCACAGTGGTCTCTCTTCACTTTATTCACTTTCCCATTTGCATTTCACCTAGTCGTACTAATTTTTTAAATTAAAGATAAAACAGGAAATTTAATTCAACCAAATTTACACTCTGAATCTAAATAATTCAAAATTTGACTGAGTAAATTAATCAAGCATGCTTTGATTGAAAAATCAGTCATTTTTACTGACAAAACGATCATTTTGATAGATGAATCTGTCAATATTGCTGAGTGAACCAAACAGTCACTTGAAATGACTGATCTTCTGGCAATAGAAGTGACTGTGTTATAATAAAATAGTAAAATTATGTTAAATTGAAATTATTCATTAAATACCTACATTTTAATGAATGATTAAAATTAACCATAAATGACCGATTAGCACAGTGAAAGTTACGGATTAGATCAATTTTTCATTGAGAATTCATCCTTTTTTATTAAAAATTCAACTACTTGGTTAAAAATTCATTTTTATGGTGAAAAATTCGTCAGTTCAGTTAAAAACTTATTTCTCTAGTTGAAAATTCAACTATTCCGTTGAAAAGCCGTCGTCTTATTGTTTGAAAATTAATTTTTTAACTTCGAATTGAACTTTTCCATTTTTTGGTAAAAATTTATCATTTCTATTTTAAAATCCAACTATTTGTTTGAAATTTCATATATTTTGTTGAAAATTCGTCTTTACTGGAAGAAAATACATTATTTTGCCTTAAAATTCTTCTTTTTGATTAAATTCAACTGCTCTTTATTTAAAATTAAAATCTGTTTTGGTTGAAATATTAACTTAAACATTTTTTGTTGAGAATTCCTCTTTTTTATTGAAAATTTTATTACTTGGTTGAAATTCTAACTGCTTTGTTAAAAAATAACTTTTTGGTTGAAGATTCATCATTTCAGTTCAAAATTCATTGCTTTGTTTGAAAGTGTAACTGGTTTGTTGAAAATTCGTTATTTTTGTGGTTCAAAATTAATTTCTTTAAAGCGAAAATTGAACTCTTCTATTTTTGGTTGAAAATTGTTGTTTGTTGAAAATGCAACTACTTGGTTGAACGTTGAATTGCTCCGTTAAAGTTCATTCTTTTGGTTAACGATTCATTATTATTGTTAAAAATTAATCTGTTTGATGAAAATTTTAACTATTTAGTGGAAAATTCATTTTTTTAAATTTATCTTTATTTTAGATTAAAGTTTAACTGTTTATTTAAAAATTCATTTTTTGTTGTTGAAATATCGTCTTTTTGATACACAATTAATCTTCTTGGTGAAAAGTTACTTTTTTTAATTCTTCTATGTACTTAGTTGAAAGTTGCATTTCTTGAATAAAAATTCATTATCTTGCCTCATGATTCCTCTTTTTAGTTGGAAATTTATCTGCTTAGTTAAAAATGTAACTATTTCGTTGAAAACTCGTTTATTTTTGGATTAAAATTAATTTTTTTTAGTTGAAGATTCAACTTTTTTGTTGAAAATTCGTCTTTTTTGGTAAGAAATCAATCTTGTTGGTTGAAAATTAATCTTTTTTGTTTGTAAATTAACGTTTTTAAGATGAAAGTTCAACAGAGTGAATCATTTGAAATAACTGATTTTATCAGTGAGTCAGATTGGCTGATTTGAAAAGTCACTTTTGATTGATTTATCAGTCTTCGAATCCGCATTATTTAAATCATTCAAAGTTGACTTCGAATTAGTCACTTTTTACTGTTTCAAATTTAGAGTGTAACTCTAAGCTGGGAAAGTGGGAAAGAATACAGACTGATAGAAAACAAAAGAAAATGTCGTGTTTTATCAAACAAAGTTTGAAAAATAAATTGTGAGGTTATCATTTTCAAATTTTTTCGACTGTATTCCAAATGGCTGCAACGATTCGATGATAGTGGATGCTGAAAAACTGTAAGTTTGCTTATTTCGCTTTTCTTCGATGGATTTTCGTTTGCCTGAATGTTATTCCTCAGATGTTATGGATTCGGGAAATCCATAATTTTGGAATATATAAAGAATGATTAAACACAAGCTATAGAAGTATTTAATCTTGCATAGTATTATTTAATAAACTAGAATAATTAGATAAAATTTGGCTATATTGCTTCGACAAAACTTCAAAATCCATACTTTGCACTTTTTTTCAAACTATTCAGACAGTAATGAATAATAATTTAATTTCATTTATTGTAACAAATTCTAAAGAGTGAAACATTTCTGAGATATGTTTATAATAATTTATAAAAATAACGATACTCGTAAATGTTTATAATTTTGTCCTCAGGAGACAGCATGGATCAAATGGGAATGTGCTTAGCTTATATTTCAATACTGAAGCCCTGTAGCCTTAATGCGGCGGGTTCAAATCACAATGCCGAGGAATAAATAACAGAAACTAGGCATATTGTGGCAATTTTCGCTTTTTTTTAGCTCACAGAATTTCTGATAACCCCATTTTTTAAATATAAAGTTTTTTTTTTAATTTATGATTTAATTTTTGGTGAAAAACCCACCTTCTAAATTATTTTAATATAGATAAAAAGATTTCTTATGAAATCATATTCGATCTGAAAACAAAAATTCAGAGAGGCTCTTCTGGTTTTATAAGTATATATCGTCATTTTAGTGAGAGCGTGCGCTGTGCTGCCCTGTCAGTTTCGCCACTCAAAAACGATAAAACCTGCAACTTTTGTTTTATCTTCTCAAAAAAACTTTCCTATACTCAGTGTGACATCGACTTAACACTTAGGGCTACGAGGAATGAAAAACATGGTTGAATTGTAATGATAATAATTGTTAAAAACAAATTCTTTCAACAAACACTCTACATTGAGGAATGTTCATTTGTAAAAGATGCTTCGGCATCATAAGAATGTGCCTCCTAATATGATTTGTTAAAAGTATAAATAAATGATAAAAATTAATTCCCAGTGTAGACATTTAGAGTCAACAAATCTCTTAATTGTCCTTAGTTTATATTGCCAGTGAGATTTAGAATTTAGTAAGGAAAATTTGTCATTCAATATTATTTGTTAATTTTATAAAAAAATTGTATGAACAATTGCCAAGTGTGGACATTCAAAGATAACAAAGAATAAGGTTTTTTCTTAATTGTCCTTAAATGATGTTGCCAGTGAAAGCCGTGACATGATGTTATACCTGTAAATGTCTACAGTAATCATTTGATAAATTTACATAATTTGTTTCTAACACTAACAAATATTATCGGGTTATTTTATTCAGATCTCTTTTAATAGAGGCATGAATGTTTACCTCAATTTATCGAAAGATATCGATTTTTTGTTCAAATATTGCTTAAAAGATGTTTACAAAATTGGCAATTTTTAAAAATATGTTATTATATATTAGAATAAGAAGCTTGAGAACCAAAAGGCCTTAATGAATTTTTCTATAAAGGAAACGTGATTTCATAAGTATTTTTTTATCCATACAAAAAAAAGTGGGTATTTCACGGACAAACATATCAAAAACTTTGTTTTAATTTCTTTTTGGGCGAAATTCCAAAATTTTAATAAAAAAGACTTGAATTTGAAAAATGTGTAATTTCATTTCTAGTACCCCCAGGTTTCATCAAAAACTAATTATCGGCTTGAAAAATTTCGAAAATTAAAAAAAATTCAATATGGCGTAGATCCCATACTTAAAAGAAAATGTAAATCCTTAGGGCTCAAAATATCTCTTATAACCAAGACATTTTTCTGTGGGCATCTTGTTTTCAAAAAATTAATTTGTAAGTTCAGGCTCTGGTGCAAAAAAGAGGAAAAGAAATGGCTGGGGAGGGGAAATGAATGTTGGGGTAAGAAAAGTAAAAAAAAAGTAAAATAGATACAATAAGTGAAAAATTTCAGAATTTCGACGTAGGATGTAAAATAGATGTAGAAAAAAGTAGAGCGTGAGTACAATTGAGCGAAATGAGGGTAGATAATCTAGGACCTAGGTTAATTGATCAAGGTTGGTTTTTGTTTTGAAAAAGAGAAGTGCGAACAACTTCGGTTTCTTTACATTTAAATTTACATTTTCATTTAAAAATCACAATTTAGAATACATTTACAATTCTGATCTTTGTGGCAGTTTGAACTGTGGGCTTCCGTTTCCTTGAATAATGAATTTAGTAATAGGAAGGATGCGAGAGAAGGAGAGAAAAAATGTGTAAAATTTGAATTATAGCGGTTGTAGCAGAAAGTAAGTGGCTTAATTTTAAACACGGCTTTAATTTCATCATTGAACTTTCAACGTTTCAATCAAGGGAAATAATAAATATAACGAAGTTTGAAACTCGGAATTATTAGCAATATTTTATCGAAGAAATTTTTATCGTATATTAGTCGGATGGATAGCCTAAAAAGTAAAAGAAAAGTTATTGAAATGCGCAACTGGCTAATAAAAAATGAATATTTTAAATTTTAAATTGAACGATACGTTTAAAGTTCAAGTCGTTTACAATAGGCTATTGTACGACGCTTCGCGTACGAGAATGCATTTGGCGCTTTATACACGGGACATAACATCTCCATACAAGCGAACGAGGTTGTACTTGCCGATATACGATCGGAGAAACTTATGCGGAAGGTGGCCAACCGGCCACCCGGAATTCTCTTTACGGCTGCCAGAAGAATTCTCAACGACCGACAGAAAGGTCTCGTTTCTCGTGCTTACAGTTTACAATCTCGATTTAACACCTCAGCAAATCGAGATATTGACGCCTTTAGTATTTGGAGACATGAATTTTTATCACAGTTAAATGAAGAAGTATTTTCATATTGAGAAATTTTATTTTAACAATTAGAAACAAACTGGAATCACATTTAAATGTGATAAGCATTTCTTTTTTTTTGCTCTATTAATATAATTTGTCGAATATAAGT
>CAKNYM010053687.1:26811-63796 GCA_932195095.1 Andricus curvator | reverse complement strand
TTTTGCACGGCAAATTTGTGACACCACTAAATGTTTTTTAAAATTTGGTTGCGAAAACTTTTTAACTTCACTATGATTTAAGTCTATTGATGTTGGTATTTTTGAAGAGTAGTGGATTAATAATCTTGAAGTTCGGTTTTTTAGCTACTGGTCTTTCCGTCTTTATTGTAAAAAGTTTGGTTATAGCTTTACCTTAATATAAACGGAGGAGGAATCAATTTTATTTTAATAAGAGACCAGTAGCTGAAAAATCAAACATCGAGATTATTAATCCACAAATGGTCAAAAACATCAACATCAAAAGACTATTATCATATTCGTTGTACCATGGACCTTCCTAGATCCGAAACAGAACCTTCTACGTTTCTTAATCAACTTAAAAACGTTTACGATCAGGACGTCCTCTGAGACATCAATTTATGGATACGCCTGAAATACACGCTCACAAGGATAAAAAACCAGAATGGATTGCTTCTCCGTTTCTGTTCAGATGATGGATTGGCGTACTATTATTATTATACTGATAAGGCCTTTTGTCGAAGGGCGAAAGCTATAATCAAACTTTTTACAATAAAGACTAGTAGCTACAAAATAAAACATCGAGATTATTAATCAACAACTGATTGAAA
Source organism: Andricus curvator (assembly GCA_932195095.1). Taxonomy (NCBI): domain Eukaryota; kingdom Metazoa; phylum Arthropoda; class Insecta; order Hymenoptera; family Cynipidae; genus Andricus; species Andricus curvator. Next base: position 63,167 of record CAKNYM010053687.1, on the reverse strand, counting down.
ACAACAACATCAAAAGACTCTCATAATATTAGTGGTACCATGGACCTTCCTATACCTAAAACAGAACCTTGTACGCTTTTTAAACAAATTAAAAACGTTTAATATTAAGATGTCCTCCGAGACATCAATTTATGGATTCGCCTGAAATACACACTCACCAGGATAAAAAAACAGAATATATTCCTTCTCCGTTTTTTTAGGTGATGGAGTGGCATCTTGCTATTAATGTAGGGGAGACCGGGTACGGTTGTGACAATTTTCATTTGATCGACTATAATTTTGTCAGTATGCCAGTTAGCTGGATGAAAGGAATTTTTTAGTGTGAAATGTATATTTGTCTACGAATAAATACTACCATTGTGTCCCTAAGTACAATGGTTAATTTATAGGAGCAAATTAGAAAAAAAATAAAAAATGTCACAACCGACCACACCCCAGGGACGGTTGTGACAGTGCTTGGGGTAATAATAATAATAATCATAATAATAATATTAACATAATAATAATATCGTACAAAGTAATCAGTTCTATTTAACCACTAATGTGTAACCTATAAAGATAAAAAACACTTGTTACTCTATCTGTACACATATAACAACAATTACTAAAAGAAATCGAATAAAAATATTTACTTTTTGCTGCTAAAAAGTACTGTAGTCCTCTGCAAGCTTCAATGTCACGCAAAAATTGACGCAATCCTGTGAAGCATGTTCAGAAGGGCCTGCCGCTCCTCTTTCCCCTTCCACTCAACCGGGTATTCCTTATAGTTACGCTAATATGACGACTGTCACAACCGTACCCTGGCACAACCGTACCCAGTCTACCCTACTGATGAGGCCAGTACCTAAAAATCCGAACATCGAGATTATTTACTAATTGAAGTTTATATTTGCAACACGACTAGAATGAGATGCAAACAAAAGGTATATTTCCCGTTCTCCCTCAACCTTAACATATATGTACAATGCACATTGCTCATATTTTATTTTTATTTAGAAACAAGTTTCATTTCTTTCCGATCCGGACACGGGACACATAATGGTCTGCAACACGTGGTGGCGGCGACCTGTTAAAATATCGGTGGTTCCACCGCGAAAGTCGGAGATTTTATTTATAGGGGCTCTCCAATCGGCACTTCACCCTCTCCTTTCTCCTTTTCTCTCTTTTGGCTTCTTTAGTTTTCGGTTTCATTTTTTATTTTCTGTCCCCTTTTGCGGCCTATGCAGTCACCGCAAACTACAAGAATATAACGTGGGTACAACCAAACATCCACTCGACCAAACCCGGAGCCCGAGCAAGAAACAAGGGGATCATGGGCACAGCCTGCGGTCTCACCATGCCTCGTTTTGTTCAGTTGTAATTTCTCCAGTTCTGTCACTTACTAAGTTTTCAATAGTTTGACTTTATTCTTCCAGAATTTTTTATCACCCGAAAAAGAAGTGTATCAATCGTATTTTATAAAAATTTCAGGTTTCAATTCAGTTTTTAATTTCAATAAAGTAAATTATATATACTAATCTTTAAATTCATTCATACACTTTATCCACATTGAAGTTCCTATGTTTCCGCTCACTTACCGCGTACATTTGTCTCTCGATTTTTTATACCACCCAGTTGTTGCGATTAAACTGAAATTCTTCAGTTTGAATTAGAATATTAAATCTTCATCATACTAGATCGACTTCACAAAAAAATTGAAAGAAATAAAGTAAAATTTTCGAAAAATAAATTAACGCTGTCATTTTTACTGTTCACAATTTAAGAAGTTGCAATTGCAAATCTATAAAATTGAGTACATTTCATTAGTGTATTGTTATAAGCAGCAGTCTGAGATTTGGTAATAATTTTGAATATTTATAAAGAATCTTTTATCTGTAATCCAATTTGAAGTCAAATACAAGCCTTAACAAAATAAATAAAAGTATATTTTTCATTGTCGTAAACAGATAATATAAACAAATGCAGAGTTTAAGCAATTTTCTAAAATTTGAGGTACTTTTTTTGGAAATTTGTTACAATTGGTTTGCCAGTGATATTTCGGAACAGCGCGTTGACATTCCATGAGAAAGGTGATAGCTATAAACAAATCGCATACACAAATTCGCTGTTTGTGCAATTGTTTAAAGTTTGAGGTTATTTTTTGGAAATTTGTTTCAATTTGTTTTTCAGTGATATTTCGGAGCAGTAGATTTACATTTTATGAAAAATGTGATTGGTGTAAACAAATAACATAGTAAATTCACTGTTTGTGCAATTATTTTACGTTTGAGGTACTTCTTTTTGGAAATTTTTTTCAATTGGTTTGCCAGTGATATTCCGGAGCAGAAGATTGACATTTTATGAAAGATGTGATTGTTGTAAGCATATGGCATAAATAAATTCGCTGTTTGTGAAATTGCTTAAAGTTGCAGGTATTTTTTTCAAAATTGGTTTGAATTGGTTTGCCAGTGATATTTCAGAACAGTACATTAACATTTTATAAAAAATGCGATAGTTATAAACAAATAGCATAAACAAATGTGCGATTCTTGAAATTTTTTAAAGTACAAGGTCCTTTTTTGGAAATTTGTTTTAATTGGTTAATTGGAGTAAATTGGTTGAAAACTTGATCAACTTTAAATGAAGAAGAAAATGAGCCCCAAACAGCAATAAAAAGGTCTAACCAAGAAGGTTTCGAAAAAGAGATGCTGTTACGATCCGTTACGAATTAGTTTATAACATTAAAAAACAAATAACAAACCAATTTTTTATAAATTTCAATTTACTGCTTCGGAATATCACTGGCAAACTAATTCACACAAATTAAAAAATATAATTCCATAAACTTTAAAAAATTGCTTAGGCTCTGCATTTGTTTGTATTATTTATTTTTAACAATAAGAAATATACTTCTATTTATTCTTATAATGTTCTTACATGACTTCAAATTGTATTACAGACAAAAGACAATTCATAAATATTCAAAATCATTACAAAATTTCAGCCTGCTGTTTATAAAAATACAATTGTTAATACAAAATTCATAATGTATTGAAAATACTCAATTAGTATTTTGTCAATCTGCATTTATCGATTACATACTAATGTCACTAAAAAGGGACATTATGTAACTAAATAAAAAGGTTAGGAAACTCAATAAAGTTGAAAGATGACGCACCCGTCTGCGCTAATTTTTCTCGTTTTGCAGCTCGCTGCACTAACTCAAGGAAAGCGTGTTAGAAGTCGCAATTTTCATCTAAATAACTTCTATTCGGGCTCATTTTACACAGAAAAGAATACTCTATTACGTTTATGATAACATATTTGTGCAATTACTGTACCAAAAAGTGGCAATCGCCGCTCAAAGTTCAATTTTCAATATATCTGGTCAAAAAAATTAACAAAAATTTGTCTTCTTTTTGATACACAATCAACAAATTTGATGTCCTATGCTCGGGAAAACATTTAATATGTTATTTTGAATGTTCTCAATAAAAGTTAATAACTGATAAGTCGAAAAAAAATCTAGGGCCATCATATCTACAACCTAAACGCTCAGTCGCTCAGAGGGGCCGATTAACACATTGATGACGTCATCTCGGGATGACGCCGATGACTGAGGTCATCACAAATTGGTATTTTTCCTTCATTTTACATTTCCTTTCAATTAAGAAAATAATTGCACTATTAAACTGAGTTAGTCGAACAACCCTCATTTTTGCCGATCAGTCACTTGTCTACTTCTTCTTTCTAAATCTGAATCAGCGAGAAGTATACTGCTAATTCAAATTAGCATATATATGCTGCCGTATATCTCTGATTAACAACTAAATTTCGTTAATTTAGCAACTTATATGCGCTGATTTGAATAAGCGATGTGCTTATCGCTGATTCAGATTTAGAGAGTTGATTACATTATTAGATTAATTTTTTTGCGCACGAATTTGCATGTTTCTAATTCGAAATTATTAAATTTTAAGCAAATAAAATTTAAAATATTTTTAAAATTGCAAAATTTTGATTGTCAAGAATTTTTTTACTAAAGATTACAAAAATTCTTAATATTGTACGATTAGGAATAGTTACATTTCATGTATTTTTAAATTAATGATTGTTCAATTTTGGAAACTTTCAGACGTCTAGTCTGTCCAATTTTTCTTTCATTTTATTTCTCTGCACTAAAAATTTTAAGATATTAACCTTTTTCGAAATAATGCTTTTTTTTGTTACTAGGATTTTTTATGGCCTAGTACGCTTATTTCATAGGTACCGGAAATATTTTTGGAAAGTTTTGTATTAGTTTTTGTGCAAAAAAAAGTTTGTTATTCTAGAGGTTTAAACTCATTCTGAATATGAAATTTTGAAAGGGAGAGTGAATCATTCCAAATTCTTCATTCTTGAAAACATGAGATACAATTTTGAAATAAAATAAATTTTTTTTATGGTTTCTTAGCCCCGGGCAGAAACCCTTATAGTTTTGGTTGGGTGTTCGTCCATTTGTCAGCCCGCCGTACTTTTTTCCATTAAAAATGAAGTAATGGGAGTGAGGGGAAGTGATAGGCGAGTAAGTGGGGGTAGTGAGGGGAGGTGAGGAATGGGATCATGGGAAGTGTGGAAAGGGGAAGTGAAGGGAGGGGAATTAGAAAAGTTAAGTGATGGGAAGTATTGGAAGTAGGGGCAGTAGGGTTAGGACGGGCAGGGAAGGGTAGTAGGGAAGTGAGAATGAGTACGGTAGGGTCGGTAGGGGAAGGGAAGTGTGGGAAGGGGTAGTAGGGGAAGAACGGGGAAGTGAACGGAGAAGTAAGGCGAGGGATAGTAGGGGAAGTGTGAGGAGGGGAATTGTGGGAGGGGAAGGGAAATTAGACGAAAGGAGGGAGAGTAGGGGGCAAGCATGGGAGGATGAGATTTGAACAACTTAAATAAAGTCTTTATGGGCCATGACACCCTTTTTTGTAGGTGCGCGACGCCTACTATGACTAATTTTTTATCATACGATTTTAAAGTATAAATAAAGAATTAATTATTCAAAATGAAGAAATAGACTTGGATAAAAGAAAGAAAAGAATCCAGGTCCATACCGTGAGTGATAAAACTATCTATATTTTCATCCAACAAGCTTAGCTTGAGTTTTAATGATAACCTCAGAAAATGAATGTTCTTTCTTTGAAGTTTTAAACGATTTATCCGCACGCAATCTGTTCCTAGCATCGAAATATCTTATGACTTCTACGAAACAAAAGGAAACATAATTTGTTGGTCAGAAGAAGAAAATGTGATTTGCCTTGAAGCACAGAAGAGATTAAATTAAATCTGCAGTGTGCTCGATCGATTTATGTAGGTATACGATGCGCTGCAATTAAAGAAAACCGCGACTCAGTTCTGTGATTTGAAGCGTCTTGTTTTTCTCCACCTCCTCGATTTCTTGGCGCCGGGATCGAGGCATGCGAGAATGAATAGGTAACGATTTAGTGGACAAATGTATACTTGGATTGCAATCTACTTGCATTACAATCGTAACCCCTTGAGACCTTTGATTATGCTGGGAAAGAGTAGTCTCTCATCAAATTAAGATACGTACATTGTTCTATGAGCATTGTCACTCTAGTAAAATGTCATAATTCGATTTTAATTGTGCTGTGCAATCAGACTTTGAAATGATGACTGCATTCCCGATTTGATGTTTTATTTCAATTAATGGATAAGAGAGACTCAAACGTATCACTTTCGACATTCTTTGACTTTTCACAACCAATTTTTTTACTTGTTTCTGTATTTAATAATACTTCTACAAATACAGCGAAAAAATTGTTAATTTAAAAAATACGATTTTTCTCGATGAATGTATCTCTTAAATAAAGTAATTCATATAGAAAAAGTAATTAAGACAAACTTATAAATCACAAATATTCCATTATAATTTCGAGTATTGATGTTATTTTGTCGACCAGGGTGAATAATTAATTTCTGATGTTAAATTTTTGCCGATTAGTGGTTCAATCATTTTTTGGAGAAAGGAGAAAAAACCTACCTCGGCCCGGATTTGAACCGGGAACGCCAGAATTTATGAGTGGAGCGTTAACCAATTACGTCACCAGGGCCACATTAGATCGTTTCTTGTTTCTCCTATTTCCACAGTATGAAGCGGATCTACATGTTTTTAATCTGTAAAACTTCAGTGATAAATTCCAATCTGAATAAATTTACCGAACTTAAATCTAATTTAGAGTAGTATAAATTGTATTGATTTATTATAAACCAGTTGTCTAAACAAATTCATTAGTATATTATTTTGTTATAAAAAAATGATTTTGTCTTAAAATCGTTGTAATTTATTACTAGAATGGTATTAGGATAGAAAAATGGCCATAAGAAGAACTTTTATAAACAACTTGTAAAGCCATAAATAATTGTTTACAATTTTAGGTTTCATGGGCAGACCATGGGCAGATGAGAATATTTCATTAAAAGATAATCACCATTTAAAAAAATTTTATTTTTAGATTGCCTAAACAATTTTTGTTCAAACAATTTGTTTAATAATGTCTTTGACGAAAAAACTAATAGCACTATTCGATTCTTAGAGGAAAATTACATAGATGCCATGTGCTACACAATTTTTCTTCTCAACCCCATTTGTTATAGTATAATTAAATGCGTAAGCGGGTGTCGTACGATCTAATTGTTTATTCATACTACATAAAAAATAGGGTTGAGAACAAAATTGTCTAGCACATGGGCTTAATGTAAATATTCTCTTAAAATCGAATGGTGCCATAAGTTTTTTCGTAACAGACATTATTAATCAAATTGTTTAAACAATCAAAAATACAATTTTTTTGAAAATAAAAAATCATTTTTTTTATAACAAACTGATATATTCCCGAATTTGTGTGAATAAATTTTTTATAATAATTAAATACAAATTATAATGGAATATGTATGCTATCAACTTCGCCCCATTTATTGATATTTCCGCAAAAAAATATAGAATCAGGAAACTTACTTTTGTTGAATAGAAATTGAAATTGTAGATGAAATTTCTCAATTTGTTTAATTGTTAGAAACCAATTAATGAGTATAACTGCAGGGTAACACAGGAAAACAAATCAACTCACATTCGGCTGATTTTCAGGAGAGACAAAAAACATTCTATAAAATCTAATTTTCAGTTAAATAAAAACTGAGATATTGAATACTGAATTATCAGTTGCTACATGGAGGAGAAAAGAGTTTGATTAAAGAAAGTTAACTAATTAGTTCCGAGTAAGTGAACAAGATAGCCTTTATTTGGAGATTGACAGGCGCGCGTTTTTACTACTTTGGACGGTAATTAAAAATTGTCTTCTCAATTTCATTAGGACTGAGGATTTTGTTTCTAGATTATTAGTTTCTGAATGGAGGATATAAAAAATTTCAATAAAAAAATCATGCACTTGTGACTAGTGGAAGGGACAGCTTTTAATAAAATTAACGTTTTTGGCCATTTTTTAAAAAGAACATAAAGCACGAACCTGATGCTCTATATACTTATAATAGGGTTTAAATTGAAGGTACAACCTTGTGCATTAAGATAAATATATTGAACAAAGTTTCCGTCGTCTATCTTGAGCGATAACAAGTTTTTCATGTGATTGACGTGGTAGAAATTTTTCGTTTTTGGATTCGGATTCAGCGACCCAAAACCTACGAAAATCACGTAATTTAAGTCCTGGTACAATTAATAATTTGTTGGGGGTATTTGGGTTCAGTGGCATAATAGAAAAACAGTTATAAAAAATTCATCTGGTGAGTATGTATATTTGAATTATTTATAATTTTCTACCTAATAATCTCCTTTTCGACAAAATGTGGGTTGATTCATTTTGCTGTGCTACCCTTCAATTGTTATCTAATGCATGTAGAAAATTTCTTTTTCCTGTGGAAAAGACATTTCCTTTTGTTCTGAATTAGTGCACAATTGACTACCATCCCACGAAATCTGTCATTATTATAAACTATTTTTACAAAAAATTCACTTATTAGACTGCCACTGCCATTGGTTATATTGCTTTGAAATCTTATTCCAAGACAATATTGAAGCCTCTGTAAGAATAACAGTGTTTTTTAATGACAGTTTATTATGTACCATTTTTGTGCTTTAGATGAAAAGAAATGATTCCGCAGAAAAGAACAATTTTCTGTACATAGAAATGCCAAACTAAATTCGTTTTAAAAAATTATTTATAACAATGGCAAATGCTCTTAGATGGCAGTCTATTATGTGAAAATTGTATTATTTATATGAAAAGAAATTATTACACAGAAAATAAAGATTTTCTATAAGTAGAAATACCGAATGAGTGAATTTTTTTCATAAGCATTATTGATAACAATACAAATGTTGTTAAATGGCAGTCTATTGTCTACCAATTTCATTCTTCAGATGAAAAAAATTATTCCGCAGAAAAGAAATTTTGCTATGCATAGAAATGCCAAATAAAGGAATGTGTTTATAAAGATTGTTTAAATTACCAAATATTATTATTGCTTGGTGCTCTTTCGCAAGTAAGCATTAATCTCACACATTTGAATAACAAAATTTATGTAAGTTCAATATTTTTAAGGAAATATCTAAGTAAATAGCGCAAATATAACAAATCGCATTTTTCAAGGTAAATAACAAATCAATGACAACTTTTTGTTTAAAAGTGCAGTACTATATCAAAGTACGATTCTTTATGAGTATCCAAATTAAAAATGAAGCTCAGATTCATTGATACTTAACGAGTCGGTTGATTTTTGTCTCAAAAAAGTCCTTTTTAGGGTTTCGTATCCCCGGGGGAAACCATCGTAGTTTCGGTCGGGTGTCTGACCGTCCGTCATACATTTTTCCGAGAATGGGGGAGTTAGGGGTACTTACAACTCACAACTCAAAACTCAAAACTCACAGCACAGGGAACTTAGGGAACTCAGGGAAGTGAAGGGAGGGGAAATAGGGGAAGTGAAGGGACATGAGGGAGGTAGAGGAATTAAAGATAAATATGGGGGAAGTGATGAGAGGGGGTGTAGAGGGGGAAGCAATTGGGAATGGGAGGAGAAGCGAAGGTTGTGGTGTAGGGAGGAGTAGTGGGGGAATGTAGGCGAAGTATGGAAATCTAGGGCGAGTAGGAGGATGTACGGAAGAGGGAGGTTCAAACGACTTAATTATGTCTTGATAGGCTACGAAACCCTTTTTTGTAGGCGCTCCGACTAATTTTTTCCCAGTGTACAATCTAAATTTTCATTGTGGCAACGTTCAAAAGTGGTCATAAAATCCTTGACTTATTCCCAAAAATGATTTGAAATGTACATTTATAAAATTGTACACAAAAACCGCTTGATAAGATACCTTTCTTTTGAATTAAAAATACTTATCTCAAATTGAAGATATATCTTTGCAAGGAAAGATAAATAAAATTAAATAACCAAAAAGCTTCTGCAACAATGACACTGTGTTGAACAAAGGCAATAAAACGAGTCTAGGGTATCGAAAGTCCACTAGAATTGATTAAAAAATGCTCAAATGAGAAGCAACCAGATTTTTGCATTTAAAAGGACATATAATGTGTCTTTGTGCAGAAGGATGTGTTGATTGTGGGAGGGAAAATGGTTGTTTTGAAAACGAGATAAATTTAGGCTTATCCGCATAAATGTATCTACCTGAGCACCAGGTACTTGTCCTAACCAGCCTCCCAAGGAACGAAGAACAGATAACCTAATCTCGTGTGTGAATGCTCAAGGCGTGGAAGAGCAGGTACCAGCGCTCAATAACGTTAAGATAGCGAGGACCGATTATTTACAGGGTGATTCACGCCCCATCGCCTCGGAATGTCCAGATTAATTAAAACACTGTGCTGGATCCTTGTTCACGCTTCTCCCAGATCTGGCGCTCGAGATAGCAACGATTACCACCCAGAGGATCCATTTTCACAATAATCGTATGCGAACAGCTCAGAAACAAATTGGGACTCTTCAAATTCTATTTTTAAAGTGCTGACCTTATCTCAAATGAACTTCCGAATTAAATTAATGATCTTTTCTGGAATCTTCCAGTTGGGATATATGGATCGTTGCCGAAGTGTTTTCAATTTCCAAAGCTATATCAATTAAGGCTTAATTTTCATTAAGGGAAAATGGCATTCTATGACATCCTGGAAGTTTATTTACTACTGAGGGGAAAGATCGATGAAGAGATAGCCAGACGTATAAACGAGGGTAGGAAGGTTATCGGCAGTGTATGAGCCATCTCCAGAAGCAAAAATATTACAAATAAAGCTAAAATTCAAATATATAATTCTGCACTTGCGCCCACTGTGTTGTACGTTAGCAAGACGCAAGTTAACGCGGTTGGCATGCAATTCCTGCGGAATATATTCGGTAAAACGCTAATAGACATAGTCAGTAATGAGGTGATTTTCAAAGAATATTGTATAGAGAAGAGTAAAAGAAATTTGTTGAGATGGTTTGATCATGTTGAGAGAATGAAAGGAGAACGACTAACGAAATAAGTATAATCAGGTAAAGTGAATAGTATCATACCCAGAGGCAGAGCGATGAAAGAATGGTGGGAATGCGTGCATGAGGAGATGTATGGACGTGAAGGAACCTAAGGTTGTATGACAGAACAAGAAAGTGTGAAGAAAAATTGTCTATAAGAAATGTGTGATTAAGAGTGTCACCGGAGTGAGAGGCGCCTGAGAAGAAAGACCTTGGATATTAATGGGCCCGCGTGGAGAGTTTTACTTAGTGGATGTGATTAGTATAATTAACAGTATGGATCTTACTATGAGATCATCCATAAGCTTGCGTAGTTTTGTGTGATCTATAGCACTTGATGACTTTGTGAAGCTCTCCGCCTGGGGTGATTGCCAGAGAGATTGATCAGCGACCTGTGTCGCTGCAGTTTTGCGGAACGAACGTATTATTAAAAAAACTACGTTTTGTAACCAGAGGAGGGGAAATGTAATTGGAAGTAACGTTAGTAACTTAAATAACGTTTAGTACGTTTCCTGGTGATAAATTTTAACAAAGTTTGCGAATTTTGCAAAAGATGCAGACTTCACACTCTTTCTACTCTTTGCACTATATTACACTCTTTTCCCCTTTTTCAAAGAATTCCTCTTTTTCCCTTGGTTTCAAGAAACATCACCTTTTCCCCATTTTTTTCGCTTAAATACGAAGTGAATTAATGTAACCCAATAAGAAAATCCAACTATTTTCGTTAAAAGTTTATTCTTTTTGGTTGAAAAGTCTACTATTATATTTATAGTTCGAAATTCAACTTGTTTGGTTAAAAATTCTACTATTTGGTTGAAAATTTAACCACTTTGTTAAAAATTAATTCTTCTTGTTGTATATCACCTCTATGGTTGAAAATTTAACTATTTTGTTAAAATTCGCTTCTTTTTTAGTTGAAAAATTAATTTTTCTTTTGGTTAAAAATTCATTTGTTTAGTTGAAAATTCAACTATATAGTTGAAAATTCGTATTTTTTGGTTGAATTCAAGTGTTTTTTATTTGAATTAAAATCTTCCTTGGTGGAAATGTTAACTATTACAGTTTTTCCTTGAGAATTCATAGTTTTTGGTGAAAAATTCAACTGCGTGATTGAAAGTTGATCTACTTTATTAAAAATCCTCTTTTGGTTGAAGATTCTTCATTTCATTCATTTCAGTTGGAAATTCATCTCTTTGGTTAAGAACTTGGCCATTTTGTGGAAAACACGGAGTAATAAGGAGGCCGATCTCCATACATGCGTTTTGACTACGGCAACTGCACCTTTATTGCCAATCTCAAGCGTATACTGCCGGCCTTCTAAATCAGTGACGCATGCGCACTGTGCTCCACTATCTCTTTTTCTCGCGGGAGAAAAAAAGATAGTTAGATCGCATGCTCTGGGCTGAACCTGGCAATAAACGTGCAGTTACCGCAGTCAACACTCGAGGTTGTTTTTACAGCATGATCGGTCTCCTTACTATTACTCCGTAAAACTATACTAAGAGTATGAATGTTGAACCAAACAAAATTAACTTTTAAGAAAGTAGATCAGCTTTCAACCAAGGAGTTGAGTTTTCAACCTAAAAAGATGAATTTTCAATAAAAAATATAATATTTGATACATCAAGAAAAAAATATTTTAATTTTGAACAAAAAACATTTCAATTTAACCAAAAAATACGAATTTTCAACAAAATAGTTGAATCCTCAATCAAAAAGCATTAATTTTTAACCAAGCAGTTGCATTTTTAAATGAAAAAATAAATTTTCTAACACAAAAGATGAATTTTTAACGTGATGCATACATTCGTAATCAACTTGTTGAATTTAAAGTCTAAAGGACGAATTTTTCACAAAAAAGTTGAATTTTTAACCCAAAAATGTGAATTTTTAACAAAAATTTAATTTTCAACCAAACAGTTGAATTTTTAATAAAGTTGTTCTACTTTTCATCAAGGAGTTACATTTCGAACCTAAAAAGATGAATTCTCAACAAAAATTTTAACTCATGTAAGACAAAATAGAAAAATCGTTGCCTTGCAACCCCCCCCCCCCCTCCCAGACAGACACATCCAAAAGACATTACGCAATGTATGTACATTCTCAAATATGCACGTGCTTCAAGGTTTTTTATGAAAGTGAATTGTGAACACTATAATTGAGAAATATAAATAAAGTGAAATTTCTTGTCTTATTATATTTAATAGAAATATTTAAAAGAAAATGCACAATCGCCCCATCCGTAAAATTTTCTGGATCCGCCTCTGTGTATGGATCTAAAATGGAACTTATTCCTCTAAAGAGTCTAAAGTAACAAAATTTTCATATACTGGTACTTTTCTTCTTTTGCCCGTACATTCGAAGTAGTAAACTATATGCAACTAATTCATGAGTACAAAGAAAAGAGTTTGATTTGAGGCCTTTCCTTCCACTAAAAACCATAAACTGCAGAATTCCTTCGCAAAATCTTTGTATTCGGTAATAAAAAATTTAATATCTTTCCTCAAACCCTAAAAAAAATTGTCCTCGAAATATTTTTGAATGACATTCCTCCAAGTGTTCCATGCCCTCCAAACGAGTCTCTTTAAATGCCAATTCCAGGCGAAAAGACGTCGTCAAGCGAATAAAATGTGAAAAATTTGAAATTTTTGAAAGGTGCATGCATATAATTCCTTAATGGGCCACAACAGGAGGAAGATATTCCATAAGAAGTCGGACTAAAAAATAAGAAGGAAAGAGAAAAAACTTGAAGCGTTAGAAGAAGACGAGGAAGAAGAAGAAGATGTCTTTGATGACCTGTATGGTCCATCCTTGTGTCCAATTTTACGTGCACTTTGACGGGAGGATTAGTGAAATTAATAAACGTAAAACTTTTAACCTAACGCCGACGAGGGACCTATAAATTTATATTTATATTGTAATCGTTTTGTGTACCCAACTGGCCACGAGCCACCATTATTGTATGTTTTCTCATCACTTCGTAAACCTGTTGAATAAATTCTTTGGTATCTTCCTGAAATTACACCGTGTCTTTCATTTAGGCAAGTCCTTAGTTGATTAAAGGTGCTACTTTCTCACTTCTTCAATCACTTTATTCGGAATATTTTTTCAATCACCTAGGAACCGAGCGTAAATAAAGTTTTTTACTGAAGTTTTGAAGCGCTTATCCGCCCTTGTGAGGGTCCGTAAGTTTCGACCCCCCCCCCTCCCTCCGCTCCCCAACCCTATCTTACGTAATTTTTCCGACCTAATTTTTTTTGTCAATTCATTTACGGGCCATCGAAAAAGAACGTAAGATGATTTGGGATTTTCATTTTAATACAAAAACCAAAACAGATTGATTTTCAACCAAGTATTTGCATTTTTAGGAAATAAAGATAACATTTTTACCAAACGAGATGAATTATCAAATTAAAATACTAATTCTCAACAAGAGTTAAATTTTCAATTAGTAAAGATTTTTTAGTCAATGAAGAAAAAAATTGTAATTAAAAATGTTAAATTATCCAATTCAAAAGAGGAGCTATCTACAAAACAGTTGAATTTTCAACCAAAAAGATTAATTTTCTACTAAAGAAGATGAATTATTAACAATATACACCAACTTTTAACCCAATAGTTGAACTTTCAACCAAGAAGATTATTTTTCTACCAAAAAGGATACATTTTCCACAAAATACATACATTTGTAACCAAATTGTTGAATTTTCAACAAAATTCTTTAGTTGCCTATCTAATAATTGATTTTTTAATCAAACAATTGATATTGTACTAAACAAAATAATTTTGAGTAAAAAACATAAATTCTAAACCAAATAGTTTAATTTTCAACCAAGAAAATTAATTTTATTCAAAAAAAAGTTGAATTTTTAACAAAATACATACATTTTTGAAAAAATTAATTTTGAACAAAGTACTTTAACTTTCAACCAATAAGTTGAAATTTCAACAAAAAAAAAGAATTTTCAACAAAAAGTGTAATAGTTGATTATTTTTCAAATAAAAATATTTGTATCTTAAGTCAAAAACAGCTGAACTTAACCAAAAAATACCTTATTTTCAACAAAATAATTGAATCCTCAAATGAAACCGATTAATTTTTAACAAATTACATGAATTTGCAACCAAGAAGATTAATTTTCTACCAGAAAATTCGATTTTCAACCAAATAGTTGCATTTTTAATTAAAAAAGATCAATATCCAACCAAAAATGGAATAGTTGAAGTGTTACTTACAAAATTAATTTTTACTTAAGAAAAAAACGAATCATCAGCCAAATAGATAAGTTTCCAACTCAGAAAATGAATCATTAACTAAAATTATGAATCATCAACTAAAAAAATTAATTTTTACCAAAATAGTTCAACTTTCGACCAAATAGTCGAGTTTCCATTAAATTATTGAATTTTTTATCTAAAAATACAAATTTTCTTAAAAACAGTTGAATTTTGAACCCAAAAATATAAATTAATAATAAAAAGTTAATTTTTAACCGGAATAGAATAATTTTTAACCAGACAGTTGCAGTTTTACCAACAAAGATGAAATTTCTGCAAAAATATGAATTTGCTAACCAGGGAAGAAAAAAAATGTCAATCAAATTGTTGAAGTTTCAAGTGAAAAAGATGAATTTTCAACAAAACACTTAAATTTTGAACCAAAAAGGATGACTGTGAAGCCTGTGATGAATAAACAAGAATTTTGATAATTTATAAACTAAGGAATAATATTTTAAATGGGCACTGTCTCTGGTTACGGAATTTTCCGTAACGTTAGCCCTCAATGAGCTGGAAAAGGGGTTAGAGTTACGGAAAATTTCGTAACCCTAGACAGCGCGTTTAAATAAACATTGAAGTTCATTTTTAAGACTTTAAAAATATCACAAAAAATTGTAGGTCCTAGAAAAATGATAAAATTGTACGTTTGAAAAACTAAATACTTATTGTTATTAACACATTTATTATTTAAGTTTATAAAATCTTTGTAATTCCTTGGCGGTCGGAGAAAATCTCACGGTATTTCATATGCGGGGAGGGACGGTTGAAAATTTCAGAAAAAAACTTTACCTAGTTTGTGGATGACCCTTTATTTGTTTCTTTATTTATTATTGATTATTGATCCATACTCGGCTCGAGCCGAGTTTAATTTATGAATAATGACAGAGAATAATTTGTAGTTGCGATTTTTTAATTTGTAGCATTTATTTCTCAATCAATTAAATATTTTTAAAATTTAGGATATAGACGGTTACGTTGAATAATTCAGGGATTAAAAAGCTTTTTCCAAATGATAACAGTTTGACTTAACTTCCAAAATGATATTCTTTTAAATTTTAAATGAATTTTATCGATACGAAATGGAATTCAGTTAATGACCTGATACTTTTAATCAACAATTTCTTTGCGTGGAATTTACTCGAAAAAGTATAAACAGTATTATTTACAGATTTGTTTGATCAGAGATGGCCATTATTTTGCAGTGGTTACCTTCCCACCTTCTCAATAATTTCACTTAGTTAAAAAAAATACCCTCCTTGTAAAGTGGTCAACTAAGTTTGATTTATTATTCACATAACGGAGGAAAAGAATGGCAAAGTTAATGAGGAATGATGGTAAATGAAATTATGGAAAGTGCGGAGGCAAGAATGATGGAGGTATGTGGTAAGCTGGCATTAAAGTCACATGGTGAAATTATAAATGCTCATTTCAGGTGTATGCTTATCCATTCAATCCGAAATATTATCTTGTTAGAATAATTATTTATATATATGATAATTATGAGAATTCAAATTCTTAAGGTACCCTTGACCCTAGACTGTTAACATTTAAGACATTTTTGAGATTCTTTTGACTTATTTCAGTTCTGGAAAACAACTTATTCTAATATGAAAATATCCAAGTGGATATCTGTATCTTGTTTGGTTTTTGATGAAAATTAAAAATTTCAAGTTCTCATAAATAAATAAGTTGTTTTACAAGATGGAGTGAGTTGTTCTCCATAAATTAATTATCACATAGAATATACTCACTACAGGGCCAAAAACTCGACACACTTTGTACAGTTCTGTTTTTAAAGTATACAGTTCTAAATTAAAAAGTGTGTAGTAAAACATTTTTTTCAGGAACTCCCGCGAAAAAGATAATGAAAAAAAGTACTCAATATCTAGCCAATGACACACACCTAGTGATTTTTCTTGATTTGGATTTCCTTGTTTCTTTTGGGTCATGACGCAAAATTATACAGAATATATAAGATGCGGCTCATTAAAATATGCGAAGAAAATTAAGTAATAATCATCTATTCCACTTACGGTTGTGTCTTCAATACACATTCAAATTATTTTAAATTATTTTGGTTTAAAAAAACAATTCATTCAAATATGTAATGTATTTCATAAAAATAATTGATATGTATATTGACTGCTCAGTATAAGTGGAATCGATGATTAATGCTTCCTTATAACAATTTAATTCGCATATTTCCTTGAGTATGCATAATTTGAAAAAACTTATGAACAAAAAATACTAATTTTAATTTTGTTATATTTTCTATAATTTAGATTTTAGAATAATGATGTGCCGTTTTCGAGAAAAATTGACTTGTCTGTAAAAACAAACGAATTCACTATGAAAAACCTCTGAATATTATCCAATTCATTTCTCCTTCAATGTGTTTCATTTTTAACCCAAAAGAAATAAACGCAAAATCGAAAATGTAAGTTGGAATTCAGGCTTCTTTCTTTTTGAACGTCTCTATAATACTTAATATATTTATTACGAAGTATGCTGAATTAATGTTTGTAAAATATTAAACAAATTATTTGTACAATAAACAATAATTATTGAATCATTCCATTTTAATTCGCTGAAGTCGGTTGCGGACTAATTAAAAAAAATTTGATACTTAACTTTAATAATTATCAATGTTTTTGGAACTTATTTGTCTCATTAATTTATTAAATTATTTTTTTCTATAATTCGCGAAAAAGTGCCAGTTTTTCCACCTGTTTTTGGTGTAAAAAGTGATCGATTTTTGGTCGATGACGTGGCGCATGCGCAGTGCCGACCTTTCCGGGCAACAGTGACAAAAGTGGACAGATGCAGTGGAAAAAGTAAATGGACAGTGATAAAAGTGAGGCACAGTGACAAAAGTAAATGTTATTTCGGGTGGGTTCGTGCTGCCTCGGGTGTACTCGTGCATCGTGCGCAGCCAAGTTCATTCTATTTTCCGACTGTCGTCCCTAACCTAAAATCAATTTCCTGAAAAGTCTCGAGTTGTGTATTTTGTATGTACTTTTGTCACTTGGCAAAAGCAAAAAAACACCGTCAGTTTCTCCGAAAATACTGTGCTTGGTGTTTTTTCACGAAAAATCGGAAATTTTGAAGCCCTCAACTTTATGGGGCAACTATTCAATTGTGAGAACCAGCTTATTATTACTGCCATATTATTGCCATGGTTTTGATAATTGCCATTGTCATTGTTGCGTCAATCGACAAAAAATCGCCTTCTTTTTACACAAAAAACAGGTAAACAAAAACTAGCACTTTTGCACAAATTATAGAAAAAGTATCGTGTCCCACACATTGTAAAAGCGACGATTTATAACTCGTGTGATAGCCACCCTCGCTCCGCTCGGGTAGCTAACTTCACACTCGTTTTAAATCTCTCGCTTTTTCAACTTGTAGCACAATATACTATTTTTCTTATTTCAAAATTTAATTTTCAGAGTGCAAGGATGCAGAAGAATGTCACCTTCATTGGCATTATAGAACTGAAAAAATCCAATTCTTCCATTAAAAATGAATGAAATCAGACTCATTCAACAGACTTCAAACTTTTATATAAGATGAGTAAAAGTCACTTCAATACTAAATAATGGGCAAAATTGAATGATAAAAATAACTAAAACATAATCATTTTTTAACATTTTTGAACCCCTATTAAAATCGCAGTGTTTAATTTTCAAAATTAAAACTTACCTTATAAGATTAATTCTTCATCAGACTTTTCAGAATTTGAGTCCTTTTTAAATTTTTTTGGTGGCGAATTATTAAAAATTGTACTTTGAAATTCGTCATTTTGGAGGTTTTGCTTATTTTTAGAGAAGAATATCTTGCAGGGAAAAAATCCAGGATTTAAAGTTCTTCATTTAATCATTCTGAAAATGTTGCGTTCGGCTTGAGCCTTTTTCTTGAGCAATTTTCTTGAGCAATTTTCTTAATTGTCATAAATATTGCTATTTTGAGATTTGTTTAAACGAGGAATCAATCAAGTTTAACTTTGATATTGTGATTCGACTTCGAGAAATTTGAATTTTGAAACATTTGGCCAACTTCAAAAGGATTTTTTCATTTTTCTCCTTAAAAGATATTCATCTCCAAAAATGAACGAAACCTCCGAAGTGAATAATTTCAAAGTGCAATTTTTAATATTTCAGCATCAAAAAAATGGGAAAAAGTGCTCCAATTCTGAAAAGTCTGATGAGAAATTAACCTTATGAGGTAAGTTTTAATTTAAAAAATTTAACCACGCGATTTCAATAAAGCTTCGAAAGTATTGAAAAATGGCTATGTTTTATTTATTTTTAAAATAAAAATTTCGCCCATTATTTCAAAGACTGTTGAATAAAATGGCAAAATAAAACAAAAAATTACCCTATATAAATATACGTCTTATTTATGTTACTCTGGAATTTATTATATTAATTACTTATAGTTATTAATTCTATAAATATATATTATTCTATTTTTTTGAATATTTCAGACTCCGATTCACTATGTTTCCACGAATTAAGAAAGAAAATCAATAAAAAAAGGAGGGGTTTTTAAAAGAGTGTCTAATGCTCTATAAGAGGAAAAAGATAACAGATTTCTTCCAAAGATACAGTGTTTGAAATAAGATTTGTATCATTTGATGCTGAAAACTGTAAAAAAATAACTTTCTTCTTTGTTTTGCCACCATTCAAAATTTGTTTAATTCAGCTACCTGTTGTTAACAAAAATTGCATCTACCATATTTTGCGAAAGTTTTTTGGTCTTTTTTTGTGAACATTTTTAAAATTCAAATGGTAATATTAGGGAAAAACTAGCTCAACTGCTTTGGGAGCAGATAAAATATAAATTAAAATATTTAATTTCTAACTTGCTAAAATTAAGAGTTGGAATTTATATTCTGATAAATTATAACGAGAAATATAACATTATCACGACAAAATTAAACTCAGTTAAACACATGCATGTCAGGGACCCCTGTGTGTACGTCTAGGGCTGAATAAAATTCCAAATTTTACAACCTCTTCTCTGCTAATCAAGCCTAAAATTAAAACATAAAATCATATCAATAGAAGAAATTTCATAGTGAAAAAAAGCGAATTTCATCAAGAGTCCCTAATAGCCAGAGTAGTTAGTGGGCCCACTGTGCGCGTGGGTGAAAGAGGTTTTTTACTCGAAACTCCGGTGGTTCGTTCGATGACCGTGTTGTGACGACGCGAGACTTACGTATATGGTAATAATGTGACATGGTTGTCGGTCGCGCGTCGTCGAGTCGCACCAGGAGGCCTTACCTTATGGTGAGGCCCATCAGGCCCCCTGTGATGCGTATGGAGCCTCGGGTCTGGCACGCGGCACACCCCCGTGCTAACTTGCTCGACGAAATGCGACCCATAAGCGCTGAATTCCCATGGAACTTTTCTTTTCTATCTTCGATAGCAGATTTAACTTCCAACCGACAAGTCACCACTGCCCAAGCACCGCACGTAATCCTACTCCTCTGTCCACGTCTTACCTGACTCCTACATCCTCTACTAAAACGACACGACCAGACGTCCTATAACAGTACATATAACATAACGATAACCTATACTACCGCCTAACTCGAAGCATACGACTCGCCATTAAAAGACACGGATATTTCATCTGCGTAGTCATCGCATATTTCGATTTCTCCCCTGTCATCCCGACCGTTGCTACGGGTACTTCAAAGGACCCTGTTCTTGTAAGAAATTTCAAGGGGTAGAGAAATGGTCAGCGAAATGACGAAGTGTACTTGTACAAAGAGAAAGGAGGAAAAATTATTTTTATTCTTGACGTTTTAGGTGTCCCAGACTTACCTTGAGTGTTCTACTTAAGCATTCTTTAGTATGGAAAATATCAAAGAATTAAGAAATGGATGAAAAATAATTTAAAAATAAATAGTTTTTCTCGCCCACTCCTCCTAAACCCCTTCCTTGTAACTCTTTCACCGTTATACTCATATATTATCCTCTTCCTTCCCCTCCTCCTCCTCCCATCATCGTGCTCCTTTCGCCTCATTTTCTATGATTGTCCCCTTCCCCTCCCCTTTTTAGTATTTTGTCTAACTTCCAGTTTCTTTCCTCCGCTCTCTCCCACCTCCTATGAATCTCTACCCTATAGGGAGAGTTTTATACATACCACACAATCTCTTCGCCAAAGCACTCTTAGTCTTTATTTTCCCAAATTGTATAGTAGTCCTCCGTTTAGACCGTTTAGATTGATGAATAAGGACTCTAAACTTTAGAGTCCTTATTCATTTTCCTTTCCCATTACACCTTCCTCTATACTCTATAGGGAGAGAGAGAGGGAGACCCCCACCTATCCACGACGGCCCTTTTAAGACAATATTTTCCCTTCCCAACTAAAACCTCCCCCTACCCCCTAAATATACGCCACATACCCCGTAAATACTAAACTCCTTCCCCCTCTACACTACATTTTCACCCTTCACCCCTCTCAACCTCCTCTCCCTTCCCATTTTGCCCCTCCGCTCAAATACTCATTACTCTTATCTCCTCTGTTACACCACTCTACTCACTATATCCTCCCCTTAATCCCATTTCCCTCAACCAATCATCCTTCCCACTCTATCTTGACCCCTGGTCATAGTAACCCCCTCTCTTTTCTAGGAACATTGTTATTGGCCGTAGAAAGCAGTGCCAGACTGAGGTAGCGTAATATACAATATACAATTTAGTTTATTGCAAAGGTTACCCATGGATGTAGGGTGTCCTAAAAAAATCCAATGTTTTCTTTTGTATCACGCACCACCTAAACTTGTTCCATTTAACGATATAGTTGACGATAGTTTCCGTAAGTATATAATATGTGTTCTGCAGGAAATACAAGTGATGTTACCAGACGTCAAAACAAAAAGTCGTCCCAGGTCTGCGGTCTGAATTTTTTTTCAATCAAACAAAAATGGGCATTTTCACAAAATTGAACAACTTTAGGTGTTCTTTCAGGACACTTTATTGGCCAGAGTGTAACTTAGGTGGCATGTTCAATAGGAATAAGAAATTCTCGAGATTCATGATGAAAAATACATTTAGGAAAAGAATGAATGGGAAAAACACAATTTTTCTCTGAATTTTGGACTTTTGGAATGTACCAAATTCGCCCCAAATGGTTTGGAATATTTTAACTCCAAATACAATAGTATTGAGAAGACCAGCTCGGTGGTATAGTTTAAACCGTGACATATTATTTTACAAATATGCCGAGTTTTATACATTGAAGGCTTTTCAATTGAATAAACGATTAAGTTTCATTTTTCTGTTTCTGCCGAGGCAAGAGATTTCTAATATTAGCAAAGAGAAAATTAATATATCCAGGTTTAACATCATCTTTTTATAAGGCTTATAAACGTCAGTAGGATATTCGTTGATGAAGTCCGTTATTTCATAAAGAAATTTCATCTCTCAGGAATTTATTTTTGCAGTGCTATTTAATGCGAAGTTTATTATTCTATAATAAAAGCGGATATTCTTAGTTGAATAAGGACCATTAAAAACGTGAATTACTAATTTACTTTTTTTGAAACTTTGTTGATTATTATTTTATCATAAATTAAACTTTTTTTGCTTCCTTTTTACATTTTTTTTTACTTATAATGAAGATTTTAAGGTGTTCTTTAAAGCCTAATATTTTTATATGTTCAGAATGTTTTCCTTGTAACTTATTTCTTCCAAAATATATAACTCCACAAAAAAGTGAATCGCAATTCATTGAGTATTATATAAATATAGAATGCAGCCTGATATAAAAAGAAGTTAATAAAATGCAAACTTTCATCATTATTTTCTATTTATTCTTGTACCGAAATGCAACATTATGTTTTGTATTTGTAATACGAATAAAACTCAAACGTTTTTGCAATTTCCAAAATTTAAATCTGAATAACATATAATTGTAATGTGTAGATCTTTTCCTAGTACAGTCTTAAGAGACATACATTTTTTAAGTGTGTATTCGAATAACCAAGCCAAGAAATTTTGTGTTAAAAATATGTGTGGTCTTTTATTTACTATATAAGCACCAAATATAAAAGATTATACAATTTTTTATCTTTAAATTGTGGATCAACTCTGTTTCTATACTGCTTTTTTAAATTACATATTTGGAAATTATTTTATATTTTTCCTCGTAGAAAACTTGTTTCACAATCTACTATAAGTATAATAATGATAGAAAACTTTAATTATCACTAACGAAAAAATAAATTAAACAAGCCAACCCCAAAAGTATAAATATATTTTAAAGATATCCTCTCTAGGGTAAATATTCGCTTTTTGCAAAAAGAAATCCTTCATCAAAATTCATTTAGCTGAAGCGATACAATATTGAACTTCGTATGAAGCTGTAAATTACATATTACTAGAAGGGATTACACTAAAAGGAATAATAACCAAAACCAATCAGCTCTTTCTGTTGAAAAAAAGAAACACATTAACACATCACCTAACAACCAGATAAGTATCCTGATTATCTAATGGTCAACAGACTATATCCTACCTACCCAAACCTTGTCACAACATTTCGGTTTTCTCCTGAAGAAAAAAAAAAGATGTTTGACCGTCAGTAAAATTAGATAAATCATGAGTCGCTTACTACTTTACTTAGGCTCACCACAGCATCTTCTAGAACAGAGGTAACCAAAGAAGAAGATGAATTAAGAAAGTGCAAAAGAAGAAGAAGAAAAAGAAGAAGATGATGAAGGAGAAGATGAAGGGGAAGATGGGGAAGATCTAGAAGACGAAGAAACAGACGACGAAGTAGAAAAATATGAAGAAGGCGAATAAAAACACGACAAAGAAAAAGAAGACGGTAAAGAAGAAGACGAAGGGGAAGAGGAAGAAGAAGATGAAGAAAGAGAAGAAGGAAGGTGGGTCTCCGTTAGGTTAGAATGTTAGATGTTAGGTGCATACTGCAACGTGCGAGGGCAGGTAACGGCCTCAGGTAAAGAAATCATAGTGGTGCCACGGTGGGTCGCTATAAGATAAAGTTTACTGCCGGCATAAGGGATGCGACGCGGGCGGCTCGTTATCATGTCGATGATCTGCGACATTTAAACAAAACCCTCACAAATGCCATGCCGCAACAGATAAAGCGACACCTTTCTCGAATATAAATATAAACACACAAGCCTTATTTGCTACTCCGAGTACCTGCTTCTTCACTGAAACCATTCCCTGCAAAATTATATACTTCAGAGAACTATGAATGGATAATATGAGTCGAAAAATAAAGTGCTTCCTGGGTTGCTAATCCCACTGTTTTTTTGTTTGTTTCAGAACTGAGGTGGGCTTCCTTTATCGTTGAATTTTATCCACAGGACCTCTGTAATCTTAAAGATAATATTTAGGGAAAATATTTTTATAATGTCTCAAAACTTCTGGATTGTTTAAAGGTACTTATAGAGACTAGACTTTTAGGCAAGTAGTTTAGCAAGTAATATGGTGAGCTTTCCGAAAACTGGAGTTTACAGATAAATGGATTTTAAAAGTATAGACGTGCCTCATTTTGAATTTTTTTTTAATTTCGAAAGAAAAAAGTAGCTGCTTGCACCATATTTTAGCATAAAAATTGGATTATGATTTAGGGTACTTGAGAGGCTTTTAAAATATAAAAATATTTAAAGCCATCTATCATTTAACTATTTGCAAAATAAATATTATCAACTTAAAATTTCGATATTTTTCTTAGGATGTACTTCCGAAAAGCGCATACCTCCGATTAATTCGGAACTCCGTACATCTATGTATTTTGATACGCTGATCACGAATAGGATAATGAACATAGGCGAAAATTCGATTTTCATGGTGAAACACATGAAAACCCCATGAAAATCATGTTTTCTTGCGTTTATCTCAGTAAATAATAAGTTTATTTTCAAAAAACCTCAAACAAAAGTTGTAGACCTACTCAAAATACACCTTTTATATATCGGAAAGTTTTTCTGAAAAACCAATATTTTCCGAGAAAAGAAGGAAAATGTTGGTACAAAGTGTAGAATTGCTTGGAATAGAACTTGTGGCACTCGACCTGTGAATGATCACCGAATTGATGCAGGTCACATCCCTAAATCTTTTCAGCGTTTCGTGTGGGGGAGGGGGGGGGAATCTCTGTGAATGGTCACAGAAATAAATTACGTCACATCCCTACTCCTTTCCAACCTGCCGTGGGGGAAAGGCACCCCTTTGACTGGTCAATCTGGTCACAGAACGAATTTAGGTCACATCCCTACCCCTTTCCAAGGTCTCGTTGGGGGAGGGGAAAGGCACCCCTGTTACTGGTCACAGAAAGAATGTAGATCACATATCTGCCCCTTTCCAACATCTCGTGGGGGGGAAGTCGCCCCTGTGACTGGTCGCAGAAATAATGTAGGTCATATACCTTACCCTGTTCGAACATCTTGTGGGGGGCGGGAAGTCACCCCTGTGATTAGTCGCAGAAATAATGTAGGTCACATCCTTACCCCTTACCAACGTCTCGTGGGGGGAAGGCACCCTTGTGACTGGCAATACAAATAAATTAGGTCACATACATTCCCCTTTCCAATGTCTTTAGGGGGGCGGAAAGGCACCCCTGTGACCGTTCACGGAAATAATGTAGGCCACATCCTTACTCCTTTCCAACTTCTCGTGGGGGCGGGAATTCACCCCTGTAAATGGCCACAAAAATAATTTCGGTCACATTATTACCCCTTTCCAACGTCTCGTGGGGGGAAGGCATCCTTGTTACTGGTCATACAAATAAATTAGGTCACGTCTGCCCTGGAAGGGAAATGGCTTAATGGTATACTTACTTACTTACTTACTTACTTACATACCTTCCCCTTTCCAACGTCTTGAGGGGGGCGAAAAGGCTACCATGTGACTGGCCACATAAATAATTTCGGTTACGTCCCTACCCCTTTCCAACTTCTCGAGGGGGGGGGGGCACCCCTGTGACTGGTCATAGAAATAAATTAGGTCACATACGCTACACAATGTAGAGTATTTTTGAGATATTGGCTGTCTCCCTCTTACCAATGTCCGCTCTCGAAAGTTTCGCTCTCCCTAACCATTCTACGAGCGCGTATTCAGCCTTCCCAGGAATTTTCCATGTCATTTAAGTCCATTTTATAAAAAACTTTTAGTCAGAGAGTAAAAATGTATCGAACATAAAATATGTATTTTTATAAGATCTACAACTTTTACTTGAAGCATTTTTGTAAATTTCTGTTATTTACTAAGATAAAAGAAAGAAACCATGATTAATCGGAGATATGTGCTTTTCGTAAGTATATCGGTTAATCATATAGAAGAGTATGAAACATAGAATATATGTAATGTTGAAATATTAATATTAAAGTTATAAAATCTATATCGGTTTTTATTTATGAAATTTTTTAAGACTACGACGCAGCGGGCATATTTTTTTAAACGATAGCTGAAGAAATTTGCAACAAAATTGTTGTAGCTGGCATAAAGATTTTTTTTTGTTAATAATGTTATGGTTGAGTACTGGAAAGCGTCTGAAATTTCCATTTAACTTTTTAATAAAACACTATTGGAAGAAATATTTCCATACAAGCTATAACAATTTTATTAAATATGTCCTAATCTTTTGTTAGAATATTCTATCACGTCACATTATTTTTCTGGGAGGTTTCAAAAAGTGCCAAAAACGTGTTTTTTTGACATCTTGGCCGTTTTTTTAAAACTTGACATGCTGGACCACTTTGCTTTAAAGATTCGTAATCTACAGCTAATAAAAATTATCAAAATCGGTACTAAAGCTACCTAAAGCACATTTTTCTATTATTTAGGCTTGTATACTTTTCTTCTAAATCCATTTTTTCTTTTAGTTGCACCAACGTACCCTCCTCTTCCCTAATGCATATAAATGAAAAAGTCCATGAAACAAAAATCAGCCCTAGACGGAGTGAT
Organism: Andricus curvator; assembly: GCA_932195095.1. Lineage (NCBI taxonomy): Eukaryota > Metazoa > Arthropoda > Insecta > Hymenoptera > Cynipidae > Andricus > Andricus curvator. The sequence continues at coordinate 36,447 of CAKNYM010053687.1, read as the reverse complement.
AATGTTAATTTAAGGATGTTCACTGCGTACAGTCTACTTCAAAAGAACAATTTTTTAAATGATTGATAAAATCGACAAAAATATACCAAATTTTATTTGCTGTTAATTTTGAAGGACAAATCTGAGCGTACTTTACAAAAAAATTGTTTAGATTGAAATTGTTTATTTAACAAAGGTTACAAGGATTTGTTTGCAGTTCTTATCCTACCCTAATGATTAAGGGCATGCTCTACGGTGACCACGTGACCAAACCAGTCCTCGGTTATGAAATTTTTTTTTGGTGCTCACCATGTCCAAACGCAATGATATATCGCTTTCAAAATTTGGAATATAGGAAATGGGACAATAAATTGCGTTTGTATATTTAGTTTGAGTAATAATTTTGAAAAAAATTATTCATGTAAAAAATAAATGTGTAATATTATTTTCATTTTTTTTGGTGCTCACTACGTCCACACAGATTGAGATATCGTGTTTAGAATTTGAACGATTAAATAAAAAGCACTAAAGAACGTTTGCATACATCAATATGTTTATAATTTCAAAGAAATTTTATTTATAAATTAATAAAATAGGATATTACCACTCGAGTCGAGCACTTTGCGGGTAATGTTTGGTTTGATGCATTTCAGATTTTTTGATTCGCGTATGTTGATAACTGACACAAATTTTGGACTAAATCGTCTAAGCATTTAAAAAAATCAATATAAACAATAACATTTGCACACTTGTTGCAAATCAAAAAATAAGTATCTGCACACACGTAACCTGTCATTATTTTTGGAGCATTTTTAGCAATTTCTAGCGGAGAAAAAAAGAGGGTTTCAACGTTGGTAAAGTAGAGATCACATGACCAAGCTCGGTTATGAAATTTTACACATTATTTTTTACATGGATAATTTTTTTCAAAATTATTACTCAAACTAAATATACAAACGCAATTTATTGTCCCATTTCCTATATTCCAAATTTTGAGAGCGATATATCATTGCGTTTGGACATGGTGAACACCAAAAAAATTTCATAACCAAGGACTGGTTTGGTCACGTGATCACTGAAGAGCATGCCCTTAAGGGCTGATTTTATTACTAGTTGTTTTGTTTCTTAAAAGATTCTTTATAAATCTGTGTTTGGTTGTATTTGATTAAAATTAAAATTATTCAGGAATAATTTGGTTTTCAAAAATAACAACTATATGATTTCTGAAAATTTGTTTAAAAATAAAATACAACCAAACATGAATTCAAAATAAGTTTGGTTAATTTTGACGATATTCAATTCTTATTGAAAGATCTTTGAATACAATTTTTTCAAAGATTTTGTTCCAGTATATAGTGTTTGAGGGTAAACATAAAAAATTGGCATTATTCACCGAATAAGCTTTGGTAAAAAAATACTTCAAAATGTGTTGAAGCACATTTTTTCTGTTATTGAGCGTATAAAATATGACGAAAGTAGTAGAAAACAACAATAAGAAATATATCAGGAATTTATTTGTAGCGTTGTTTAACCAACGTATGATATTGAACTATTTTCAGCGGTTAAAAAGAGAGAGAATGAATAAAGATCGAATTAAATATATATTTTAACTCGTTTTATAAATAAATAACATATTACTGATATTCAGTACTGAGTGATATGAATATTCTTTAAAGGTTACTCTCCTGAAGTTAATTTGTTCAAACTGTAAATTTTCAGGAACGAATCAGTTTTTACGGACAATATTTATGAACTAAAATTACCTTAAAAAAAGTCTATCTATTCAAAAAAAACGAGTGATACGATGACATTGCGAAGATGTACGGTTTTTGTAGTTTAGTAAAATTAATGCATTGTGGAATTTATTTACATTTTTAACAGTTTTTCAATAGGGGAGACCACCCTACGATAAATAATGAACCTACAGTAGATGAGCATTAATTTAAAATACTAATGTATGTAAAATAATTAATAGAATTTAATTAATTGTTAGGACACTATATCTGTTGATAAATAAAAATTGGAATCAATTATTTTAGATATATTTGTGCTTTTAATTATTGATTATCTCACCAAAATGTGTCCCTGCACAGGATGACGAACGATGAAATCCAAATCTGGAGACACATAAAAAGCTATTTATATCTTGAAACTGAAATTAGTCAAACGATTATGAACTTCTTTTTCCATCCTTAGAAATGATAAGGAAACGCTGTATTCCGGAAAAGTGTACTCATACATCTATGCTTTAAAAGGTCACATGAAGGTTTTTGAATACTTAAGAGCGACGACCATTTCAAAAATTTGAAATATTTTACATCCACTTTATGATATTGTAGTGTAGCTCGTGTACTAAAAAATCCTTACATTTAAAACAAGATATTATTTTAAAGAAGAGTGTAATTTTCTCGGGACCAGTTTTTGTCGATTTTTTTATTTTCACCCTTAAACAGTTATAAGTTCTTTTTGGCTTCAGCAGGACTCAAACGTCGAAACACCATCATGTAAATGTCCCGTCGTGCATTAATGCGAAAAGAAATTCCATAGGAAAATATCCAACACTGGCGAGTGTTCTTTTGCGAAAAGGCAGACGTGTGCAAGTAAATACAGATGTTCTTATACATGGTCGCGACGGTATTAATTATGGGGGGACACAACCATGTCCCACCTCGAAGAGCACGAAGAAGAGTCGTGGAACCGCCTCCCGTGGCACGAGTTTGTCGCTGTGTCGCGACTGGTGAACTTGGGGTATAAATGTACCCCGTTATTATCTGCGCAGCGTGAATACATTCATGTTGAAAAGAGTGGCAAAGAAGAAGAATCGAGTGGAATATGAGAATAGGAAACAAAAATGGAGAACAGGTTCAAAAAGAAAGTATAGAAGCAGGCGTGAAGCTACAGGGAAATTGAGATAAATAATAAAAAATATCAATATTTGAAAGGCTGCAAAAGATTATATCTAATGGTCTTCAAATTCATTCATAGGAAAGTGTGGAGAAAAATAGTCTATACTAAATGTATGATAGTGTCAGCGGAGTGAGAGACGCCTGAAATGAAAGACAATGGATACTAATAGGCCCACGTGCAGAGCTTTACTTAGTGGATGTGATTAGAGTAAAGTGTATGCATTTTACTGTGGGATTATCAGTAAGTTTGCGTATTTTTGTGTGATCTAAAACACATGATGGTTTTTGTGAAGCTCCTCGCCTAAAGTGATTGCTAGAGAGATTGATCAGCTGCCTGTGTCAGAGCAGTGTTGCAGAACGAACGTGTTCTTTAAAAAAGCAACACGGTAATTCTAGATTTATATGAAAATTTATACCTGCCCCTTAAACATCCTCCTACACTTCCCTCTCTCACATTTCTCATATGCATGCCTTGATCCCCGACAGTATAACGAAGATAGAACCAAATAAGTTACGCTCACCCTGAAAGGCTTAATGGTATAATAATGATAATATTATAGTATTATACGTCAGTTTTTGAATCATCTTTGACTTGAAGTAACATGACGTTGTTCCGCCTGCATGGAAATGCTTTATAATTGATTTTAAAATTTTGCACTTTAGATTCAAATTATAAATTTCAAAAAGCGTGATGCACAATTTGAAAATGATTAATTTTTAAAGACTCAGTTTCACGATCCTCATTTAAGAATATTTCAATTTTAAACGAAGATTGTATTGATTAAACTTTGAAGGTTTACAATATTTAAGTCTTCAAGTTTTACCGGTGAAAATGACAGTGAATTTTTTTTTTTTAAGAGAAATTTCAGTTTTTAATAATAATATCTACCCATACACTTTGAATGTCATTTGGTATGACATGATATATCTCTTAATAATTTTTATCATCTTTGAAATTTCTATAATTTCAATTTAAAATTATATTTATGAATGCGCAATTCTAAAATAGCTTAATTTTTGAGACTTTGAATCTAAAGTAGTTTAGGTTCAAAAGTTTAAAGTCGCAAATATTTGTTTTGAAGTTTCTTGATTTTTAAATACTGAACGAGGTGCTCAGTCAGGAACGTTACCAATTTTTGAATGTTTGGCTTGTTATGTTAGTTTTGTTAACCAGATAAAACTAACTTAAAATGTACAGTTCTAAATGCTTTCTCAGAAGTATTAAATTTTAACGGACATTAAATATGAACTTAATCAGTTTTGCTAGTTTCCAATTTTTAAATTTCGCTATATAAAAGCAAGCATTTGGTAGGTTTTGTGAAGGGTTACTATCCCGTTCCAAACGATTTATGGCTCTTTTAATATCAATTTAAAAAATGTAGTACCTAAAATTAAAAAAAATTGAAACCTCTCTAAATCTTGGAAATTCTATTAAAATTCACTAAATGTTATGGAATTCTTTTTGATACCCTTTAAAATATTATAAAAATCACTTCAAATCTTCACAATCCGTTGAAATCTAATAAAATTCCTTGAAACCCCCTTGGAATTTGATGAAATCTGATATCTCTTGAATTCTTGGAAAATTGATTGAAAAACCTTGAGATCTTTTAAAATCCCTTAAAGTCATTGAAATTCTCGGAAATCTGATTAAATCCTTTAAAATTCTTTAAAAATCTCTTGAAAACTTTTAGAATATCCTAAAACCTTATACGTCGCAAATCCTTCCAAATCTTCCAAAATTCTTTAAAACCGTACAAAATGTTGTTGTATATACATTTTTGAATGGAAATACCCTTAAATATTTAAAATCCTTTGAAATCTTTAAAAATACCTAGAAATTTGTTAAACACTCAAAAAAATTCTAGTTAAAGTTATCAGACGCGTCTAGTTAATATTTCTGGTAACAGAAGTGTCGCGATCTTGTGTCCGTTTCCAGAAATCTGTCTTTTGTCTCATGTCATGCTGCTGGATGCGTCAAGTGACGCTTTGTCGTAAATGTGCAGCTCTCGAACAATCGCGATTTTTAAATTTTATTTTTAGTTATATAAGTAAAAATAATGATTTTAAACCGTGAATTTAGTTGTGTTATAAGGAAAAACTGCGCATTATCTGTTTACACATCAGTGATACAAGGATACTTCCAAACTATGCACACATTTTTTGGGTGTCTTATTCAAAAAATATTCTTAAAAATATTATTATTGTAGCTAATAAATGAAAAAATGAATTGTCGAGAATTTTGGGTTTGAGTAGTGCTCTAAGTGCATATTATATGGTTCCGGCATGTTGAGAGAATGAAAGATGAAAGACTAGCGAAACAAGTGTATCAAGGTAAAGTAAATGGAAGTGTGCCCAGAGGCAGACCGCGGAAAGAATGATTAGAATGTGTGAATGAGACCCTAATTCGAAGCCTAATAAGAAGCCATAGAAACACAAGAGCTTGCATGAGAAAATGCATGGACGTGAAGGAAGCTAGAGAGGTATGCCAGGACAGAAAAGTATGGCGACAAATAGTTTATAAAAAGAGCGTCAGTCGAGTGAATGACGCCTGAAACAAAAGACCTTGGGTACTAATGGGCCCGACTGGGGAGCTTCACATGTCGACCTTGTAAGGCTCTTCACTTGGGGTGATCGCTAGAGAGATTGATCGACAACCTGGATCGGAGTAGTGTTGTGGAACGAACGTGTTATTCAAATAAATAACACAAGAATTCTAGATCAATCTAAAAAGCAATACCTCCTTCCTCACATTACTCCCTTTCTCACCGAGTTAATCACGCCTATCCTGAATGGGAAATGGCTCAATGGTATAATAATATCTGGTGAAGTTTACCAGAATATCTGGTTGACCAGAACGTGGTATTCCTAAGCTACCAGAAAAATTTCTAGTTAAATTTCTGGTTAATCTTGCCAAAAGTTCTGTTTAAATTTATCCGAATTTCTGGTAAGGTAAACCAGAAAATTGTTAATCAGAAAATTCTGATACTTTTATCCAGTATTTATAGTAAGTTCTGGTTGAAATTTGTTGACACATGTTAGTATTTTTTTGTGATCACCATATACGATAAATATGAATTGTATAAAGAATGTATAATAAAAATTATAAAAATTAAATAAGAAACTCTCAAAACAAAATTTTTAGGATGAGAACCATATTTCCAGGTTTTTTATTATGCAAATCCTTGTTTAACAACAGTAAAGTTCTATGATACAGAACGTATAATATATTGATTTTCTGAAACTTCATTCAATTTAGAAAACTTTCTTCATAGATTAGTTAAATTAGGTTTTTTCTTAAATTCATTATATAAAGAAGTCAATGAGCTTCGATAATGAGATTTTGCGGTCACTCTCATAACGCATGTATTCTCTGAAAAAAAATATTGACAAGCGATAAAAATTCTTCCTTGGTGTCCAACATTTGTATACATCTTCATTCAAAAATCTGAACCGTGTCAAAAATCCACTGCAATCTAATCGAGACACCGATTACTGTTATGTCCATTGGAGATCCATTTTTCAAATCGTCCTTTTGCCGAAGAGGATTTATCGAAAATAAACTTCTGTAGCATAAGCCCATAGGTGTCAGAAGAAACGAGATACATGGCATAGCCATTCGAATCTCCAGGTCAATTAACTAAGATGAGAGATATATTAGCATCCCTCTTAAAGGTTCGAGCACTATCTTTCCCAGTTATATTTACGAGATGGTGTCAACTCTGGAGAAGACGTCCTCGCAATCTCTTACGATATATCTCCATGCTTCCGGAAGCTGTCCGTCTCTGTGGACTGTTTCTGACCCGAGAAGTACAAATTCCTTCAGGTGGACCAAGTAGCCTTTCACGGAGAAAGATCTCAGTCAGTAATCGGAGAGAGATGTGAAATATCCGAGAGATCTTCTGCCTCGATAAGGTCCTTCTTAGAGGTGTAAAACGGGAATGACTCCTCACTTCTTTTTCAAATAAAAATTCTTGGTTCCAAGGAAAGGCGTTTTGGGAAAATCATTGTCGCTATTGTCTCCTACCTTCGTGTTTCAGAAGATTTGTAGGTGTTTTGAATAGACGTGTCTTTTAGCTAAAGAGTTTTGGGAGATTCCATCTTGTCATGCAATTCTTTTCTTCTTCTTTGTTGCTGGACAAAATGGGAACTTTAGCGAACTACGTTCATCAATTATGGAATATAATATTATAATAATCAATTATGATTTCTCAATATAAAACTCTTTTATTTGATTAAGTTCTTATCTCTGTCTGCAAATCCGCTCAATTCCGATGGCTTTAATTATTAACGATTTTGATTTTGAAGTTTATTAATTTCTGATTCTTTTAGGTCCGTTCAAATATTAACTTTTGCGGATGGAAATGAAAAATCCTAATTTTCAATAAATCATAGTTTGCTCTGGCTCAATTTCGAATGTTCAAAAGTAACAACTTTAGACTTATAAATACTTGGTGCTGGAAATCCCTGCAGCCGTCATTATAACATCTTCAAGCTTATAGAATTTTCAATATTTATAGAACTAGATTGTAAAATTTGAATTTTTACGGCTTCTCGTTTCTAATTTCCTTCCAGAGTTTCCAATTTCGACTTAAAGCTTTAAAGAATGAATTTGGACATTTCAGATATGATTTCAGATCTATAACTAGTCTGTCAATAGTGCAAAAATATTGATGCCAAAAACTAGTTATATTTTCCAATTATTAACTTTTCTTTGTCCAATAAGTGTATGCAATTTGTGAAACGAAACAAGCAGAAAATAAAGGAGAGAGAGAAGGATAAGAACAAGAAAAGTGGGGTAGATCTCTGAATGGAGATAGACCTCAAGTCTGGAGTTCAGAAGGATTTTGGACGTTGTGCGCGGGTTTGGGGAGTAATTTGTCGTGCGACCACCTCGGGGAATGTTTAAATGAATTGCTTGAGGGGAGCCTGGCGGGAGGATTTTATCGGCGCGACATCTTGTACGGGAATGCGGGCCCGACAGGAATAAGAGATCCCGAGACTGGAGGATCTCTTCGAAAGCCAAAGGAAAGGAAACTTACCTCCCAGTTGGTTTATTGCTCAATCCGCGCTCTCACTTAATGGATTCGTTTCCATCGAACCCTTGTCTTTATCTACAAACTTGTATCGACAAACCCTCCACGACAATTCATACTTCCAGATTTAAATTTAGGGTCTTCTTCATTATTTAAGAGAGGGTTTAAGGGCGACAGGTGGTGAATAGGCCGAGGAGGTGAGAAAGAGTGAGAGGGAGGAGGTGAGGCATATAAGAGAGGGTAGCAGGTTAAAGGAATCAAGGGTAACAACACAAAGAGGATGAAGTAGTATAAAAGATGGAGCTTTTGAGGAAAATAGGAGAGGGGAAAGGGCCAGGACTACAGGAGTCTAAAAGGGGTAAAGGGTCGCAAGATTGAGCGCGCCTAGGACGCGCACCTGTTGGATCTCGCGCTTCGCGCTCGACAATGTATTTACCTCGCGCTACGCGCTCGGTCTTTGCACTTTCCCCACATTTGTACATAGAACTTTTAAAATTAAAGGTCAAAGCATCGACAACTGTAATTTGTTGATTGTAAATTCTCTTTTGTTAAAGCTCCTTCGGCTTTAACGAACACATTCTCATCATGTATCTCATGCTTCGCACTCGATTAAAATTTGACCAAAACAGTTTAAATAATGCAAAATAAAGTACAAATTTTATTTTTCATGACTACTTTAATATTTGTTTATTATTTGGCCGTAATCTTTATTCGCAGCTACCCTAAAAAATGTATGACATTTTGATAAATGTATAATATTACAATTTATAATGGGCACTGATATTGAAACAGACGTATTTTCATTGTCTTGTTTTTATAATTAAAAAAAGCGCACGTTCTATGAAAAAACTGTGGAGAGCAAATTTTTGTATCTAATTTAGGCAAACAATGTTCTCATTACAAATTTTATTATACCTTGCGTCGTTTTTCAATAAATTTAATTTTTTTATTTTCAATGTTATTTTTCACGATTAAAATAAAAACTACCTTTGCTACTAAAAAACAACTGAGAAAAAATTTGTAGCTCTTTTTTTGGTGAACAAATTTTTTCTATTTATTTTGTTCTTAGCTTCTGTGCTTTGTCCAAAAATTCAATTTTTTTATTTTCAATGTAGTTTTTTTTTAAATAACACAAAAACTACATGTCCTATCAAAAAGTGGTGAATAAGAAATTTGTAGATATTTTTTGGATGCATAATTTTTGTATCATGATCTTTTTTTTTTATCTTGCATAGTTTGACTGAAAAATGCAATTTTTGATTTTTCACAATTGTTTGTGCGATCAAAATTTGAAGTTCCGATTTTTCAATGAAATTCAAAAAGTTGTTATAATATTTCTTGTAGGGTTTTAAACAATTAACGTTTTCCTCCTCTTGAATTTTTTCATATCGTGCGTTGTTCGGCTTAAAATTTTCATTTTCCTTTTTTCTGATAATTTTTTTTTATCGAAAAAAGTCGTAGAGATGAATTGTTTGACTTTTCGAATACTATGAATGACCGCACATGGAATTTTTGAATCTTGAAAAAAATGATCTCAAAATTTTTCAAAATTCTCTAACTTTTTGAATTTTTATCCAAAATAACTGGCTAACAAACTTGACCTTCAGTTTCTGACACTAAAAAAGTATACCAAAGGCCAACATAATAGATTAATTTTTCCAAAAGTTATTAAAGAATACGGAGTAAATGGATGGCTCCTGCAAGCAATAAAAACA
>CAKNYM010053687.1:0-21811 GCA_932195095.1 Andricus curvator | reverse complement strand
TCGGAACCCCTCATGACTCTTGTATCTTTGACTAGTTCTCTTAGTCTGTCATCGCTATTCAATAATTCCGCAAAGTTTCATGAAATTCCAATTAATTATATTTAAATCAATTAAATTCCATAGAATCACTTTACATTTCGTTGCATCTAATTAATATTAATTGCACTGCATTGTATGTATGTATGTATACCATTAAGCCATTTCCCTTTCAGGGTAGGCGTGACACTACCCGATTCGGGTAGTGTTTCTAGGTTGATAGCTTGTAGTAAAATAACTACAAGTGTGGGCTCACCACACCCACGATGTGCATTGAATTTTATTAAATTTGATTGAGTCCTATTGAATGTATTCGAATCGGTTGCATTTTGGAATTGGGAAAAAAATTTTCTTTCTATCAATACTTTTTCGTAATACAATGAATAAATTATATTGTTATAGATCTTTTGAACTGTTGCTTGTTGTTGATTTTTTCTTTGTTTTTTATTTATTCTTTGCATTTCAGTTGTTCTTCTTCTAGCTTACTGATTTTCTTTCAGTTGTCGTTTTCCATTTTGTTATTTTTCAAATAGATGACTGAGAACATTTAGTGATCATCCATACAAAATAGTTTGGCAACTATCCGTATTTTTCTTTTGGGTGCAAATATAATTACGCCTTTTCGAAAAATTTCATATTCACTCCTTACATTTATCATGTCAGTCTGACAACTGGAAATTCAATGCTAAGTTTTTTAAATTTCATTTTCTATTGTTACTCGTTATCGAAGTATCAGATGATGTCTAAACTCAGTTATGAAGATTGTTTGAGAAACTAAATGAAATCGGTGTTTGATCTCCGAGTAACGATTTAATTCGATCTGCCAGTGACCGATTTTCCACGCTCAAGTTCTCACCATCTACCTCATACGGATTGAAGGAAGATTCCGGGACCCCCCGCGGCTGATCCTTCTCACCTTGTCGAGGCTACTGATTCTGATCTTCTATTGACGGCCGCTTAAGCTCCCATCGATCGCTTAGCGCATTGTAGAATATTCTTTTCTTTTTTAATAGACAAAGTGTGAGATAACTTAGAGAGAAAAGAAAAGAAGAGAGGCAAAAAATTATAGGAGCGTGTGTACGTGATAGACATTATACTTCGATGAAGAGGATGAATAAGAAGGTCCAGCAGGTTTATGAGTAGCGTGACACCAACTTTTCGAGAGCAGTCGGATCAAATTTCCAAAAATTATAAAGACCGCCAAGGACCTCGCCACCGACGACATACGCTAGAGGTTTATTTTTTATCTTCAACTGTTTACCTTTACTTTTGTTGCTGTTTTTTTTTCAGATGTGGATTATTCTTGTGACAACATTTTCAGGAATTTGAAAAAATTTCAAAATGCAGATTCAGTCACTCATTTACTTGTAGATTCAGTTATTATTTAATAAGAAGTTTGTTATTAAAATTAAAAATAGTTGTCTTTGACATTTCACTTTTTATATATCGCATTGGACAAGCAGATGGTTCAATCGTTTTTTCTAGGTGTTTATGTATTGTTTTTTCAATTGTATTATTGATGGAATATCGTTCCTGATTGTTGTTTTTTTCTTCTGCTATAACTTACAATTTTGTTGTCTTTTATTTGTTTACTTTCCACTGATTTCTTTTTTAAAGTCACGCATTTTCTTCAAACGAATCAATAAAGTTCATTACGTTTCTTCTGCTTCTTATGTTAAGTTTACATCATTCTTTTTTGCTCTATTGTCTTGTAAAAAATTTTGGAAATTTTTCCTAATACATATTGAGACAAATTTTCAAAATTGTCGGTTAATGCGAACAAAATTGGCAACTGTTCCGTGAATATTAGCAAATTTTTCAAATATATAGGTTGATTTCCGAAAAGTTAGGAAATAAATTATGATGGTTATAGGGAATTGTATAAATTTCCGAAAATGTACCAAATTTTTCGGATGTGGATAAGGAAATTTGTTCAACAAAAGAAAAATCGGAAGCACTTTACAAATTTTCGGCATTTTTTCTACGTCGAGTGCGAAATTTATTTTTCTGATGAAATTTGATATTTTACTGCAATCACAATCATGAAATCTTTCTTATATGACTTCAGAAATTCTTTTCACAAAATCAGAAATTTTATACAATTTTTGGGCAGTTTTTCCAACTCGATTACAACGATGTTTGTTTTTTGGCAAAATTTGATATTTTTTCACATTTCGGTATAAAATATTTCTTATATGAATTTGATAATTTTTCTTAAAAAATAGAAATTATTATACGAATTTTCTGCAATTATTTCACCTAGATTACAACATTTATTTTCTCGACGAAATTTGATATTTTCCAAGATCTACATGAAATATTTTGTATATGGATTCGGCACTTTTTCCTAAAAAAATGGTATTATTACACACTTTTTCGGTTGTTGTTCTTTTTTGATTATAAAATGTATTTTCCCGATGAAAATTGATATTTTTTCATATTCATATGTAAAGTTTTTTATATGGATTCGGAAATTTTTCCCAGAAAATTAGAATTTTTAGGCTAGGTTTTAATATACATATCATTATTTTGTATATTATTTTCTGCTATTATTGCTGAATTTATGGTTCAAAACATCTTTTAAATAATTTTAAATGTATATCAAATAATTGGAAAATTTGAAACTTTATATATAACAGAGAATATTATTGATATATTCTAAGAAAAATTTGTTTTTTATTCAGCATTTCTTAATTAACATTAATCTTTGGAACAATGTTTAAATATTAAATTGATACGAATTGATTAGGTAATATTTTAATGATTTAACTATTTCAAATTAAGTATTTTTTTTATTCGACATGTAAAATGAGTTTAAAAATTGAAAAAAATTGTAATTAAAATAAATTAAATTTTGAATGCCTACTTGTAAAGTGATTGCTCTTTTAAAGCAAAGCATCTTTGCGACCATGTTGTGTGTACCCACTGGAATTGTTCAATTTTAAAAACATAAACTGAACAATAATTATTTTTTATATTAGATATTGAAATCCATGAAAATTTTTGTAATTATAAGGACATGTAACCGTCTGTCACGTGATCAATTACTTTACTGCCCTGTATAAAATCGAATTAATAAAATTGCATTATTTAAACAATATAAAAACTCGAGTGGGCCAGGCAGACGTACCTTTATACATATTTTGAAACATTTTCCAAAATTTTAGCACCATATATTCATTTTTGTAATTGTAAAGCCGTCGAATTTATTAACATGTAATTGGTCACGTTATAGACTGTCTAATGTTTTATATAATCGTACAATGCTAAAGACTTCAAGTTAAAAATTATTCAATTTCAAATGCTTAATTCATTGCAATTGGTCCACTTTTAAACGCAGGAATTCATTAATTTTCAATATTCAATGCTCAATATATTACAATTAGTTAGGCATATATCTGTCTGAAAATGAAAGTTGATTAGTCTTGCCAGTTTCCACTTTCGAAGTGTAAAATTCGAAATATTTTTTATTTGCAAATTAACTTATTTTGAAAGCTTCGACTTTGAATTTATTCAAATTTAAAAGCTCTTGATATTGCAACTTGAAATTTAAAATCTTTTTTAATCAATTATAATTAAATTTAAAGAAAAATTTCGTGTTCAAGATTTTCTACTTCATGCGTACAATGTTAAAAATGTGCGGAAATATTTCCTTTAATAACTTTGGAAAAATCCTAAAAGTTTTTAGAAAATTTCATATTTAATGTTTAAAAATTTCTTCAGTATTTTTGAAAAATCTCCTCATTATTTTGGAAACGTTTCGAAAATAGTTTGCCAGCTTATAACTAAATGATTAGGAATTTTGCCTGCTTGAGTCGGAAAATTATGCATTCCAAATGTTCGGGTTATAAGCTGAAAACTTTTTTTCGACAAATTTCGGAAAATTTGTTTACAGTGTAGGTTAGGCCGAGGCAACACCGACCGACGGGGCAAGAGTTACTTTTCAAATGACTTTTTTAATTTTATTTTGACAACGAAAGAGTGGAAGATTTTCTGGACAGCGTTTGTAACATTAATTGCAATATTTAAAGCATGAAAATTTGATCTACTTTTAGATGAAACATTATTTCATCAAGTAATTATAAAAATGAAACTTAATTCAAATCCAAAATAGATTAAATTTAGAAAATAAGAGGCTTCACTATCAAGGTAAGATCAACCGAGAAAATAGATGACAAATGCTTGGTTGGTAACTCTTCTATAAATTTGGTTGATAATACGTTTAAACTCTAACCTCAAAACAAATCTGGTGTAAAACACACAAAATCATTCTATTTTTCATGGGTCGGTAAAGCATTATTCTTACTCTCTAAATTTGAATTAGTAGAAAACTACTAATTGGTATAAGTTTTCTACTAATTCAAATAGTGCCGATTCGTTTACTAGAAATGAGTAAAAATCTACTAATTCAATGAGTAAGAATAACTGACTAAATGAATTAGTAACTGTATCTACTAAAGAAATTAGTATTTTTACTACTAAATGAATTGGTAAATGCATTGCTAGTTACTATTTCAAGTCTTAAAACTTATATAACACACTAAAATAATTATTTTGTTGACATAAACAGTTTTAACATAGAATAAGTTGTTTCACTGTATACGATAGAAATTGTACATGTAACACTTTTCGATCAAACGTAAATGTTTTCATACACTAATCATCTTAAACTATGCAAAGCAATAATAAAATTTTTTTAAAGCACAAATTAAATTTAATTATTTCTCCCTATAGCAATTCATTGCTACTCATTGAATTAGTAAGTTGGTACTACTAAGCAGATTAGTAGAATACCCTTACTAATTCATTTAGTAACCTAAATCTTACCCTTTCATTTAGTAGAAAGTGATAAAATTACTTATTCAACATTTAGCTGCAATGCTACTAAATTAATTAGTAAAATGTCTACTAATTCGGATTTTGAGAGTACTTATTCGACAGATATCTGCGCTTGTCGTCTGCACCTTGCAGAATGTTGATGAAAAGGCTATCACGTTTTTAAATAAAAAGACCTTCTACTTCTTCCTGCATATGTTTAAAAGTAAATTTTCCAATGCATAAAATACCAAAGAATCAAACCATAAAAATGTTCCCATCCTATAATATTTATTTTACATACAAAAAACTGAAGTCGGTTTTGTCCCGCGCGTCGGGACAAGACAGACTTCAATTACCAAACCATTGTTTTATTCAGATAAATAATGCCTATGGAAATATAATACACAATAACGAGAGATTATAAATAAAAAATTGATAAATTCCACGTCCTGTTAACTTTTTGTAGAGCAATGACTGTCAACCGGTAGGTCCTGTCCCTGTCTACCCTTTACTTTCAACTTGGCTAATTTAAATTGAAAAAACTTCAAGTTTGTAATTGTAATAATATTGTAATGGAATAAACTCCTCAAGATGTTACTGAAATCTTTTTATCTTTCCACCTCCCCCTCTTTTTCTTCATCCCTCTCATCCCCTTCCTTTTCTCTTTCCATCATCTCTCCCCAAGCTTCGACTTCGCTAAGGATCTCTAATCGCCTTGATGACTGAGAAACCAAGGGATAGAAAGAAAGGAAATAAGAGGAATAAAAGGAGATCGAAAAGAATCTAAAAAAAAAAGCGAAGAAAGGCTAAGTAAGAGGGAGAGAGAAGAGGGTGAGTCTGACACTCGAATATTTCTCAAGATTATGACGTCAGCCTGCCAGTTAGCCCCAGCTTAGCGGTGTAATCCCTCGTAATACTCCTTGGTCTCCACCTCATTCGTCACTTTTTCTTTTCTTGAATAGCTAAGAGCTAACACAGTGGGTACCCATGAAGCGAATACATGCGTGATGTCTCGCTTCTTTAACCGTAACGCAGTCTATTGTCACTACTAATGCTTTGAGTTGGGTGTTGGATATCGGAAAAGCGGACAAGTCAATTGAGATAAGAATCACATGCCACTCGTGATGAATCAACACCTTTAGCGATATTTTGTATGCTGCCGGCTCAATTGTTCGTATGTTCATATATACGTATGTTAGCTGCAGAAATTGCGTTGCGAAATACTCAGCTTTGATCGTCGAGGTGTAGAACACGGTTCAACGTCGACGCCCAACTAGCTTATCGAGTGAGATATCGATGAATTGGTGAATGCAAAGAAACAATCAACATTCATCGCAGTTAAAAGATAATCTAATAGGAATTAATTTCAGAAAAAGTAAAGAGTATTGTGTATTATGGATGAAGATTTTTAGTGACGTAAATTAAATCTTCGACTAAGTTGGGGCGGAAGATTAAATAAAATCTTACCTCCACCCACCCTATTGCGTCTTCTGTAAAGTTAAAGAAAAGTTTGGTATTTGAAATGTACATACCATGTTGGGCAGAATAACAGAACTTATACGTAACGTTTTTTCTGTTTTTGAAATTTCGAACCATGCAGCCGCCTTTACTAAGGTGCGTAAATTTTGGACCCCCCCCCCATCTTACGTAATTTTCATCTAATAAATTTATATCTTGAATTTATTCAAGGGTCAGCCACGAATTAGGTAATATGATTTGAGGGTTTGGGGAATTTGGTAAAATCTTAGTGATTTTTATGAATTTACAAAGTAGTTCAACTTTAAACCAAAATACCTAATAGTTGAATTTTCAACCAAAAAGGATGAATTATCAACAAAAAAATCTAATAGTTGATATTGTAAATAAGAAAAGATTTTCATTTTAAGTAAAAAACAGTTCAATTTACTGAAAAATTCGAATTTTCAACCAAACAGTTGCCTTTTTTTTACCAAAAACGATGAAATTTCTACCTAAAGAGATGAATTTTCAAAACTAAAGAAAAATTTTTCAAAAAAAGTTGAATTTTCAACTAAGAAAGATTTTTCAGTCAATGAAGAAAAAAATTGCATGCAAAATGGTAAATTTTCAAGCTGAAAATACAAGTCTTTTACCAAGAAGTTGAATATTCAACCTGCAAATATAAATGCTCAACAAAAAAATTAATTTTCAAACAAATCGTCAAATTTTCAACAAAATTGTTAAATTTTTTAGGCCAAAATGATTAATTTTTTACAAAACAGTTACATTTGCAACATAAAAGTTAATTTTTAACCAATTAGTTAAATTTTCAGTTAAAAAATTATTTTTTAACAGCAACAAAAATTAACTTTTAACACAGTAGTTCAATGTTCAACCAAAGAGGTAAATTTTCAACTAAGAAGATGAATCTTCAACCAAGAATCGAATTTTTAAGAAAGTAGTTCAACTTTCAAAACAAGAAGTTGAATTTGCAACCTAAAAAGATGAGTTTTTACTACAAAATGTAATAGTTGATACTCCATCTAAAAATAATTTTAATTTTTAATAAAAAACAGTTGAATTTAACAAAAACAGACAACTTTGCAACACAATATCTAAATTATGTTCATTAAACAGATTAATTTGTAAAGAAACATTAAAATTTTTAAGTAAAAAAATTGATTTTCTCACAAAACAAAACAAAAAACGAATTTTCAACAAAATGCGCAAATTTTAAACCAAAAAGTTAACATTTCAACCGTGAAGACTAATTTTCTATCCAAAAAGATAAATTTTCAATCAAATACATGAATTTTTAACGAAAAAAGATCAATTTCCTCCCATAAATGGCGTGGTTGAAATTTCAGTTTAAAAATTAGTTTTCAAACAAAAAAGGTGATTATTGATATTTCAACAGAAAAATTTGATTTTCAATTAAAAAGTTGAATTTGCCCAAAAAATAAAGATTTTCAACCAAATAGTTGAATCCTCAAATAAAATAGATTGATTTATAACCAAACAATTATATTTTTACTTAAAAAGACAAAGTTTCTACGAAAAAGATAAATATTCATGAAAATACATCAGTTTGTACCCAAATAGTTGAATTATCAACTAAGAAAATTAATTTTCTACCAAGAAAGACGAATATTTAACAAAGTAAATGAATTTTCAATTTAATAGGTGAAGAAAAACGGAATAGTTGGATTTTCAGTTGCAAAAATTAACTTTCAATAAAAAACGAATTTGCAACAAAATAAGTGAATCTTCAAACAAATTAATGAACTCTTAACAAAGCGGTTCAACTTACAAGAAAATATTTGAATTTTCAACCAAAAAAGATGAATTTCCTAGACAAAAATGTAACAGTTGATATTTTAAGCAAAATGATTTATATCAAATAAATAAAAAAGAGATGAAATTTATACTAAAAGAGATAAATTTATAAACCAAAAAGACAAATTTCAACAAAATGGTTGAATTTTTAACCAAAAACAAACTTTAAAAAATAAAAATAGAAAAAATTTCATTAAAATCGTTGAATTTTCAAGCTAGAAAGACATGTTTTTGACAAAACAGTTAAATTTCAAACAAAAATTGTTTAATTTTCAACGAAATAATTAAATTTTGAACCAAAAATACATGCAGCCCCTAACTTAAATAATAAAACAAAATCTTCTTTTCTGTATAATGCTCAAGATTAAATCCAGTAATTATCCAAAATCGAGAGCCTGTATTTCTGGATTTGATTTGATTTATCCTTCGTTTTTTATATGCTTGTTGTAGTAGTATTGTAGCATTATATTTAACAGTTGCCTCTTAATACTTTCCATTATACTTACCACTACATTTTTTTCTGTTGCTTGCTCTTTTATGTATGTTTATTTTTTACTTTCATTTTATCGCATCTTTGCCTTTTTTCTTCTCTTTATTCCACCTCATCTTTAAAACTCTTGTCACCCACTCCACTTAACCCATTTATTATACCTCCCAAACTGCAGTGTATGAGCTCGTCGAAATCCTGAATATTCAGTCGACTATTCCCTGTTGACTTCTGACTGTTGTCACCCGCATCCTCATACTCGTTCTTCCGTTATTTATCGCCGGCGCGAATGACTTCCATTCCGTCGGTCTACCTACCTGATTTTGCGAACCACCTCCACAAGGACAGTCACTTATCTCGGGAAATGTCGAGGAATCAGTGTATCTGTATGCTGTATTTTATGAACAAGACAGGTATTTCTGCTTCTTGGAATCTTGAGAAAATGAATAAGTTTCTTCATTTCTTCATCTTTTGTTTCCCTTCTCGCTGAATTACCCAATTAGGATATCCGTCATTATGAATATATGTAATATTGAAGTTTTAAAGAAGTCACTGCCTCCAAGAGAAGAATGATGATGATGATAAAAGTCCATAAAAATTCTAAAAGTTCATATATAAGATTGTATTACTGTAATGGAGCCTGTGAAGGGCACACAGAAAAAAACTAGGGGTTCACTTAAGTTGCGGCTTAAATCAAAGTTGGCATTTTTCGGGTTCAGAACTTGAACTTCAATAGACACCTGTGGTGACCCAAAAGGGTTCCTTTGGAGACACTTGAATAGAACAACATGAAGGCGCATTCACATACCAACCGCTTGCAAAGTGAGGTTGGTCACAAGTTTGCTACATAACCCGCAAATGATATTTATCAAGTCATTATATCTATTCGGATTGCGATAATATTTTGTAACCTAATTCTCTTCATTGAATTATATCCGTAAGAGTTCTATTACATATATGCTTTAATGTGAACGTTTTGTTATTACCTAGATAAAATGTCTAAATGTCTCCTTTGGAACAAAGTCATCGTTTTGCGTTGCTTTTCAGCAAGAGGGGTTCCTTTTTGTTACAGCTTCTTAGGAACTAAAACTTGATTCTAATAGAAACCCTAGTTTTTCCTTTGGCATGCAAGTATGGCACGTGACCAAAAATATCTGCGATGCGAAAAATTCCGCCAAGTAAAAAGTTGTCAGTAAAATCAATACATTCTCAAACTTTCTGTTATTTTCTAAATTTATTGAACATTAAAATTACATATTTTTTTCTGACTACTTGAAAAACTTTGATTTCAGAAACTGTATTGATTGTACTGATAAATTTTTACTTGGCGGAATTTTTTGTAAAGTAGATCTTTTTGGTGAGGTTTTACTTCTTTTTAAATAGAAATTTGTATTAAATAAATTATCCGTTTCAAAGTAATAAACATATTGAATACACAACACTACAATTGTTTTGAAAAATAGCATCGATGAACTGAAAGCTTTGCTGAAATAAATGACTGAAGTCATTGAGTCAATTAAGGTTCATGTGCTGACAACAAACTGATTCACTAGAGTATTTGTTTGAATCCATTACTTTTAATAATAAAATAAAATGTTAAATATAATTTTCATTTTGTTTTCATATATCTTCAATGGTTCTAACCAACTGCACAGTACAGATACCTCTAATTTTATTGGGGACTTCACTGGGGCCTAGGGTTCTAATAAACCTTATAAGGGCCCTGTTTACTAACAATAAAACTATAATTTGTATATTTATTACTTTTCTGTATCACCTACGTACACAATGTTTAATTTTTTCTCTCTTTACGTAATTGTTCATAAAAACCTATGGGAATGATAAACTTAAATTTTGTCACCCTATCACATTTAATCATAATAGCTTAAAATACTACATTTATTTTTCTTTTGACGTTGTCTTCATCTCTACGATTACTATCTTAAATTGTTCTGACAGAGAATGTCTCAGATGTATCCAAAGTTGCACATGTAATATTCAGTTCTGCATTAAAAATCATCATCTGTATCATAGATTCAGTACATATTTTTTATTATTGTATTATTTACTTTTTGCATATGACCCAGAAATCAGAATTAATTATAACATTTGATTGACCTATTTTATATTAATTTGTTTCATGAACGGACTATGTAATACTTCAAGACTTTGAATATGCAAAAAGCATGAAAATTGGAAATTACAAAAGCAACACAAATCAATCCTCCTGACCCAATCATTCTCTTCATAATTAACCACAACTTGGGACCCCGTCAGAGCGAAGAAGCATGACCTAAGGCTTAAAGCCCTGATCTTCTTATAGCGAAGGTGATACTGCTCTGCTGTGCAGAAACCGAGAACAAGGCTGGAAGTGAGATCGGAGAATGGGACGATCTTAAATTCTGAGGACCCTCGTCGCGGGACTACTCGATTACCTGCCCACTCGATTTCCGAGCTAACCTATGTCGCGTCCAATACACGGGGGTTATAGGAGCAGCACGAGAGAATACGAGCCGTACCGGGTATCCGTGACAAGATACTAGATTCACGCGGGAATGGACCACACAAAGACGGCGATGAAGGAGAAAAGAAGAGAAGAAGAAAAAGGGAGGGAGGTGTGGGCCCAAAAGTTCCCGGGGCCCGATATCTCGCGGCAGCCAGGCGTGAGGACGGCCTTATGGGTCTTATAGCCATCCAGATGCTGCGCTTGCTCGCTCGCGTATTATTCGCTCCTTCGGCAAAAGAGAGGAAAAAGAGAGAGAAACGGAGGAGGCAAACGTCCAAAGAGAGAGCTGAAGAAAAAGTGAGAAAGCTGAAGATTGAAGAATGAAGACTGAAAAATGAAGAATAAGAAAGAGAGAGAGAGAGAGAGGGAATGCAAAAGATTGACCATTTTACGAAAGAAGACAGGATCGGGAACTGGACCCGAGACACGCGGCGACCACCGCGGCGTCATTAACGTTTTATTATTATCCGGTCGATCGGACCCAAAATTTGACGAACTGGTCCCGTTCCTCCTCTTCCCGACGATCAAGCTCAACTGGTCCTCACGATTTGCCTCTTGTAGCCATTGCAGCGTGCACAATATCCTGGGAAGATTCTGCATTCCTTGGTCAATTTGTAGTTCGGTTATCAACCTAAAAAACAATATAAAAGAAATTTATCAAATTTGGTGCAGTTTATAAAAATGAAGATAGTAAAATAAATTTGTTTATGAAACTTGCTACTACTGACTCAATTAGAGCCGCCTACTTTAAATGAATGAATATTTATTACAATTAACTCGTTAAAAAAACTGAAAAAATTTGCCGGTGTTATAAATTGCTGCTAAGTAGAAATTGGCCTCCTTTGGAAAACACTTGTCATTGCATTTGAAAGTGGTGCTATCTGGAGGCGCTCTAGTCGCACTATGTGTCACGCTTTCTCGGTAGGTAATGATAAAATATAACCTAAAAACTATCGCAGTTCACAGCCTTAATTTTTCTTTAAAATTATTCAATTTCCTATTTAAGGAATGGGTTCCTTAACGAATTTTGTTTCCTTGGAGACGTTTTTGAAAAAGTCTCCACTGAATTAAGCTTATCCCAAAGTATATCCAGTTTTTTGTGGTTCACGTTTCGGAGCTGTTCTGCGTATTTTAAGCCAAATTAAGAATATTCCTCGCCATGTTTTCCTCCTAATTTTACTCTTACTACTTCTCTATCTTTTGTGGTTTTAACATACAAACAAAATGAACAGAATCAACCAAAATGGCTTTTTTTTTTAATTGTGCATTTTAGTAACAAAAGTTTTTAGTTAAATAGAAATACTTATTTTCTTGTTAAAAATGTTGCATAATTGATTTTCTTTTCTTTAAAATTCAAAATAGGAGTTCACGATGATAAAAAAAAATTATAGCATAACTAGAACTTAAAAATTGTTTCTTTTTTCTATCTTGAAGTAATAATCGAAAGACATCTTACAAAAAAATACACGACGAAATTCTAAATAACCTGCCACTTTTGAACCTGATAATAATTAAGAAAAATTCTGTTTTTTAAATTTTACACTAAACTACATTTTGTTAAGGGTGCTCATAATATTAGCTATTGATCATCACCATTAATTAAATAAGATTCACAGAATTTATCTAAAATTAAAGTTAAAACAGAAAAATATCTAAATAATTTTTGCTAAATAAACAATTTCAACCTAAACAGTTTTTTTCTTCTAAAATACCCTTAGGTTTTCTTTAAAAAATCGCAGCAATTAACATTGGTTCTATTTTTTTTTAATTTTATAAATTAATCATTCTAAGGGTTTAAAAAATTTCAAATGTAACTATGTACAGTAAAGTGGGCCGAAAAACTCTTTTTTTCAAGTAGCGGGTTCTAAAGTGGATCTGGGTAATAGTTATATTATGCAACAAGGGGGAGACGTAAGACTTTTTCGAAAAGTGTATTTTTCAAAACTGCGACACTTGTCCCAAAAATTCCCCTCCCTCATGGCACATACGATATTTTGTATAACAAATGCATGATTTCAGACGCGATTGGAACACAGGCACGGCTTCTGCTCATATGAAGATATTTTGGAAACTTTATTTCAATTTTAATATGAATTCAGAAGATTTTGGAAATTTGCGATAATTACGGACATTTTTTAAAACTTTAGCCCCGCTTTCCAGGCATATAGAAAAGGGCTAAAATTATGCACTTGTAAGTTATAAAAAATATATATTGGCACAACAGTAGTAAGCCCTTAAAATTTTCGTTCGACCGAGGAATATCCTCTGCTCTGTGTGTATGGATTTAAAAATTTCAATTTTCGAAAATTAAAAACATATTCTATGGTCAAAAAAAAAGATTTTGAATTTCCTGTAGGTACAGTTTTTGATGGTGAATAATAATAAAGAATTACAAATTGAAAAAAAAATTTGTGGCAAGTTCTTTTTATTGTGTTAACCGCACATTTTTTTAAAAAATTCCAACATTTCGTACTTGAAATTTCTTCAGCTTATGAATTATAGGAACATGCCATTGTTATGCTAGCATTCAAAACAATTGTAGCGTGGTGCGCAGGATCTATAAATATTGCTAAAAAAAGGCCAAATTCACAATTTTAAAGTCAGAAAATTTTTCTTTTTTATGATAAAAAAAGAATGGCATGTTTCTTAATTCACAGCTGAAGAAATTTGAAACACATTAAATTATTAATTATTCCTTGATAACAATTTCTTGATTGAAAAATCTGAAATATTAGGTAATATTTCAGACATAAAAAAAGTGAGCCGATGCAATGGCAAGCTTAAGCCTTTGGTCGCAAGTTGGCTCTGAATTATATTCTTTCATTTAATTTCTTTTGCGAGAAGAAGTGGCACCTGTAATCTGTCCAAAAAGTTTAGACACCTGGATTTTTGTACAGATTTTCGTGAAAATCTCAGCAGAAAAAAAAACTAAATATATGAGACAACATGCATGCTGCAGGTGAAGGTTTTGCCAATACTGATACAGAGTTTACAAATTTTCAGATGATTAGCGATTATTTCCTGTCGAGTGAAGGGTGAAAAAGCACAATAATCATATGATCAATTCAGCATACTCAACTTTGAATGAATTCGTTGATTCTTTCTGTGCACAGTGGTGAAATTTGGAGCCAAAAATAATAATTTGTTGATAAGTTATTATCAAAAGTGTAGGGAGGTGTCATCTTCGAAACTAAGGAACGTACAGAGATGATTCTTGAATTAAATTACCCATTTTTGGCTTCTGACAATGTTGTACGTATTGTCAATGAGCAAAAAGTTGCAATTGAATGTTTAAAAAATTATTTTTCTTCTTGGAAAAATACAAAAGGCTTTATAATAATCGAGGCAACCGTATCCCTTTTTTGCATCAGAGCTTAGGGACTATGTAACTGTGTGAGTGTGAGAAAAGGTAGTGTTGCACGTGTAACAGTAGCGCCAGCAAGGTCCAATGCTGAGAGTGTGATTGCCTCGATTATCATAAAGCCTTTTGTATTTTTCCAAGAAGAAAATAATTTTTTAAACCTTTATGTGCAACTTTTTGCTCATTGGCAATACGTACAAAATTGTCAGAAGCCAAAAATGTGTAATTTGCTTCAAGAATCATCTCTGTACGTTCCTTAGTTTCGGACACGACACCTACCTACTCTTTTGTTAATAACTTCTTAGCAAATGATTATTTTGGCTCTAACTTTCACCACTGTGCACAGAAAGGATCAACGAAACCCATATACTTTTTGCAGAATTTTCGTAATTTATTTTCAGTGACTAACAGCCATTCAAAGTTGAGTATTCTGATATCATATGATTATTGTGCTTCTTCACATTGCACTCACCAGGAAATTATCGCTAATAATCCGAAAATTTTGAAACTCTGTATCAGTATCGGGAAAACCTTTACTTGCAACATCTGTACAGAAATCGCGGTGCCTAATCTTTTTGAACAGATAGTAGTGCGCTATTTTCGTTAGAATACTAAATTCTTCATCGAATTTACGTAAAAATTAATTTGATTTAAAAAAAAGGATCTAGGCGTACATAAATCTATGTTTTAACAAAGTTTTAACAGGCTTTCGGGAAGTGTGCCATATGAGCTATTTAGAAAAAATTGTATAGACTTCAGGACTTTAATAAAAAATCAACTCAGAGCAATACTTCAATTTCTGCTGCTATAAAATTCGAAACATGTGAATTTTAATTATTGTTAATTTTAATTAAAGAAAAAGAGAGTCAAACATTTCAAAAATGTCTGGTATAGTCCGGAAGAATTTGGCTGATGAATTAATGATGAAGTTTAATCAAGCAGTCTCTGGACTTTCTTTAATTTAATGAAGTCATTGAGTGAAATCATAACTAACATGAAATCGTGGAAGAAACGTGAAGTTATAGACATAGAGGCCATGGCGGTTATGTGTAGTCACTGAAGTCATGCAAGATCATAAAGATTGAAATTATTGACACACTTGATGGATTGAGTTTAAATATAGAAAACAAAGTTGTGTACATTGTAGATTGTACAATGTACATTGTACAATGTTCAAGATTCGAGTAACACTTCTTCCGCCAACTTCCTTCCCCCGTTGGAAGTGCAAGACACATTGTAATCGTTAAATTTCAGCATGCTAATGAGCGAATAAATAAACTCAACAAACTCGGCCCTTAATCTTATCGTACGAGAATCCCTCGGGTTTAACTTCCTCGTTCGTGCTTTACAATTATCTCGCCAGGATAACGGACAGCGAATCAACTATAGGAGTGGTCTCCCGGTTCGAGTCATTCATTTTTATCTATTATTCATGATCGATACACGCGGCCACGATTCAACTCTTTTCATCGACACTCAGGAACCAAAGGCGTTTCCCATGGTCTCCTTGCTTTTGCAATCAACGTCCAAAAATCATGTCAGATTTTAATCAAAACTCTACTCCAGTACCTAAAGCGTGAATGACTAGAGTCATTAACACTTTATAGTTTCGTTATGTTCGACTTCCTTTGAGTAAGAAGCCTTGCTGTCTCATTATCATTTTGTAATGAATAAGTAGGTACTGTAAATAAATCGAGACTTCAATGTATAAAGATTTATTTTAATACTTATAAATAACAATGTTCTTAATAAGAAATCCTTTACGAGGTCTATCCGGAAAGTATCCGACCTTATGGTGTAGCAGGAGAAAGAGTTTGTTAATTCTGGTCAATGTCGATGATATCCCCTTCAAAGTACTCCGCTTTGGAAGCCACAACCTACTTCCTGATATCCTCCCACTTTCGGAAGCAGTACCTAAAGTCACCTTTCGGAATAGCTAACAGCTGCTTTGTTGCATCTTGTTTTATTCCCTCTGCATCTTGAAATCGTTTTTCTTTTAGAGGATGCTTCAATTTGGGAAACAGCCAGAAATCACAGGGGTCACACCAAGTCATAACTGTAAGAGGGCTACCGTATGTGTGTAATGCCGTGTTTCACCAGAAATTTCTGAATAAGCCGCGATGAATCGGCTAGTGTGTTTTCCTGGTGAAGCACCCAGTCACCACTCTTTCACAAAGCAGGCGGTTTTCTTCTGACTGCGTCACGTAATCGCTTCAGAACTTCCTGGCTTACAGTCTGTCATTTTGGAGCGTATTCATGGTGCACAACACCTTCATGGTCGAAGAAAACATTGCCATTGCCCTAATTTGGCCGCTGCATCGCCTAAACAACTCTTTAATTTGAGTATACCTGTAACTCATACACTCATCACCTTAAACTTTACGAATCATGACGATTGTTTCCGAACATGACTGTCCTAGTTTTTGGTAACATTTAATGCACCTTCTTTGTTTAGTGTGTTCCGTTATGGTGAAATGCGACGCGCACGTGTTAAGATGTTTACGCAACTTCGTACGCTGGTCGACTAAAGATTCGCGGGGCCATACCACTTAGTAAGGATCCTGAAAATGGTTCCCTCTAATGGTAAATACCTGTTTTTGGCAATAGCATACATGAGGACACAGTTAGAACACAAGGTCGGATACTTTCTGGACAGACCTCTAATTGAAATATTTTTTAAATCTTCAAAGCAACCTGGAGGATGGAACTTTAAAAGAATTCATGAAGAAAATTGGAAGTTAATTAAGACATTGCTTTAGATTTCGTGAAACTTTAGACTTCGCAGTATTTCATCACGCAATGTAACTATTTCAATAAAATTAGATAGACCAAAATTTAAACAGTTATTAATTGTTAAGGAATTCTTAGTTATTTAAAACATTGATTTTATTGAAACGTTGCTTAACAAATTTTACTATTTACTTCCTTTGTCGAAGAATTTATTTTTTTGCACTACCCAGGCCCATAGAGAGGAAACCCAGGCCCAGGGGGTGGGAATGACGGGCTCCTTAATGTAATTTTGATTTCTAACAGTTCCGGAAAACCACGCCCCTTCGAAAACTCCGGGCGCGGGGAGAATCTCCCCGTTATCCCCCCCCCCCCCCCTCGTCAGGCATGAGACTACCAGAATTTGAGAATAAAGTATTATTTAGGCACTGTTCTTATATTTTTCGTTATGAAACAGGTAATATTTTCAAATAATTTCACAGGAAAAATTTCCAACTGAATTTCTATAGCCCAAACGGAGCAATAGAGGGATTTACGGGTAGGATGGGTGGTGGGGGATGTCAGGAACGAAATGCATGCTCGAACAGTCGCCTGCGAGAATTTGCGGAGTAAATATCGCGCAAGAGATGTAAACCCTTTTTGTAGGCTCCCGTCACGCTTTTAAAGTTCCATAAGTAGTAGGACTGACTTTTTATGGCCGAGACGGAGCAATAGATGGATTTACGGGCAGGATGGGTGATAGGAAATGTCAGGAACTACATGCATGCTCGAACAGTCGTCTCCGAGCATTTGCGGAGTAAATGTCGCGCGAGCAGTAAACTTTTCTGTAGGCTTCCGTCACGCTCTCAAAATGGACCGCACGCTATTGCTCCGTTTGGGATATAGAAAGTCAGTCCTACTACTTATGGAACATACCCTGTATGTCACAAACTCAATACTTTTTTTTAAACAATAATTTATTTGAACTTTTCACTTTGTTGCAAGAAAGACTTCAAATATCTAAGACTTGTATAAGAATTTAAATAATTATAAGGCTCAGAAATTATAAATAAAAAAAACATTAAAAATTGAAAGAACACATCGCATGAAAGTGGCATTTTTCGCTTCTTCTCATTGGGAT
The DNA here is from genome assembly GCA_932195095.1 of Andricus curvator. Lineage (NCBI taxonomy): Eukaryota > Metazoa > Arthropoda > Insecta > Hymenoptera > Cynipidae > Andricus > Andricus curvator. Next base: position 3,462 of record CAKNYM010053687.1, on the reverse strand, counting down.
TCGAGCCTGATGCTAAGTTTACTCAGCTTTAGTACTGGAACATAATCTAAGCGCTTAAAAATATTTTTGTTTAGTTTACAAAAAGTTGAATAAATCCTAATTTATACATGAACAATTGTTGTGAACAATGTTAGCTTAGGCCTTAGGGTATTTCAAATTTATACCTGTAAAAATTCGATTTTCGATTATTGGTGATCGATCCCCACCAATTTGTTCGTTTTCCGTAAAAAGAAATTCCCTATTTTTTTTAAATCGGTCACATATACATACCTGTGCCACAAAGATTTTAAATTAATATGAGGTTTTAAATGGGAAAAACATGGTTTTCGAAAAAATAGGAAAAAGAACTACTTTTGTTATTAATTTTTTGTAAATTAAAGTTTAGTTACCTCTTAAGTAATGTTCAAGAAATAATTTCCGCGTAATAACTTTAATTTTTACGCCCCCAATGCCCTTTTATTGTGCCCGGAAAATACCACAAAATAACAGTTTTGTGTCAAATTCATGCCAAACACGGTATTTTTACAAATTTTTTCGAAATGAGTTATTTTTATTCGATATGTGACAAATTTCCAAGTATTTTTTAACTAATTTTGAATTGTTTATGTAATGATTATTTCTTCAAATAATATTTTTCGTATAAATGATAGTGTAGATGAACGCCAAGAGTATAATATTTATTTTTGGACGAATCTGGTAATTGCTTAAACATTTTGCATATTTGCTTCAACACATTCTTCCCCCGTAGATCGCTAAAAGTTATACTTTTCCGGAATCGATGATACAATGAACGAATGTTGAGAGTAATACATTTTTTTAAACGTAATTTGGCAATTATTCAAATAATTTTCATATGTTTAAACAATTTTTTCCCCTGTAAATCTTGAAAAGTTATTACTTTCTGAAATTGATAACGCAGTCAATGAATGCTGCGAGTAATATATTTTATGTATAACAGTTTGCAATTATTTATTTAATTTCCATAGGTTTGAATAATTTTTTTACCTTTAAATCTTGAAAAGTGACTATTTTCTGAAATTAGTGACGCAGTTGATTAATTTAAAAAGTAAGCTTGCTATTATTTAAACAATTAATAATCATTCACTTTTCGCGATTTCATACAGGAAAAGTGGATAAAATTCTAGTTTTTTCGAATCTCTTACACTAAGCGACACTACAAATAAGCGACATGTCTATTATTCCGTATTTTTTCTTATTTCAGAACTTATAACCTAATTTCCTGAACAATAATAATTTTCTTGAACAATTTTTTACATTCTCAACCTAATGAGAAGGTATTGGTTTTATGTAAAATTTGACATAATCGGTTTTCATCAAATCTCCACGTTTTGAGGCCCCCTGAGTCAGAAAAAATGATTTTTACGAAGGTGTCTGTCTGCCTGTCTGTAGTAGTAGTATTAGTAGTAGTAGTAGTAGTAGTAGTAGTAGTAGTAGTAGTAGTAGTACTAGTAGTAGTATTGGGTACGATAAATTTCGAAAAAGTGATCAGATTGGCTTGATCCTTAGCTCATTATTTCAAGGCCTGAAATGTAAGGACGAGTTCGTTAGCGAACTATTCTGGACGAAAACTCAAAAAATTAGGGAATTTTCAAAATTTTTGACAAAATTTTTTTTTAAATAATAATTCTATGTTCGGCTATTTGTAGTACATTGAAATTCGAACAATTTATCTTCACGACTTGTTCCGATAGAATGAAAATTATCAGAGTCATAGCGTCATAGACGAAAAACGTGGCTTTTTGGAAGCCCCACAAGATTATCATAACAACTTTTTGAATTTTCTTGAAAAATCGAAAATTAAAATTTTGACCCCACAGAACATAATGAAAAAAAAAGAATTTTATTTTGCGGTCAAACCAAGCAAGATACAAAAAAAGATGATGAAACACAAATTATCCAACTAGAAAAGATCTACAAATTTGTTGTTAATCTTTTTTTTTTATAGGACGCGTACTTTTTGTTCTATTCGTAAAAAATAAAGCTAAAAATAATGAAATTCAATGCTCGGACAAACGACATGAACTATGAAAAAATTCTTAAGCAAAAGTTGCTCAGTTATAAAAGAACTACAAATTTATCATGAATAATTTTTTGATATGATGCATAGTTTTTCTTTTATTCGTAACAAATAACACTAACGATAAAAAAATTAAATTTTTAGAAAAACAACAGAAGGTACGAAAAAAATTGATCAACAAAAGTTGTTCACTCAAGAAAGGTCTACAAATTTGTTATGAATCAGATTTTGATAGGATCGTTTTTTTATCGTAAAAAATAACATGAAAATAAAAAACCAGGTGTTTGGAAAAGGACACAAAGTGCATTCAAATGTTAATTAACATGATTGTCTTTCTATAAGATTCCCACTTATTTAATTATAAAAACAAGAAAAACGTGTGTTTTAATATCAATGCATGCTATGAATTGTAATAATATAGATTTATTGAAATGATACATTTTCCAGGGTAGTTGAGAATTAAAATTAGTGCAAAATAAGTAACAAATATTACGGTAATCATGATAAATAAAATTTGTAAATCATTTTTCAATATCTAAATAAGCAGTCCCAGACCGAGGTACAGGAATAAATATAATATTCATTTCATATTCATATACACTGAACTTTAGGTTTCAGTCCAGTTTTGGGGGTTGCCTGAAAATAGCCTTGGTCACAAATCGCGGGGATCCAAACGTAAACAGTAAGGGCCGTCTGAACCGTTTCCAATTGGAATACACAATATTGCGCAATCTTCGCATGTGAGTACTCGCGCACTGGCGCCTTTCTACTACGCTGCTGGTGTTTTTCAAACCAGATTCGCAACCGTCTCTCGCCTGCACGCTGGAAAACTGCCGAAAGTTGGGTGTAATAGAGTTGAACTTAATGTAGAAAAGTTCGCACTTTCGAAAAAATCGAGTGCGAATCACGAGATGCGTGATGAGAATGTGTTCGTCAAAGCCGAAGGAGCTTTAACAAAAGAGATTGAGAATTCACAATCACAAAATTATAGTTGTCGATGCTTGACCTTTAATTTTAAAAGGTCTGTGCACAAATGTGGATGAATCCATAAATTTGATTTGTTTATTTTCAATGTTATTTTTTATAATTTAAACTAAAAGTACACATCCTATCGTAAAGTGGTTTTCAGAAAATTAGTAGATATAATTCAGGCGAAAAATTTTCTTCAATAAAATGTTATTTTAGCTTGTGTCCTTTTTCCAAATAGGTAATTTTTTTGTTTTTAGTATAATTTTGTAACAAGAGTTTATAACAAGTTTGTAGATCTTTTTTGGTTGAAAAACTTTTGTTAATTCATTTTTTTCATAGCTTGTGTCGTTTGTCCAAAATTTGAATTGTATTTTTTTTTAATTTTCTACTAGTTAAATTTAAAACAGGATTTTCAACTGAAATGATGAATCATCAACCAAAAAGATTAATTTCCA
>CAKNYM010053680.1:11744-24395 GCA_932195095.1 Andricus curvator | reverse complement strand
CCTAGTGGACAGTAAGGGCATTAATGAACAATCACAGATTGTTACATTTTGTGGGAATTATCTATACCCAGTATAATTACTCTGACTCCATGTGTTCCCCATGACTCAGTAAGGTGATTAAACTTGTAATGCCATTTTAAACTTAACGGCTTGATTTATTCAAGATAAGAATACATTGATGCAGACGCACCAGTCAAATAGATGTTTACGCCAGGTCGAGTGGCTACCAACTCACTTGACGGCGGGAGACGACGCGCCCACTTAGTCTCGCGCTATGTAACGTAGAGTGGAAACTCTACGATCAGACTGCCGCTAGGGATATCACTAGAAGTTACCATAGTGACTAGTTATTTGACTATACGAGTTGTGATAGTGAATCCCTACACACCAGTACTTACTAACGCACCCTAGATAAAGTACCTATCACTAACCGTATTCCAAGCGTCCCACGTCCCCATGGTAACCGGCTCCAATCCAAAATGGCGGGCCACGAACACCCCGTATAATTAGCACCGTTCATGGCCGTCAACCCCACTGATCTTTCAGCGCCATGTCATCGAGACGTGACGTCACGAAGAATTCACCGTCAACAATAATACCACGGAAGCCAGGGGTGGGTAGAGACAGCAGAGGTTTCTTAGGAGTTATTTAACGCATCCTGAGTAAAGGACCCGCAGCCAATCATGGTCTTGCCATTCTACGCCACCATCTTCTCAATCGCAGTACAAGATGGCGGGCCTCGAATATTCAGTAGTTGGGCTGTGTTCGAGAATTGACTGGCAGCACTAGTACTGCCAGTAGTTTTTTTATGCGTTCGGAAACCGCTGACCATTGCTGACAACTGTAACAAAGATATTATAAACGTAGATGCGGTACGGGGTGTTAGAGTGGGGAACCATATCACATTTTCTGCCATATCGAGGTGCTGCCCTCACCGTACTACGAAGTTGTGCGCTGGCAGAGATGCGCTGGTTTTCTCATTCTTCGTAAAATATGACGGTAAAACAGTAGAAAGATTTTTGTAGGTTAGAAAAGTTTGACATGTATCGCTTCATAAACACCGCACTTCCGAATGTAATAATAAATAGCGCATGTCTAGGCACACCGAAAATACATATTTGGAAGAAATAATGAAAAATTAAGAATGGCAGAAGCACTGATATTATGTTAATAAATAAACTGAACTGTGAGAGTAATACTCTCAAAAAGATAATTATGTTTATATTTGTTAAATATTATAATTTCTAATACGTTCACGCTTTTCTATGAATGATAGAATGTATAGAATTTTTTCAGATCTGAAGCTTGAGACAGGCTTTTTGTACCTAGTATTTTTCAAAAATGTTAAAAAACGTTTTCTTGAAAATCGAATTTTTAATTAAAAAAAAAAACTAAACATAAATTTCGAGATAAGCCATGCTGAAAAAGAGTTTCTTTAATAAATATTCGTTTAAATTAAAATAATTAAACATTTATACCAGAAAAAAAACTTTTTTAATGTATATTGATTAAGAAACAATTTTTTAATTATGTGATTTCTGGAATTTTATAATCATGGAATATTCTAGTTCGGATATTTTATAATTCGGCAATTTTATTATTTGGGAATTTTTAAATTCGGTAATATTATGAACTGTTCGGGGATTTTATTATTTTTGGAATTTTATTATTGGGGAGTTTTACAGAGTCGAGAATTTTATTTTTCGGGATATTTTAGTCGTCCCTAGAAGTACAGAAAATTTTCTGAATTTATCATTTCGTCACCGGGATCTTGTCGATTTTTTCCTACAGTATTTATGTAAAAAAGAAATTTCATTATATGAAAATTTTTGAAATCACAAGTTATAAAGATAATCTCATTAAGTACAAAAATTAAAAAAATCACTATATATCCAATTTTCCTGGGTCACTCGTAAACGGGGGTGAATTTAATAGGAATTATCTCTCAGGAAATAAGTTAATAAAATCCAAAAAAGTTGGGTAGACTTTTTTAACCTCTAGGTATGTAAAAAAAATGTAAACTTCCGAAAATTGAAAAATCCTGCAAACAAGAAATTTTTTGTTTATGCGCGGATAATCAAGCTGTATGCTGTATATCTTTGCTGTATGTCTTTCCATTCCGAACCCATTATACTCTTTTAGGATTCCAATACAATTTACAAAAGACTAATATTGTAAACTTTTTTAATTCTTAAGGTTTCAATTTGAGAACTTGAATTTTAACGTTAAAATTCAATTTGACAACTTGAACTTAAACGTTAAAAATGTGAAAATACACCATTTTTAATGCATTATTGCAAGCCAGCGAGTCACTTTCTTACTTTTAGTCGCTTTTTTGAAAGTCAATCCTCTGCTTTCAGTTTCCTTTGCGAAATATATATTGAATTCGACGCATTTTAAATTCAATGTTTTCAGCTGCATTTAGATTGAAGTATACAAATGGTTTTGGTTTAAAATATAAATTAATTACAATATTTTTTTATTTTTCACAATTGTAATGTTAACCTTTAAACTTGAATAATTGTAGGTCGCAAACATGAAAAAGTAGACTAATTTCAAATTTATAGCGTTTCTATTATATATTGAACCGTTTAGGCCTCTGAAATTTTTTTAAGCTTTTTAAAACTTTTTCGAAAACTTTTTTAAACACTTTTTTGTCTATAAGAAACAACATTCTTGTGGCATAATAGGCTTTATAGCTTGCGCGCCAGGGGGGCTCTCCATGGGCTTCCCGTCCGTTTTTAAAACTAAAAAAGAACAACATTCTTCCATCTAATAACTGTTTTAGATTAGAAAGAAGTAAAAAGAAGCAAAATTATAAAATCTGATTTTTTTATTTTGATTCTGATTTCTCAATAAAAGAAAGTGCTATTTAGTCTACAAAACAGCTGCAAAAATAGGAATTTTACTGAAGAAATTGCTAAATATTTTTTTTGTATAAGGTCAAAAAATAAAAAATGTATGCACCTAGAATTTCAAAAAGAAAAGTGTTTTGTATGTTATGATGTTCGTCAAAGGGCTAATCGCAATTTCAAAAATATTTAAAGCCTTAATAGTTGAGACATTTTAAATTTGTTGTATTCAGTATATTCAATAATTTGAAATTTAGAGCTATTTAAATATGCAAGAATTTTTAAATTGAAAGTGTTTGATAATTTTAGATTGAAACATTTCAAATTATTTAGTTACAAATTGAAATCGTTTGGAGTTTCAAGATTAGAAAGGAACGTCTTTTAATACTTGAATAATTATTTTAGAACGACTAAAATAGTATAACTTCAGATAAATTTGAAAGTAGCACTATTGAAAATTAGGAGTGCTTGAAAGAACTGAACAAATGTTTAGTTTTAAAGCTCTCTAAAAGGGTGCTTTTCAAGGTTCATTTATTTTTTAATAATTTGGCACCCCCAAAAATTATTTTTGTGAGAAAATAACACCTGATTTTTGTCAAAATTAAAAAATATATATTTAATGTTCGCTCAAGGTCAATTTTGTTCAAAGTGCTTGTTTCTGAATAAATTGACTCTATTAAGGTAAACGTCCCAGTAATCCCCGCGGTCCCAGTAATCGCCAGTTTTGAAGTGTAAACGCCAGAAGTAAGTATTTTCCGCATTAAAATACGTTCCTAAAATATTTTAAAGTAAGTTTGAACAGTGCTTGTTATGGAAACCAAATTAGTTTTTTTGTACAAATAGTGCACATGGGTAAAAAAAATTGATTTGTATTGCCGGTGGCCATGAATCACGAAACGTGGAAAATAGCTTAACAGTTAGGTTATGAAAGACGTTTCTTTGTTTAAGCTTTTAATATGTCAAGAAATTACTTGATCGGGACGAAAATTATTTTTTTGTTATGAAAGATCATTTTTGTTTCATAAAATTAAGCAAATTCTTCATTTAGTACCTTCCCGTTCGAGAAATATCGGACGCGATTATAGGGACATTTCAAAAGCATAGTTGCTCGAGTAATCGCGGGACGAATCTGTCAAAATTTTATTTCCATATTTCGTTACAAATAATGATTTAATTAATTTCAAAAAGGCGTGAAATGAAATCGGAGAACTGACTTGTTACTGCGTGAAAAGTGATCGTAATATAAATTAGTGCTTAAAACTGAAAAAAGGTGACGTAAAATATTGGCATGACTATTAGAGAATAGAAGTTGAGCGAATCGAAGCGGAGAGAATCGAAGCCCAGAGAATGGAGGCTGAGGAGCACTTGCTAGGTCAGAGTTTAACTGTAAATACCAAGGAAGCTATGTCAGCTGTACAAGAACTTTGGCAATCACCGGAGGGTGGAGGTAGTAGTCCAATGATCAGCAGACCTATGGAACACAGAATGACGGATGCAAGAACAAAAATTGCTTTTAATATACACATGGATAGTTCTATGACGCAACACGTTATGTCAACCAGCAAACATCATCAAGGATTTAGCGTACTAATACAAACCTATGATGACCAGGAAAACAATCAAATCTACCAGGTTCCTTTTTCTAATCAAGACCATCAAGCTTTTGGAGGCCACGCTGTGCACAATCCGTATCACTATCAAGTACAAGTGAGTAAAGTATATTTTGTGATAAGAATATTATCTTACAAATTCATGTCGATTTTTACTTTTTCTATAATTATAATTTACACTTAGACACTATTTAACTATTTAACACTACATTCGTAAATTCATATAGTGCTGTGTTAAATTTGGACCAATTCTGCTCAAGTCCAGAAAATTTTTTATGAATTGAGGAGTCTATGTACGTTTCTTATCTAATTTATCATTAGCTTCGTTTCCTTCGTTATGCTGCCGAAAGGAAATCTCAGGAATATTTCAGGCGAAAATGTCAGGCCGGGTCATACAAATTTCAGTGAATTAGCAGTCTATTTGAATGATTTTGTCTCTAGAGATTGCCTGAATGATTTGGTTCCTTTTTTTATATTTTAATTTATGGTGATCCAACCTTGAGGATTCCGAAACACGAAAGGCAGGTAAGAAAGGTTTGGCTGTCATAACGTATTCATAAAACTAATCCCTTTCTACACTACAAATGTTTGTTTATTCATTTATATGCATATATTTATGTGTGGAAACTTATTTATTTATGTATTTATTTATTTATCGCCAACGGCGATACCACGCTGAAAACATCAGTTCTCGTAAGATCACTAAAGTTAAGCATTGTTGGGCGCGGTTAGTACTTGGATGGGTGACCGTTCAGGAATACCTGCGTGCTGTTGGCCCGTCGTGGGTGTGGTGGCCCCACATTGGTAGTAAATATCCACCTAGAAACACTACCCGAATCGGGTAGTGAGGCAATGAACTTTCGAGTTCGAACTGCTAATCTATGTATGTATGTATTATAGTGATTTCATCAGCAATTTTTTAGTTTATTATCATTTTTTAGTGAAGTTAATATTTATTGAGTAGTTTTTCATTAGCTAACATTAATCTATACTGCATAATATAAAGAAAAATGTGTAACAGATATATAATTATTGATAGTTTTAATGTTCTGACAAACGTAAACAGAACATAACCTCCAAATACACATCATTTTTTTAGTCACTGCAATTTATCAAATTTCGTCATTTATAAGTTATGTTGCAAAAAAGTTAATTATACAAATTACCAGTGTGTAAATTTTTGCATCCCATGTAATTATGTTGTACTTAGCCATTTTATAGAACAAAGTTAGGTTATATGACTTTATACAACTCAATATTATTTTTCGAATTTTATTTTAAAAAGGAAAGTGTTAATAATTTTTAATTATAATATTCAGTATTATAAAAGAATTTCATCATTGTAGTTATCACTTATCGTGATCAAAATTCTAATAAATATTGACTTCGATTTATTTTTCAGAGAACACTTTATTTCTTATAAATAAAATATTAATTTTATTCGAAAATATTTTTAATTGAAATAAAAACTAAAATTTTAAAAGAAAATTCATTTTTATTATGATTAATTATTATAATGGCCATCAGACGTATTGGAACTATCAGAAGATTCGATTTTGAGGTTATGTTTCGACGGATTTCATCTCGGAGGCCTCAATCTCTCAATCAATATAAAACTAACAAGACATCTTTCATTTCATTAAAGTATACTTAAAATACAAAGATACACTTGAAATACACGTTCAAATCACTAAAAACTGATTTCAAGAAAACTTAACCTTTTTGGCGAAGACTGGGACAACGACTGGCGATTACTAGTACATGGCAGATTTGGAAATGGCGGTGACTGGGATATCGGTGCTTTTTGACTTTTAATTGTTTATCAATAAGAAGTAATATTAAATATAATGTAAAACCAATTTTTATAATATTCTAGGATGTTTAATGCTTCAATCAGTACCAATAATTTTTTAACTAATCCTTCCAAAACAATTTTCTAAATATTTGAAGTCAATAAAATCTCTTATGGTGGCGATTACTGGGACGTTTACCTTATTGTTTCTGAATAAATTGACTCTATTATTGTTTCTGATTTCGTTCTGTCACTCATGGATTGTGTTTTACATAGGAAATATTGAAATCTGTTCTTTGTTTCACGTTTATAAAATAATAATTAAAGGTCACTCAAGGTAATTTTCTGTACAAAATATTGATCTATCAAGAATATTTGTCAAACTATAGAACGAATTCCTTCGCCCAAAGATACAAAACTAAATTGGACTATAGTAAAAACAACTGGAAAAAATGCGATGTAATCCAAATTTTATAAAGGAAATTAACCTTGGTCGACCTATAAATATTCATTTTATTCCTCGAAAGATTGAAAAAAATCTCTTCGAAACGCTTTTATTACAACAATTTTACTAAAGAAGAATATTGTTTATAAAAATAATAATAGTATAATTTTTACATACATTTCTTAAGATAAAAAATTATCAACGAGATTTGTAGAAAATCTTTCAAGGAATAAAATGATTGTCCCGGAAGTTAGAAGCGAAAAATTAATATTTCAAAAAAATTAAAGTTGTGCTAAATTGAGTTAGACTCGCGACCGGGAGAAATCGGGAAATGAAAGTGAATTTATTTTTCGTCCGGCAAATAAAAAAACTTTTTAAATTTATCAGCTGTAAATATAAATTAAATAATGCGTTTAAAAAATAAAATGTATAGTTTGAGTATTAAAAATTGAAGAGTAATTGATTTTACAAGACGATTCTGGATCTGTTAAAAATTATATAATTTACATATTTTAACCTTAAAATTTGAACTAATTCAATTCGAAAACCTCAGTAGTTCCGCAAATGTAAATGTCCGATTCAGTCTCCATAAACAATGTTCAATTTAAAAATCACTTCAAATTAATATATTCATAAATAAACGCCTTTATTCCATTTAAAAATCTCATTCAAGTATTGTTTCAGTATAAAATATTCAATTTGTAACCCATTCAATTTGGAATTTTTAAATTAACAAAAAAAAATAGAACAACTTTCAATATTAAACAATTCGAAACTCAATTGTCACAATTTCAGAGTGATAAATTTAAACTTTGAATGTTACAATTATAATTTTTTTATTTGTAATTTGATAGTAAAAGTATTGATTTTTGATTTGCAAATAACAGTTGAACAATGATTAATTTAGAAAAAATTCAAATAAGTAGGAGGTTTTCTAATGTTTCGAACAAAATCAGTACCGGCCCCCAAAATTTCTTTCGCCGTCCCTGAAGTCTGTGAAGTGTACCGAAAAGTGCGGGTCCGTTTCAAATTATAAAATATAATATATATAATATAAATATACAAAAACTTGTCATATTGCATTATTTAAAAAAGTTAGGTATTTATTTGATATTTGAATCAAGATGTCCTAAAAAATAAAAAACTTCGCACCGTGTGGCAATTATTATTAATATATATATTTTTAATAATTAATTTAGCAACTTGTGCTTTACTTATTACTACCTTTTGTATTTATGTGGAAGCCCTTTATAAATTAATTAATTCATTAATATAATATAATGATGAATTAATTATAACTATTTTCTGAAATTAAACCAAGCTTATTGCCACCATCTTGCTCCCAGTGATATTACACATGCTTTTAAATCCAGTAATTCCAGTAAAAATTACGTCACGCAAAATTAAACGGAATCGCCATGATTGATGACGTTTTTCGGTTGACAGCCAATCGCAACGCTCCAAATAATAATTTTGTCTACGTTGGCATCACTGCAACAGTTCTCATCGCCCTCGCCATTCTCACAGCAGTGGTCGCCATCTTTCACTATCCTCACTACGCCACATTCCCGAGGCAGACATCACGATACCAGTTAACGAATTCATGACAACGAGGGCTGAGTCGCCACGTCAGAGGATTACCGGGGTTCTGGTACGCTGGAATGGTTACTTGGGTGACGCCATATTGAGGGAAATTACGACTACTGACCGGGAACTTGACATGAACAGTCTCAACGTTCATTGGGTGGACCATCAATTGGGCTTCAACTTCAAGATCGACTACCGAGCAATGTGCATTGTAATTGTAAAACTCAGTAACTTACGTATATTGTAACTCAGAATTTAGTTGAGGTTGTGTCTTCATAAAACCTTTCATCAAGCATAAATTATTCAAGTGCCTATGAAAGATTTCATGAGACAAAAAATTTCAAAACAACGCGGAAAGTCTCATTAAAACGTATGCGCATGTGCGCTTGCGTCTGGTCGAGGTTAGGTTATTGGCGCGTCGCATCACAGTTATTATAAATTCACAAGCCTAGGTACACGTACATTTAGTTATTTAGGGTTACCATCTGGGTCGGGTGAGAAACCAGGACGCTCAAAAATTTTCAAGCGATCGCTAAAAAAAAAAGGTCATCAAGACAAAAATGTACCAGATAACCTTGACAAAAGTATGGGAAATGGTATAAATACTGTACTATTATTGTAATTATTGTTATTTACTAATTTAATTATCTATTTAATAATATAATTATAATTTTTTATTATTAAACTTATAAATTATTGTATTTATAAATAAATACATGTACACCGAAACACTGTGCAGGTGTACAAAGTACTCAATCGCTAATATTTATCTTTGCTACCGATATTGTAACATGCACTATCACGCTCGTTAATGCCGTGGATAGCGCGCGCATTTCTATAAAGTCGCGTTCAGTATTATGCTGAAACATGCAACTGCGATTGTAGAAAAATAAAAATATAAAATATTTGCTGTCAAAAATCTTGGTTTCGTAAAAAACCAGGACATTTTGCCTATTTTCAAGAAAAAACCAGGACACCAGGACAGACCTCGAAAAAAGAGGACATGTCCCCAAAAACCAGGACGGATGGTAACCCTAAGTTATTTCACCTCACGCGAGGTTCCGTTTACATTTTTATTTTTGAATTTTCCCGCCAAACCGAAGTTGGAAACTTCCTAAGATTCGTGAAACCTTCTTTTGTTAAGTTTCATAAATCTTGGGATCTAGGTTTAGAATAAGAATTTGTTTGTAACAATTTGTACGTTATCATATGCGATTACCGAAAGTAGTTCATAGTTTTAGCTAGTTAACATTAAGTCCACAGTCCCTCTACTAGGCGCGCTGTAGTTAGAAACTCTGTGAACTTCGATTCCGACGTAGGTTTTAGGATTTAGCATAGAATTCGTTATTTTAATTATGCCAATGAGATTTATGTTAATGTTTTCGCGAATATTGTCACACCTTTAGTCAACGATAATTTTTAGTTCATAGTTCTACCGGTAGTTGCACTGTGGCTTAAGGTTTGTGAACACGCCTTCATGCGAGCACCCTTCGAGCTTACGGTCTTGGTGCGTCGCATGAAATCTGTCACTTTTTTTAATTTTGTCTTAAAATGGCGAGACGTGCCACGTTTTCATCTTGATCATTATCCACGATCTTTCGCGAACGCTAATTTAGAATCGATAAATTGGATTTGGAATATATATTGGATTCTGGTTATTTTTTTTGGAATTGGATTTTAAAAGTGGATCTACCGGGAAAGTAAGGATGTCGAATGTAAACTTTTTTTTTATTCTCGGCAAGCGACGCAATGGGGAGATTGTAGCCAGACTTGTGGGCTTACTTCGATCCAGCCCATAGCCTCGCTTGGCCCTGCCTAAGTGCTCTCTCGTCTTATTTTAAGCGTTAATTTTCTTTTGTGATTTTTATTTCCCTCGGCTTTTCGCGTTGAATTGATTCTTGTGTCCGCTCCGATTTGCTCGATGACCTCCTGTACGGGATTTTTGGCCTATGGCCGCGTGGCCATGTTAAATGCGCAACTTCCGTTCCTAGAGTTTGAGTTAGTGCACATGTTAGAGATTAAAGAGTAATTGTTCAAATGTAAAATCTCATTTGCTCCTTTATTTTGTTGAATAAATACCGAGATAACTAAGATTTTGTGAAGATTTGGCCGTCGAGATATACAAGAACCACCCCCGAGATTCCTTGCTCCGTTAGTTTCCTTTTTTCTTTAGGTTTCAGGTTTCCTATTTTTCTCTTATATTTAAAATTTTGTCTTTGAGAATTTTTGCCGGGTCACAATTTCTTATCTTTGCTATAGGGGCCTGGCTGGCGCCCAGATTTGAAATTATAAACCATATACCCATATACCCATGCATATACGTATCTGGATACGTATATACATGTGTATACCCAATAGGATAACTGCCATTGACAGGAGGACATAAACCACTCTCGCAATATTGTCGAAAAAACAATAATCATCAATTTCATTCTCACCACTGAGCAAATTTAATCCAAGATTACATTTTTTTATATATTATTATATGCATATACAACTCAAATTTGTTTGTATGTTACGTGTTGATAAAAATAAAATCAATGTCTTGCATGGAAATTACAAAAAATGGAAGTGAACTATGATTCGCTGAATAATAAGCGATCTTCTTAGAGGTCGTGTACATTTTGCACATTGACATTTTAGAAATTTTAATTCTACATAACTTTTTATTCTTTACATTTACCCTTTTTCTTAACAGTTTACGCAAAAAGTATTGGCCAATCATTCGGACTTGTCAGTAAACAAAAAAAAAAAAAAAGAAAATCACAAGTTGCATTTACGGCTGTTACCGACCGTGCATTTTCACAGTACGATGGAGCTATCGAGCGATCAGCTGTCATCCCAGTAATTTGGCTTCCTTCCCACTTCACCGCATTGCCCTAATAGCACGGAAAGTCCCGGGAACATTCCTGGAACGTTCCCGGAACGTCTAAAATGTCCGCCACTTAGGAACGTTCCAGTGATGCCAATGTTGGCGCCTTTTGCTACTGCGCTTGCGTTCGGGTCGCGCACTGGTTGGCCGCAGTTGGCGCGCAATTCAAAATTGGAATTAAAAACAATTCTTGTAATTTAAATAAATAATGATTGAAAAATGCACAAGAATGTATATAAATTGTACAACTTCTGATTTCAGACAAGAAACAAAATTTATAACACACATTATTATTTTTAACAACAATTATCTCGTGAATCACGAGAGATAGGTAAAAACGGATGTCATTTTTGAGTTTTGAGTACCGCATATACTACACTATAATATAATATCCATATCATAATCTGACATCGATTTTCACCTATCACTTACGATTTACGCGATATTTATTGATAATAATAACAATACCGGTAATTTATGTTTGGAACGTTCCAGTGGAACATTCCTGAAATGTTCCAAGCGGCGGACATTTTACACGTTCTGGAAAGTTTCTGGAACGTCCCGAAATTTCCCGCGGAACGTTCCAGAAACATTTCGTGCTATTAGGGTGCTACACTTTTCCACTCTCACATTTCAGCTTTTGAAATTAACTTTTTTATCTTATTTCTTTCGAAGAACCAGAGACTTATCTAATGTCCTTCCACCGCGAAACCCTTTTCGGAGTCCAGAAAATTTTCAAAGTGCCTTTTTAAAATCTTAATCCCGGTTTATCGAATCTTGGTGACGAAATTTGATTATATTTGTTTATCAAATTTGTTTCAGTTATTAACGACAATGATAGATTGATGTTCTTAGTTTAACAATTAATTAATTCTTGTACAACATTTATTTAATTTTTTTTAATTTTGAGGAGCCTCTACAGTATTATCAAGTTTTTCACATTTTGCATACTAATCTGCAGAACATAAGGTAAAGGAACCAATTACCGAGGTTGCACCAATTTATCGACGATTGACAGATGTTTTCTATGATAAATAGCAAATTATGATTAAAATTAAATTATTATTATAATAACACAGGTACTCTAAATTACAAACTCTAAAAAAAACATATTTTTTAAAGAGAAATTGATTCCAAATATAATATACTGTAATAGAGTACCGAATGAAATTTACGGAAATTCGCCATTTGCTCACTATTTTAGTGTGACTGAATCAGAAATTTTAAAGCAAAAACTTGGTTACTTTTTTCTTTATTATTTATACTTCCAGATAGCACAAGAGTTTGCGGCAAGCTTGCCTAAACCTTGCGATGCAAGGTTCGGAAGCTTGCATCGCAAGGTTCAGGCAAGCTTCCAGCAAATAAGAAAATGTCCGCCATGCGGCAATATTGCGAAGCAAGATTGAGGAAAGATTGCCTGGGAAAGTTGCTGAAAGTTTGATAAATAATATTGAGGGAATATTTTGTGGCAATATGCCTCGAAGATTGCCTGG
>CAKNYM010053680.1:0-11734 GCA_932195095.1 Andricus curvator | reverse complement strand
ATTGCCTGGGAAAGTTGCTGAAAGCTTGATAAACAATATTGAGGGAAGATTTTCTGGGAATGTGCCTCGAAGATTGTGCATCATTATTGAGGGAATATTTCCTAAAAATGTGATTTTACCTATTTTTTATACATGTGTCACATATATTGTCACCGTTCTTATATAAGTTATATAAAACTACGTAATAATTATAAGTAATAATAGCAGTGTGGTTATTAATATGATATTAATATGTGAGATTTAATATGCGGAAAATTTAATGTTTTAAATATCAAAAGTTATACACTGAAAATTGTGCTCTGTTCTAATATGAATTTTAAACAGCATAATTGAGACTCTGGATCGAATAAGGGGATATATCATTTTTGAGAGAGAAACAAATGAACCCTGACAAGACAGAAAGAAGAATCTTGTAAGTATTTTGACGGAGTTCAAGCTAATCCCCCACAATAATTGAATTTTCAGAATTGAAGTTATAAACAAATTGTTTAAAAGGATGAGGTAGCATTGCGCTCGAGCCAAAAGAATCTATACCCACTTATTCGATCCATGGCCTCAATTGTGATTGGCTTACCTCTTAAAATATTCTACTTCTAAACATTTTTGAGTTCAGAATATTGCCTCAAAGTTGTCAATTTAAAATTGTTCATTCTTAAAGGCAGTAAAATAAAATTATTAATTATAACCGTTATTTTTTAAACCTTTATTTGCATCGATAGGAAATGGGTGCAATTGTTTTCTTCAAAATGAATGAAGTTATTTAAGAAAAACTTGATCAAAGTAAAAAATTGACTTTCTGGCAAGCTTCAAATAAGCGATTTAAATGTAAATTTAAAAATTCTTAACGTTTCGAATTGAAGATTTATACATAAATCAGACTTGACAGTTCTATTTTTAAAATGAAAGCCGTCAAAATTGAACAATTTTGAATTGCTTTTACTTTTTTCGTATAAAATTCTGACTCGATGCTCAGTTACTTAACAACGATGCAGACTTTCAGGTACATTCGACTGAACTTTCTTTTATAAAATTTATATTTGATGTTACAGTGCTGACCAGATTTTTATAAGCAACTATATTTGATGTTCGTTCTTTTTGTCCACATGGTGTTACATCAATATTTATATATTCATTTTATTCTTAATTTGTGAAAAAATTCCAAAATTCTAAACAAAATGCCAGATGAGGTAGAGAGGAACTTTTTAACAAGTTAAGTATAACATCTATATTTAAATATTGATATAAGACCATATAGACAAAAAAGAACTGGCATGAAATATAATTTCTTCTATAAACTCGTGTTGATCAAAGTAAAAAACTGACTTTCTGGCAAGCTTCAAATAAGCGATACAAATGTAAATTTAAAAATTCTTAATGTTTGTTCAACGTTCAACGTTTTTAAATTGACTTTACTTTTTTCATATAAAATTCTGACTCCAAGATCTATTATTTAACAGCGATGCTGACTTTCAGTTACACTAGGCTGAACTTTCTTTAATAAAATATATATTTCATGTTATAGTCTTAGTTCTTTTTTGTCGACATGAACTTAGGTCAATATTTAAATATTGATTTTATTCTTAAGTTGTGAAAAAATTACAAAACTCAAAAAAAAGTCCCATAAGAGCTAGAGAGATACGAGTATTTTTTCGCCACTTGAGAATAAAATCAATATTTATATATTATTATAGGACTATTTGGACAAAAAGAATTAACATAAAAAATAATTCCTTTTATAAAGTCGTATCTCCCAAAAGATGAAGCCAATACGAGAATCCTAAGAATCTTACATAATAAACAAAAATGAATTTCTTAGAAAATAAATACGATTGTCGTGCTGGCAGATATATACAACAAATTCGTGCAACGGTGATTCAGTGCCGCAGGATTTACAAATCGCTACGGAATATTTTTAAAAATCTTCAGGTCGAAGCTGTAATTGAAGAAACTACTTTTACTTCAATTTTAAGATATACAATTCGGACTCGCTCAGTTACTTAACATCGAAGCTGACTGTCACTTACAATCCACTGAAGACTCTCTGATAAAGTAAACTCTTATTTCACAAAAATTTAAAACAAAACGAGAAAATCTACCCGGTAAGAAGGCTTGCATTAAAAAGCATTGGAAACTTTCCTACATCTGATGGTAACGTGATAAATATTGAATACTTTGAATCTCATTTTTGTCGTCGGGGTTTGAAGCGCCATAGCAGTAGAAGTTATACTTTAAATTGAATCCCTTTCTGTCCCCAGCAGCGACAATATTTTTTTGAATACTTCAATTAGCTGTTGTGAGAAATAATTTTTAAATATTTTTATCACCATGTTTAAGAAAGAAGTTGTATCGACATATCTGTCAACGAACCAACAACTTTTTTTGTACTCATATTTCAGAAATAAATCACTGACGAGGGCAATTCCAATCGTTTTTCATTGGGATTGGAATCGTGTTTATTCGCTGCCTGATCAAGGATTCAAAAAGAAAGAACAGAAACTGTATTCTTAAGGATGGAAAATTTTCGAAACTGTTTAATGCAAGCCTTCTTACTAAGTTGCAGTCTTAGATTTGAACAGTGCATTATGCGATGCAAATTTCAACATGCGCTTTCAATCCAGTTTACGCTGGCTAAAGTTGTCGAAGCTGCACGACGCAGTTATTTTTCACTGCAGTGTTAATGTTCTTGTCCTTCAGGAATGCATTCTGTCATCTCATCCAAAATCCTGGCTTCAGACTTATTTGGGGCACAAGCTCAATCACTTCCTGTACTCCTTTGGCTGTGCTGCAATCATGAAACGGCGATCACTACACAACTCTTTTAAATAAATAAGTTGGAGGCCTTTACCAGTAAGTCGATGTTACATTAAATACAGAGTAAAGGCCTTTAACAGATCTTTCATTACTAACCATCCTACAACTAAATATCATTAAAATGATTAAGGTTAAGCTAATGCAAACAAACTTATTTTCTTATTAGAGACGATAGCAAATTTCAATTTTTTTCACGACTGACGCACTCAAATTTGGTTTGAAAAAAGTAGAATCAAAAAGGAACGTTTGATTTAAAATTCCATAATTAAAGGCCCAGAACATTTTCAAATACATTTTCAGATAATTCACATCAGTAATCAAAAATGCTAATTTCAATTTCCGAACGAATACTGTAACATCTAAATTGGTGCTTTTAAAAATTATTGGTTATGATACATACTTTCATTTCCAAGAAATTAAATTCTTGATTCGTATTTATAAAAAATTTGTTTCAATATAAGACAAATTCAAATTCGGAGATTACTCATGTTAAGTTTAGAATCTTAAACCAGGCTTGCTACAAAATTCCAATTTCACATTTCCCAGACATATTTCCTCGACTCTCACTTGACCAGTTTCTAAATTCTTCTTTCAGGTCAATTTAGTGAAAATTCCCTGGATAAATAAGCGTGAAGTGTTCTAATTGCAAATATTTCAATATTTTGGTCCGATATGTCTGGAAAATCAGCGTAAGCTTAATCTAAAAGAACTATCTATTCTAAAACATACCTGCACATTAATTCAGCAAGAATGCAGCAGTGGAGTAACTATTCTTCCTCTTGGACAGGGTATTTTCCATACTTTACGTTGAATCTCATCTATGGACCAGTAAAATTGCACCGAATTGGAAGGAATCATGATGTGGATATTTATAAGCCTCGAGTCAGGTTCGTCTACAAACTTTCCTAATGCAACATTTTTTTCCCAATTACTCCTATTTCATTGTTCTCGAGCTGCACGATGTTGCTAATTGTTGCGAAAGTTCCATCCTCCAGAAGAACACAGCCGTCTTTGCTGTTATTGCAATCTATGGTGAACGACTTGCTTTTAAAGAATTTATACTGCTGCTTCACGTTTCTTCGTGCTGTTTGTTCGAGAGGTTTATCTCCTTTTCTTATCATGCCTTTGATTGTCGACATGTAGTTTTCGAACCGAAAAGCACTAAAATTGTCCAGCACTCCATATTTTGTCACGTTGCGACAGATATGTAACAGATTGTGTACATTGTGAGAGATGTACTCCTTGCCATAGATTTTCGAAAAATCTTTGACAAACTGTTGTAGCATTTCGTGTGCACAATCAATATTTGTCGGCGCGTGGAGGTGAGTTTCGCTGACTAAAATAGACACCGCTGTATGTAAGAGTAAAAAATGTGCGTACATTTCAGGCGGCAGAATATTTTTCAGAACGACTGGTCCGGTGTATAGTAGGAAATTTCTAAACTCGGTAGCCTTCCAAAAGCAATATTCTATTAAGGATCGAGGCTTTCTTCCGAATTGACTTGGTGAACTGTAGCGCAGCGTGAGTAATTTTTGCGAGATTTTATTGATATTAACAGCACTCAGTCTCACTTTTAAAGGTCCCGTTATCCACAAACCAATAAGCTTTTTCATTACGCCCAACAATATTAAATGCATATAATCTACTGGTACAGAAGATATGCAGCCGAATCTAGGAATCGTTTTCAAATTTGATTCTCTTCCAGAGTCGAAATCATCTTATACGTTACGGGAAAATTCTTCATCGGTTTTCACTTGGAATGGTCCAATACCTGGAAAACAAATTCTTCCTCTTCGTTTTGCATTTCTTCTTTTCACCTTTGTTACAACATATTCTCCAGTTATACGGCAGTTTGGACAGCTATCATATCCTGTGTGTCCTTTAAGGTTAAGGACAAACGATTTTGCTGGAGCGTCGCAAATTAAAGCTTCGAATGATACTCTAACATTTGTATCTTTCATTCCGTTCTTGCAAAGTTCAATTGCTTCTTCTACGAATAATTTTAAAAATTCATTGGCGTCATCTGTTTTTTTTTTTCCAAAGAAGGCTTCAACAGGACATACCTTTTCAAAATTTATAGCAGAACACAAAATAAGCCACAATCCTTCACCTCCAGACTTCGAAATCGGTAAACCATCAATGTTACAAGTAAGTTGAACATGATCTAGTTTCTTGCCTTTTCGACTGTTTTCTTTTATTATTCCTCTCACGGCTCTTTCCAGGCCAAAATGGTAATACTCACCACCGGCTATATTCAAAATT
This sequence comes from Andricus curvator, assembly GCA_932195095.1. Taxonomy (NCBI): domain Eukaryota; kingdom Metazoa; phylum Arthropoda; class Insecta; order Hymenoptera; family Cynipidae; genus Andricus; species Andricus curvator. The sequence goes on along the minus strand of CAKNYM010053680.1, from coordinate 6,661 downwards.
TTGGTGTGTCTGGGGGTGGCCAATAAAGTACGAGCATCCAGTGGTGAATGAACGTGACTGATTGTTCTCAGAATGAACAGCAATGCAGTTAAGGCAACTAATGTAATACGAAAGAAAAGTGCCCCTTTACGCAATTTTTTCCTTAACGAGTTTTCTTCAGAATTTTTCTCTTGCATATTCTCATCAGTGTCATTTTCACCTGCAGCGATCGACTCAGTACTTCCATCATCGCATGTCATGTGAACCTCATCTTCAAGTATCCCATTATTGACTTCATCTAAATGATACCCTGCTTCCGTGCTGTCATGTTGGTCGCTGAGCGGCTCATCTTCAGACAGTGAGAATTCGCTACTTACTTCCGAATATAAAAATTGTTCATCAGTATATGAGTGTTCACTCATTTCGTCACAATCTGGTGAATTTGGAGTACTTTCCTCATTGTATACATCAACACTTCCTGTTCCACTGTGACTAGCAACGCTTAAATCGGAATTTACTAGGCTTCGCAATTCCTGAAGATCATCCTGTAGTCGCTTATCAACAATGCGGCGAATATGGCGAGTTGAATATCCGCCTAATTGCGATGTCTTTCTGTCCATTTCGTCTGATGCTTCATTCAAATCCGACTGAAATAGAGTTCATTATTTTATACGGTAAACAATTCTGAAAAACTATTGTTCTATTATACTTTTCAAAGATTTTATTGTAATAATTATTACAACTTTTCGAATTCTGTCAGGTATAACGAAAAGCACAATCTAAAATTATCTATGCCGAGGGGTTGACAACTCGACCGATTGGGAGTACACCTACTTCTGACTTCAAGATACTTCAGGATATTTCAATGACTTCAGAAGATTTCACTGACTTCAGGAGATTTCAAGTGACTTCAGGAGAATTCATGTGACTTCATGGGAATTCACGTGACTTTAAGTGACTTCACGTGACTTCATGTGAATTCAAATGACTTCAAATATTTCAGGAGATTTCAAGTGACTTCAGGAGAATTCAAGTCACTTCAAAGGGGCCGTCCATATACCACGTAGACAATTTTTTACTACATCTTCACCCCCGCCGCCACTCCTCGTGGACAAGCTTGGACTTTTGAAGAACCCTCTCCCCCTGGCTCCTCTGGCCCGGTGGACTTATTTTATATTTTAGGAAAATATCGATATTCTTGGTATTCAAAAGCTACGAAGCCAAAAGGAGCTGTGAGTTGTATGAGAATTCAGTTTTTCTTAAAAACATAAACTTCATGATACAAAGTAAGAAGTCCAAACAAAAATTAGTGAACATTTTTTAAGTTTTTTATGTGTTTCTAAAAAGAAATCCGCAGATTCAGGAAAACAGGAGTCCACGTTAGGGTGGTCCAAAAATGCGTTGGAAAATTGTTTTTTTTTCGAAGTTTCATGCATATTGCCCCCAAATTTGTTCGAAGCCACAAAAAAATAAATGGGTTTAAAAAAAATGATATTCAGATTTGTGGGCGACTCTGAACCAATCTATTTAGATTATTACATTTTCCGAAAAGTGAGGTAGTTTGATGTCTGGTTTTTAATTGTGAATCTGTTTCAAGCTTATTTTGCATAAAATTATTCATGAAAAAGTAAATTTCTTTTCGACCTTCAATAAAAAATGATATTCGGAGTTTCCGCCAGCCCCATGAAGCTTAACACATATTTCCCAGAAGAAAAAAATACGTTTTTGTACATTTTATTCAGAATCGTCAATATTATGTCGATCGAGTTGAAACTCTACATTGTTCTTCACAATTAGCTATATGTAGAAGACAAATAAATAATTAGTTTTCAAATATCAACCCCATATGTTTGTTTTATAGGGTCCCAAAAACAGACCACAAGCAAAAAATTGGGCTCTTTAAGTTGCTGGCGCTAATTATGATTTTTTTGCGTTTTTTTTAAACAAATTGATTTTATACATAAAATAATACTTCTCACTGATAATTAGATGTTGACATGAATTTTTTAAAATAAATTATTATTGCTTTTAGCAATTTTCTCTTAGAGTACAGTTAGAAAGTCGCAGTTTTTATTTATGAACAAATAATAAATAAACAATAGAGAGAATAATTTTGTAAACAATCTTTCTTTTTGTGAATATATTTTTCTGAAATGAAACAGATATTTAAAATATTCTTCAAATTTTCCAGATGGATCATATTATAGATGTAAATTTTCCTTGAAGTAGTTACTGATAACTAAAAAGTTCAAGAAAAGCTGAAAATTGCAGAAAAACCTGCAACTTTTTAGCATTTCTCTAAGAGAAGGTATTTATAAACCATAATAAATTGTATAAACAGTTATGTTTATTAACTTACATTATGATCTCACTAAGTAAAAAGTAGACAAAAAGTCAACACATTTTAGAAAAAACACCAACTATCTAGCAATATTATAGGGGAAAATAGTTAAAAACAATAATAATTTGTTTAGAAAATTATTTTTGTTGAATTTCAGTCACTATTACTATACTTTAAGTGAAAAGTAGAAGGAGAGTTGAAAATTTCAGAAAAACCCACAACTTTCTAACATTATTCAAAGAGAATATCAATAAAAAAAAATAGAAAATTGTTTAAACAATTATGTTTGTTAACTTGATTTAATTATTACCCTACTATAATTTTAAAGTGAACCAAAAGTAGAAAATTGTAGAATAAACTGCAACTTTCTAGCATTATTCTAAGAGAATATTATTTTAAATATTAGATTGTTTAAACAATTACTTCTGTTAAATTCAGTTCATTATTGCCTCGCTCTAATTGAAAAGTTGAGAATCAGTACAAAAATTCAAATAAAACCGCGATTTTTCAACTCCATTCTAAGATAAAATGGCTATAAACAATAATGAATTGTTTAACGAATATATTTAAACATTAAATTATCACGATAAAGTAATATTTTATGTATTAGTCGCAGTTTTTACCAAAAGAAACCTCAAAAAAATAATAGCCAGCGCCAGAAACACGCAATACCCAATTTTTCACTTATGGGGTTTATTTGGGACCCTATAAAACAGACTTATGTGGGTGAATTTCAAAAAGTAATTTCTTATTCGTATTCTATAGCTAATTCTGTAGAAAATTTTTCAGGGTCAACTCGATACACCTAATATTGACGATTCTGAATAAAATATACAAAAACGTCTTGCTTTCTTATGGAAAATATGTGTTAAACTATACGGGGCTTGCGGAACCTCTGCATATCATTTTTTTCAAACGCATTTATTTTTTTTTGGATTTGAACAAATTTGCCACAAAAAAACTGTCCATGTGGTATATGGGTGACCGCAAATGAATTTAGGTGATTTCAAGGGACTTCACATGAATTCACGTGACTTCAGGTGAATTCACGTGACTTCATGTGAATTCAAATGACTTCAGATATTTCAGGAGATTTCAAGTGACTTCAATTGAATTCAAGTGACTTCAAGTGAATTCAAGTGACTTCAGATATTTCAGATATTTCAGGAGACTTCAGGAGATTTCATTACATGTGTACACCTGACTTCACGAGTTGTCAACCCCTCGATCTATGCTTTCAGTTTTAAAATATTGCAATGAAAAAGCTTTGTAACACTTTAAACTGGAATGCTTTAAAATTTAAATATTTGGTCACAATTGAGAATTGACAATTTTGTCTCTCAAAATATCAGTAGGGTCGATGGGGGTAAGTGTGATACGAAATTACAAAGTTATAATTTGATTAACAATATTTCAAATATTTGAGAAAATTCTTGTTTCAATTTTTTTCCAAAATTATGTTTGGACTTTCAGCTTTGATTTGTCCCCTCCTTTAATCATTAAAAACTTGCATGCAGAAATATTTTCAAGTTTCTATGGTATTATACTTTCGTGGCTTTTAATTTAACATCCACTAATTCTTATAATATATGTTTGCGCTCAATTTTTTTGTCATTTATAACAACATTGATAAAAAAAAATTCAATTTCGTATGAAAATTCAGTGAGATTGAAAAACTTACCTATTTTAAATTGTATGATTTGTAAATGGATTTAAAAATTATTCATCTATGTGAATGTATACATTAAAATGTTATTTAACAATTATTATTATATACTCACATTTTTATTGCAAAAATGAGGTTCATTAACCTCTTCAACTAACCTCGAACCTTTCAGAATTAACAAAAAAATAATGAAGAATAGATATCACACTTACCCTGAGTCTGATTTTTAATTACCCTGTCATAATTTATCATTAGTAATAATAAAAATGTAAAATTTTCAAAAAAACAACGTAAATTTAATGAAAGTATAATAGCTTCCTTCATTCGAAAAGGAAAATCAACAAAAGGTGCTTTATGTAGAAAAAATTCAAATCAAAAGACCGGATGACACAATTACGAATTGAAGTTTTCTAATATCTCAGTTTCTTTAAAAATACGTGATTAAAGCAATAACTAATGCCAGACACTTTTTTTACAAATAATAAGAGATATAATCATTATGTTATAACAAAAAAAGTTGATAACTTATTTGTTTTTCATTTCAAATTTTCTCTTTATCACATTAACCCCGCCAAGACGCTTACTCTTATCGACCCTACTTTGAAAGAAATAGCAAGTACTTTGGAATTAAAAATTTAAAGATTTTACTGATTCTCAACTTGAAAAGGTTTTACTTTAATTGTAAGAATAAAATAACTTTCCAATAAGTATAAACCTATGTATACAGGAAAAAAGTAACATTTTTTCCATTACATAAATTCAACCATTTATAATAATATTTAATATTATTAAAATATAATCTCGAATTGTTTAGATTTGGTCTCGATTCAAAGAAACGTGTGTTCGAATTTTCTCGATTCGACTTGAGCTTGAACCGGTGGCGAAAAATTCCACTTCTGCATATATCAAAAAGTCTGTTCTGGATCGAATCGAATTATTTTGGACGCCACTAGCATACAATTACACATAAGGATATATAACAGGATAAATTAACAACATTTAATGCTCAAAACGAATCCTCTGAGCTGAATAACGAGGCAACGGGGAAATTTCGAAATTTCAACTTCGAGAAACCGGTTTTTAGATAAAAACATCAAATTTACCCAGTTCCTGTCACTTCTGGGACATAGTATAATGTCACCAGACAGAGCGTAGATTGAAGTATGATTTCCCATAGTAAACATAAAATCGATATTTTTTATCCTGGTTCATAATAATGTGAATATCTCCTAAACTACAATCGAAAAAGTGAGTCCCTTCCAAATATCGAATTAAAATGCTTTCAAGCATTGTCTACTTTCAATTAATTTGTTTTGAAATAAATAATATTTGAATGTCATAACAGTAATTACAAAAAGTATTATTAAGGTCATATAATAACCGATTCCTACCCTGCTGATATTTTGTTTTGTTTGAACAACTCAAGTTAACACGAAATATGATATCGAGTTGAAAATTTAGAAATATTGTTAAAAATTTGGTAAGATAGAAATCGGAGAAATATGATATGGCTTTAAAGTACTCGTTTCGTGTAGTTTTCACCTACATACTTAAGGATAAAGAAGTTTGTGGAAGAAGTTCCTTTTAGTCAAGCAAGAAATAGGAAAAGTGTTTTGAAACATACTGCCTTATGTCTTTAACAACCAAAGTGTTTTGGTTCCCATCTTATTCTGGCTAAGTGTGACAGAAAATCAGCTTCCCCCAACAATTTTGTTTTTTGGAGATGGCCGGTTTTGCAACTAGACGATTCAAGTATTTGTCTAATTTCGGGAAAAAAGACAAAGTTGAACTTAACGATATTATAATACAATATTTAATTTCTTGTATGACTTGTAGAAATAATTTTTCCCAAAATTTCACTGAATATCATAAAAAAAAGTACATTCTTAGTTAGAGGAATGAATCCGAATCGTTTCTAAACAAATTCTAGTTTTATGAAATACTTGAGTATTATAAATTATTAATAAATTATAGACTTTTTAGAAAGAATGTTAACCCTACTTTGAATGTATTTTAAGAATTTAATATTTTCGAAGTGTCCCTTAACCCCAAAGGATGATGTTCAAACTCAAAATAAAGCGGTTCGCCAAGAACAGTTATGTAATTAATTCGTACATTGAAGAAGATTAATAAAAAGAAAAGCTTTGTGTTCAAAATGTAATATTTAAATACAATTTTTAATTTAGATACTGTTTTTTTTCCGGATTTCCATCCTTTTTCTAGTTTAAAAATCCGTTCTATGGACATGGCACAATCTAATCGTGAAACTGAATTAACATTTACTTTTTCAAGTAATAATTTTTATGATTTGTAAACTGAATATTACAACAAAATACGTATATTTAAACATTCTTTGACACGTTATAAATATGAAAATACTATTTGCTCAAGAATTTTAGATAGTGTAATTGGCTTCAAAAGCGGCGGAGCCTTTTTTTCTCGGTGGGGACAGGGGCATAGATTTATAATATTGTATGACACAATGTGTACATAGTACAATAATATTATACGATGCAACAATTGTATATAAGTAATAAATAATAAATAAACAATAAATAGTAAATAATAATAAATATATATATTAAAAATAAATATATATATATATTATTAATTATTATTATTAATTATATAGATTCTTCGTAGTTGATGTTGTGATTGGCTTTAGGATCCAGAAA
>CAKNYM010053677.1:186721-198307 GCA_932195095.1 Andricus curvator | reverse complement strand
ACAAGTTTTAAATTATTTTTGAATTTTTTCAAAACTTTCAAACCTCTGAAAAAAGTTTACAAATATTTTGAAAGGTTTCGAAATCTTTTAAAATTTCCTTTGAAGATTTTTTCAAAATAAGAATGAAGAACTTTCTAAGGTTTCAAGAGAATAAAATAATGTGAGAATTGAAAAAAGATTTCGAAACATTTTAAACGAGTTTATCAATACTCGAAAAAGAGTGCAGAAAATTTTTAAGCAAAAATTTTTCAATTTTGCAAGATTACAAAATATATAAAAAATATTTTTTTAAATTTGATTAAACATTTGGATATTTGAAGATTTTGAAAAAAAAAAGTTTTCTAAGAATTTAAAAGTGTAATTTTATTTCAAAAAAATGTATTTTAAGAGAATATTTATGAATATCTTAAAACATTTCAAACGATTTCCGTAATTTTCAAAGAAGAATCTGAAAGATTTTAAGGAAATTTTTGTAAATTTTGCATGATTAAAAAAAAAAGGAACAATTTTAATCCTTCTTAGAAGATACTTAGAAGTTTCAGAAGTCTTGAGAAGATATTCAAAACTAATTTTAAATCTGAAAATATATCAAAGAACTTAAAATAAAATTGAGATTTTTATAAAGACTTCAAAAATAAATTCAGAAGTTTCCCAAGAATTTAGAAAGGTTTTAGGACTTTTCAAACGATTTCCTGAAATTTCGAAACAGAGGGTAGAATATTTTTAAGCACAGTTTTTCAACTGCGCAATATTGAAAAAATGTAGATTTTTGAAGATTTCGAAACAAAAAAGCCTTTTAAGAATTTTGAAGGATTTTACTGGAATTAAAAAAGATTCTTAAGGTTCTTAGGAAAATTTTAAATGATTTTTTTTCAAATTTATTTTGAGAAATTATTTCTAAAATTTTCCAAAAATTTCAAACTATTTCCAAAATTTTCAAAAAGAAATCTGGAAGATTTTAGGGCAATTTTTCAATTTACGGGATTTTTTTCAATTTTGGAAAAATTTGATTTGAAAAAAAAATATATTCAGAAGCTAAAAAGTTTTGAAAAGATTGAAAAATAATTTAAAATTTCAAGAGATTTAAAAAAAAAATTGGAATTGTTTCATGGTTTCAAGAGAATATAAAAAAATTCTTAATATTTCTGGGAAAATTCTAAATGATTTTACATTTTGAAAATTATATTTTAAAGAAATTTTTTTGGATTCTTTTTTCACAAATGTGAAATCTTCAAAAATCGTTGTGAATTTTTTCAAGAATATTAAGAATATTATGTTTATTTTCACATGTCGTATAATAGAAATCAACTGTATCGATCTAAGTTAACCCTCGAATTCAGAATTTAACGTTTTCTCAGACTAGATGGAGTTATATATATTTTTTTCTATTTTTTGTGAAGAAAGATCCTGTTTGGCTCCGCGGGGAATCGAACGCTTAATTTTAATAAATAAAACAATATTCTTGAAATATAAATGAATTTGTTAAATATCAATTTATAATTAAAATTAATAATTTGTATAAAAAAAAATTAATTTGAATTAATTATTAATATTTTTAATTAATTTTACCCGACTGTCGGTCGGGTGCTCTACCAACAGTAGGAGAGCATAGGTCGGAGAGCACCCGCCCGGCAGTCGGACGACCTGAGTTCAATTCCCAGCGGAGCAAAAGAGGATATTTTTTTACAAAAAATTAATTTAAAAAATCATTCTTATTTTCTTGTTCTCAAATCTCATAATCCAGTCTTTAGCTCGCATTTAGGTGGTCAAAAACTTTGAAGAAATAAATAGTATTTTTTATTAAATCAAAAAAAAAAAATTTGACTGATAATAACGAAATTATTTAGGTTTGATAATAATTCCCTATTGGTTTACCTGGAGAACGAGGGCATGGTAGACCTCTGCAAGTTTTCATAACAGGTGGTCGGGAAAGATCTCTGCAAGCATTGCCTGCTGGTTTCTTCGTTCCGAACCATACACATTGTAGAATTCTATATTTAATTCCATCTTCCTCGCATGATGCAGTACACTATAAAATAATTTTTGTTTTTTTAGAAACAAAAAATTAGTTTAAAAAACTCTATAAATTCATAAGACCCAAAATTTAATTTTACCTACCTCTGACCATTCACCAACTCTCCAAACACCTTTACAAGCATCATTGTAACATTCTTGTCGTTGAGGTGGTTTCACACCCTCATCGCATTTACTAGAATCAGCGATAGTCACGTTTTCAGTTCCATCCTCCATTTCTTCAATCACGTGACAAGTAATATCTCTCCTTTGCATTGCTAAAAATAATTATTTTCATTTTAAATTAATTATTATTAATAATCAATTATCTGGACTGAAGTTCATTTCTCTTTTTATGGTTTCGTAGCCAAGGGGAGAACCAATTATAGTTTCAGTTGATGAGATGATAAGATTTCTAAGAGAGAAGAAGATGTACCAATATTATATAATAAAAAAAAGAATTTTTTATAAACAAATTATTTGTTGAAAGAATGTTTTCTACGATTATCAATAATTTTACGTTTTTTCAATTTATATTGAAAGAGATTTGAATGGAAACAATATTATAATAAAAAAATTCTCTTTAGATCATAAGTGTGTATATTATAAACAAATTTAATAAACAAATGCATTAATCAGGCATTTTTTGACAGAAAAATTAGTTTTTTTCGATGTCAATTTTTTAAATTAGGAACTTTATGATAATTTTAGCAAAATTCATTATTTGTTGATTAATCTTATGATTTTTTTAAACAAATGCATTATTTGGGCATTTGTCGGCAGAAAAATTTGTTTTTTTCAATTAGTTAATAAATTTTATTATTTTTCAAAACAAATTTAATAAACAAATCCATTATTTGGGCATCTGTGGACGAAATTTTTTTTTTATGTCAGGCTTTTTAATTGGCATCTTCATCATAAATTAAGCAACACTCATGATAAGTTGATGAATTTGATGATTTTTTAAAACAAATGTAACAAACAAATGCATTATTCGGGCATCTGTGGACGGAAAAATTCGTTTTTTTCTAGGTCAGTCTTTTTAATTGGGAACTTCATGATAATTTCAGCAAAATTCATGAGTGGTTGATAAATTTTATATTTTTTTAAAAACAAATTTAATAAACAATTGCATTATTCGGGCATCTGTCGATGGAAAAATTCTTAGAAACTAAAACTGAAAGGGCTGAGATTGAAAAAAAAACTTTTTCGTCGACAAATACCCAAATAATGCATATGTTTCTTGACTTTGTTTAAAACATCATAGAATTTATCAACTAAGTATGAGTGTTATGAAATTATCATGAAGTTCCCAATTAAAAAGACTGACATCGAAAAAAAAGACAATTTTTCCATCGACCGATGCCCGAGTAATGCATTTGTTTTTAAGAAAATATAGAATTTATCAACTAATTACGAATTTTGCTGAAATTATCATGAAGTTCCCAATTAAAAAGACTTACATCCAAAAAAAGAAGAATTTTTCAGTCTACAGATGCCCGAATAATGCATTTCTTTGTTAAATTTGTTTTAAAAAATCATAAAATTCATCAACTAATTATGAATGTAGCTGAAATTGTCATTAACTTCCCAACTGAAAGGAATGGCATTGAAAAAAGCGAATTTTCCTGCCGACAAATGCCCGAATAATGCATTTGTTTATTAAATTTGTTTGAAAAATCATGAAATTAATCAACAAATCATGAATTTTGTTAAAATTATCATGAAGTTCCTAAGTAAAAAAATTGTCATGGAAAAAAACGAATTTTTCTGTCGAAAAATGCCTGATTAATGCATTTGTTCATTAAATTTGTTTATAATATAAACAATTATAATCTAAAGAGAATTTTGTCATGTTATAATATTGTTTCCATTTAAATTTTCTTCAATATAACTTAAAAAAACGTAAAATGATGGATAATCGCAGAAAACATTTTTTCAACAAATAATTTGTTTACACATTTTTTTTGCTTTATTATATAATATTGGAACATCTTCAAATAATGTTACTCTATGAAAATTAGGCAATGTAAACAATTTTCCTGTTATTGACGAGCACCAGGAACGTCAAATAGAAAAAATGGCCATTTTTGTCGTCATATTTGTTTATTTATGAAAAAATTGAAAGCCTCATTCAAAAATCAGACTCGACAACTTTCTTAGAAATCCTATCAGCTTTTTTTTATGATTTTTTTTTGTCCAAATCGGTCAATATTTGCGGGCTGTACGTTATTTTGAACCAAAAAAGTAATTTTTTTCCCACTGTGCGTCCGTCCGTCGTACTTTTGCCCAAGAGGGGATGTAAGGGTAGTAAAGGGAGGCGACGTAGAGGAGAAGTGCATAAGGAGTGAGTGGAGGGGAAGTAAAAGAACAGATGTAGGGAAGGGATGTAGTAGAAGTGTGGAGAAGTATCGGAAGTGAGGGGGTGTGGAAGTCACGGGAAGTAGGGGAACGAATCTATGGGAAGGGATATATGGGAAATGAGGGGAACTATCGAAAGTAAGGGGTGTGGGAGTAAGAGGCGGAGGAGTGGTGAAATAGAGGAAGGAGAAGTAGGGGAAGGGGTGAGCAGTGATGGAGAAAGTAAGAGGGGCGATAATAGAGTAAGTATGAGGAGGGGTAGTAGAGGAAGCGAGAGGAAGTGTGGCTTAGAGAAGTGAGAGAAGGGGAATTATGGGAGGAGATTTGATTGAGAGACTTAATTAACGTCCTAATAGGCTACGAAACCTTCTTTTGTAGGCGTGGGGCACCTATTTTGACTACTTTTTTAATTAAGAAATATATGTGTGAAGACAGGATGAACAAAAAAAATTTCTACCATATATTTTTAAATATAAAATTTTTATAAGATTATAGAAAAACTGTTCATTGACGATGTGAAAACATTAGGAAAACGTTTTTTTCCCGCGGAGGAAAACAACAGAACGGACTTTCTGTAGTTTTCCATCTCATAAATGTTAAAAACTGCTCATTTTTTTTAAAAATCTAAATGTTCGTACTGGAATTAAAAAATGTATGAGAATATGAGAATTTTTTTCGTAAAAGCAGCAAAATAGCTTTATGGTTGAAAAAAGTGTCAATGGATTATAGAAGGCCCATCGGCTTTGTTTGAGGATGTCATTGTTAGGAGTGCGACTAAAGTGTGTGGTACTGCAGTTGTAGGAAGAATGTCTGGTGATGCATGGTGGAATGATGAAATTCAGGCAGTCCGACAAGAAATGAAAGAAGCGTACAACAGAACGTTGAACATCGCAGTTCTTAGCGATCAGGAGAGAAATAGACTTGAAAATGATTACAGCTCACCTGTTCTCCAATTGAAACATCTGGAACTTTCACAAGGTGTCCATTCGTCAGCATGCCACTGAGGACACCTTCCTGTTCCACAAGGTTTTACTTTCTCAGGAACTGGATATCCTGCGTCCTCGCAAAGATTTGCACCAATCACGGTTCGTTGAAGACTTCTAGTTGAATTTGCTGCTGGTTTTGCAGAACGCACTGTACATTGAGCTCCTCGCATCTAAAATATTCATATTTTCGAATATTAAATTTTTTTGTTATTATTCTTTACATGAATTTTGGAAAAAGTCTGAAAATTGTTTAAATATTTAAGAAGATTCTATATTTTAAAAAATTACCTGAAATCCGCCTCCTCCACAAGTTTGTGAACACCTCGACCATTCTGTCGTGACCCACTCAAATATTAAGTCGTCCTTAGCTGCTACAAGCAAAACGAAATCGAAATTAATGGGAAATGATTTTTTATTTGAAGCATCGGCTCAAATAAGGTTGTATGAAAAGGAATTTTGATTCACTAGAATCTATGTCCTTACAGTTAGTTTTTGGGGTTTCATAGACCTGGGCAGAGACCCTTATTGTTTTGTTCGGATGTTCGTTTATTCGTCTTTCTGTGTTACTTTTTTCCAAGGAGGGGAAGTAGTGGAAGTGAGGGAAAATTATGGGAGAGAAAGTAGGGGAATTATGGGAAATTAGGGTGGTGAAAGTAGGGAAATTAATGAGAAACCAGGGACGAATAGAACGAGAAGTGAAGAGAAATGAGAGGAGGGAAAGTATAGGAAATGAGGGGCAATTAAAGGAGGGGAAGTGGGCGGGAATTAAGGGAAGGGGAAGTAGGGTAGTGAAGGGGAAATAGAGGGAGGGAAAGTAGGAAAGTGAAGAGAAATTAGGGAAGGTTAAGTAGGGGAATTGAGGGAAAATGCGGAAAGTGGTAGTGAGGGGAAATAAGAAGAGGAGAATAAGGGAAAGTAAGTGAAAACAAGGGGAGGAAAAGTAGGAGAAAATAAAGAAAATTAGGGTAGTAGAGGGAAGGAAATCAGGGAACGTAAGAGGAAATTACGAAAGGCGAAGTAGGGGAAGTGAAAGGAAATTTGGGGAAATTAGAGGAAGAGAAGTAGGTGCAATGAGAGAAAATGAGAGGAGGGAAGTACAGGAGGTAAGGGAAATGATGGGAGAGAAAGTAGCGAAAATTATGGGATAATAGGGGAAATTGAGGTGAAACGAGGGAGCAAAAGAAGGGGACGTGAGGAGAAATGAGGGGAGAGAAAGTAGGAAAAATGAGGGACAATTAGGGGTGGGGAAGTGAGGGGAAATTAAGGAAGTGGAACTAGGGGAAGGAAGGGGAAATAAGGGAAGGGGCCATTAAGGGAAAATAAGAGGAGTATAATTATGTGAATTTAGGAAATGCGGAGAGGAAAAGTAGGATAATTAAGGCGAAATTAGAAGAGTGAAAGAAAGGAAATTAGAGGAAGTGAGGGGAAATTATGATACGGAAAGTAGAAGAATCAAACGGAAATTAGGGGAAGGGAAGTAGGAGAAATGAGGCGAAATTAGGGAAGTGGAAGGAGAGGAATGAAGGGGAACGGAAGTGAGTGAAGTAGGAGAAATGAGGGGAGGAGAAGTAGGAATAGTGAGAGGTAATGAGGGGAGAGATAGTAGGGGAAATGATTAGAAGTTAGGGTGAGTAGGGGAGGGGAAGTGATAAATGGGGAAGGGAAGTAAGGGAAGGGGAGTGTTAGTTGGGGAAGCGTGGTGAGACGGAAGTAGAGAAGGGAGATATTAGGGAAGTGCAAGGTTAGAAAGAGGGGAATGTAGGGCTAATAGGGGTGGGAAAGATTCTGGTCTTTTAATAATAATGGTTGGACAAAATAAAAAGTTGGTGAGGGGTTTCTTTTTTTTCTTGCAGTTGCTTCTTCCTGACGATTATATTTTTAATTCAAAATTTTATTATTTGGTTGAAAATTCAACAACTTTGGAAAAAGTCATCGTTTTCGGTTAAAAATTCAAATGCTTTGTTCAAAATTATCTTTTTGCCAAAAAATCATATTTTGGTGTTGGAAAATCAACTGAAATCTTTCTTGATTGAAAATTCAACTATTTTTTTTTTGCAAATTCGTCTTTTTGGTATAAAAACTCATCTGCTTTAGTAGAAATTCAAATTTTTTGGGATAAAAATGCAACTGTCCGGTTAAAAATTAATCGTTTTTGGTTGAGAGTTCAATTATTTTGTTAAAAATTATTCTTTTCTGATTGAAAACTGATATGCTTGGTTAAAGGTTAAACCACTTTGTTAAGAAATAATTTTGTTGTTGAAGATTTATAATTTTGATTGAAAATTCATTTCTTCGGTTGAAATTTTTTTTTTTATATAATTTTTTTTAATGATAATTTAACTTTGAAGTTGACTTTGCAGTTCAACAATTTGCATCATTCTATTTTTCTTTCTTGGCTGAAAAATCTTTATTAGTTGAAAATTCATCCGTTTGGTTGAAAAATTCATCATTTTAGTTCAAAATTTATCTTTTCAGTTGAAAATTGGACTATTTTATTGAAATTTCCTTTTTTTTAATTATTTTTTTACTGAAAATGTAAATTTTCCATTTTTCGTTGAAAATTGATCTTTTTCAGTTGAAAGATCAACTATATGTTTGAAAATTTATGCATTTTGTTGAATATTCGTCTTTTTGGTTAAAATTAAAGTGTTTTGTTGAAACTTTAATTCTTTTGTTAAAAATTAATTCTTCTCTTATAAATCAATTCTTTTGTTAGAAATTAGCTTTTTTATTCGAAATTATTTTTTTCCTTTTTGGTTGAAACATCAACTGTTCTTGGTTGCAATTTAATCTTTTTTGTTCAGAAATGCGATTATTTGGATCAAAATGCTTCTTCTTAGGTAACAATTTGAAGTATTTGGTTAAAAATTCAGCTCTCTTATCAAAAATTTAATTATTTTGTTGAAAAATTAAGTATTTTATTAAAAAAATCATCTTATTGGTAGAAAATTCAACTGCTTTTTTAAACATATGTCTATTTGGCTAGAAAATTTTTCCTTTTGGATTGAAAATTTCTTGTTGAAAATTCAACTATCTTTCAAAAAATTACATAATTTAGTTGAAAATTTAACGGTTTCTGATAGGAAGGGGGAAATAATAGTGAGGGGAAATAAGGAGAGGAGAACTAGGGGAAGTGATGGAAAATGAGGGAAGGAAAAGTAGGAGAAATAAGGGGAAATTAGGAGAATGGAATGAAGGAAATGAGGGGAAGTAAGGGGAAATGATAATAGGGGAAGGAAGGAAAAGTAGGAGAAATAAGGGGAAATTAGGGGAGTGAAAGGAAGGAAATTAGAGGAAGTGAGGGGAAATGCTGATAGGGGAAGTAGGGGAAGCGAAAGGAAATTGAGGGAAGGGAGAAATAATAGTGAGGGAAAATAAGGAGAGGAGAACTAGGGAAAGTGAGGGAAAATTGGGGAAGGATAGGTAGGAGAAATAAGGGGAAATTAGGGGAGTGAAAGGAAGTGAATTCGGGGAAGTGAGGGGAAATGATGACAGGGGAAGTAGGGGAAGCGAAAGGAAATTCAGGGAAATCAGGGGAAGGGAAGTAGGAGAAATAAGAGAAAATTAGGGGAGGGTAAGTACGGAAAGCAGGAGGAAATGATGGGAGAGGAAGAAGGGAAAATTATGGGAAATGATGAGACGGGAAGTGGAAAAATCAAACGGAAATTAGGAGAAATTAGGGAAAGGGAAAGAGGAGAAATGAGGGAAAATTAGGGAAATGGAAGTAGGGGAAGTGAGGGAAACGAAAGTGGGTGAAGTAGGAGAAATGAGGGGTGGGGAACCAGGGATAGTGACGGGTAGGGGAAGGGGAAGTATTATTTACTATAATTTTTTAATGCAATATACAAAAATTATTTTAAAAATTCGACTTTTATGAAGAAGGGCTTTAAAATTTATTAATAACTTTCATTTATGAATGTTTCTTAAAATTTTTGAAAAGCTGAACATTTTGTTCACTCTTCTAAAGAGGTGAGAAAAATTCACTCAGGATTCATCTTTTTTGTTTGAAAATTCAACAACTTGTTGAAAAATTAAATTCTTTGTTTGAAAATTTGATTATTTCATTGAAAACTCAACTATTCATACATCCTTCTTTGAGCTGATGATTTTTGATATCTAAAACAATTTTGTATCATGATTTTTTAAAAGAAAGTATTTACCTTTGCTAAAAACAACGACAGGCCCAATCGTGGGTTGATGTGCAGGATCTTTCTTCAAAGAAGTTGACAAAGTAACCACATTTTCGTAACTTTTGGAAGCCCTCTCGATAAAAACATCTTTCGTACTTTTTTCCTTTTTGGAAATATTTTCTTCTTCTTGAGGACCAAGATCTTTAAAAGATTTTGAAATATTATTATTCTTCTCTTCTTTACTTCCTGATCTCCTAAGAACTTCCAATTCTTTTTCTTCCTTAAGATTTTCTCCCATGTTTTCTAACTCATCACTTGACTCGGTATCGTTTTTTATCAAAAGTGAACTGTCATTCAATGTCTTTTCACCATGAAAATGTTTTTCAACTTGTAGTTCTGTCTCATAAAATTCGTTACTCTTTTCGCTAGCATTCCCAGTTTGTATCCTGTTTTCTTCCGTGAAAGTTTCTTCAGAAGAAGCACTTGAAGTAGTTTTTATTTGATCATGTCCTGTCTGAAGGCTTACTTGAACACTTTCTTGAATACTTTCTTGAGTTTTTACTCTTTCATCATCCCAGGGACCAGAAGTTGTAATAAAATCCTCAAACTTTTTATCACTCCACTTTCTGGTCTTTGTTCTAGTTTCATGGTCAACTTCAACTGTAGTCTCTTTCAAATTGTCTTCTCTGGACGGAAGTACTGAATCTTTTTTCTCCTTTTCCAAAATTGTTCCACGTTGGCTTCTAAAGTTTTGTTGGCTCCTTTCATCATGCTTGTTGTGTCTTGGTGAGCGATCAACATGATTAATCATTGACACAGTTGGAGGGGTGGAAAAATTTTTTTCAACAGCTAATTCTGGTATGATTGTCATGGTGTTTCTGTGATCCATGGTGGCGAAAACTTCACCAATTTCGTGAGGGTCATCGTCGATAAAAATTCTTTCTTCATCTGTTCCAAAAGGTTCATCAGGAATTACAGTATTTCTTTGTAGAAGTCCACTATCCTTATCCGGGTTATCGTTCCGGAAATGTTTGTTCAGTTTCGACATTGCTCGGGTGGTTGGTTTGGTTTCGAAATTTATATCCTCCAGAAGCAAAGGTCTGTGATTGTTCTTTGAGGTGTCTTTAAATGGCCAGTATGTCTATGGAAAATGAGTATGATTATAAATTAGATTAATGATTTTGATATTGCAAAGTTATGAATATAGTATTCTTTTTTTTAAATGTTGTCAAAAACTTGATTGGTTGTGACACTAGGGTGGTCCTTTTTTCATATCAGATTGTTTTTATTCTTACTCTCTAGTTTTGTTAGAATACCTAAAAAAATGATCTTTAAATAAATATAGTAGTCACTTTTTTAAAAAGTCGCTGTCAAAAACCTGATTGGTTGCGACACTAGGGTGGCCCTTTTTTCATATCAGATTATTTTACTGTAACCCTCTTTTTTTGTTAGAATGCCTAGAAAAATTATCTTTAAATGAATATAGTAGTCTTTTTTTAAAGTCGTTGTCAAAAACCTGATTGGTTGCGACACTAGGGTGGCCCTTTTTTCATATCAGATTTTTTTACACTCACCCTATAGTTTGGTTTGAATGCCCCAGAAAATTATCTTTAAATGAACATAGAAGTATTTTTTTTTTAAAGTCGTTGTCAAAAATCTGATTGGTTGCGACACTAGGGTGGCCCTTTTTTCATATCAGATTGTTTTACTCTTACCCTCTAGTTTCATTAGAATGCTCAAAAAAATTATCTTTAATTGAATATAGTAGTCTTTTTTTAACTCGTTGTCAAACACCTGATTGGTTGCGACACTAGGGTGGCCTTTCTTTTATATCAGATTGTTTTACACTCACCCTCTAATTTTGTTAGAATGCCCCAAAAAATTATCTTTGAATGAACATAGAAGTATTTTTTTTAAAAAGTCGCTAAAAATCTGATTGGTTGCGACACTAGGGTGGCCCTTTTTTAACATCAGATTGTTTTACTCTTACCCTCTAGTTTTGTTAGAATGCCCCACAAATTTATCTTTAAATGAACAGAGTAGTCTTTCTTTTTAAATTCGTCATCAAAAACCTAATTGGTTGAGACACTAGAGTG
>CAKNYM010053677.1:133190-143802 GCA_932195095.1 Andricus curvator | reverse complement strand
ATTAGAATTGATCAAAGAATACACTGGAATTTTTTCAGAATTTTTTGGAGACTTTTTCAATTTTTCAAAATTTTCCGATTTTGAAAAATTCAAAAATTCTTCAAAAAATTCTGAAAAAATTCCAGTGTATTCCTTGATCAATTCTAAGAACTTTTTCTTCAGTAAAATTTTCGTCTAAAGTCCACTATTGTCGAGTAAAAAATTCCATAAGTTTTTAACGATTTTTCCGCGTTCCAGCCGCCATTTTGTGTGCTTTCACTTATTTTTTCCTTATTTAAACCATTACATTTTTAAGTTTACGTCTCGAAGACACGATTTTTGCACTTCAAACGTTAAATTTTAAATGTTATGAAAGTGAAAGATTGACATAAACAAAAATTTTTTTTTAAAAAACCATGTTTTTTAAAAAAAAATCGTATACAGTTTTTGACAGTTAAATTTTTCAAAAAATCTGAACACAAATTCTGAAAGTTTATTAAATTTTACGTCGGAAACGCTTATTTTCCACAATTCATTTTCATAGAAAATACAAGCGTTGAAATCCGTTGTGAAAATTTGTCCAGTTGGGACTTAATGGGTTAATTATTTTTTAAAGAAGTGATATTATTCTTTAAAGTAGTGATATTATTTTTTAATTACTTACAACTCGAGCAAAGACGGCTAGCTTTGCATTCTTGCTCGCCACGCGGCCTTTCTTCAGAATCACAATCTTCTGAAAACCTTCCATTCCCATCCCGACATTCGACTAATCTCGTCCTCATTCCCGTACCACAGGATACTGAACACTACAAAACATCAAAATTAACATACATTTTAAGGATATTTAAATAAAAAATACTGTCATTGAAGTCGATAAATAATAAATAAATAAATTTATTTATTATTATTATTTATTTATTTATATAATGAATTTATTTGATACGTTGGTATGGGATCATTTACAAAATATATAATACGTTTTCCTTAAATTGCCCCCCCCCCCCCTCCCTCTACATCCATCTTAGATACCGTAAGATTTTCTCTGACTTTAATGGAATTAGATATAGAAAAGAAAATTTGTCAATAAGCAGCAAGTGTTACAAACCTATAATTTTATCATTTCTTCAGAATGAATTAATAGAACACGATAAGAAAATCCAACTCGTTTTGATTAAGAGTTCATTCTTTTTGGTTAAAAAGTTTACTTTACTATACTTTTGGAGGAGAATTTATTTTTTTTAATTAAAGATTTTATTATTTAATTAAACATTTAATTATTATGATTTTAACTTAATTTTAACTTCAGCGATACCACGCTGAAAAAACCAGTTCTCGTCAGATCACTGAAGTTAAGCAGCGTTGGGCGCGGTTAGTACTTGGATGGGTGACCATTCGAGAATACTGCGTGCTGTTGGCACATCATGGATGTGGTGAGTCCAACTTGTAGTTATTTACTACAAAAAAAAATCCACCTAGAAACACTACCCAAATCGGGTAGTGTCACGCCTACCCTGAAAGGGAAATGGCTTAATGGTATACTGCTGAAAAATCTTTTTTGGTTAAAAATACAACTATCTTTTCAAAAATGTATTCTTTTTCTTAAAACCTAATTTTTCTAACTGAAAATTTAACTATTTCATTTTTTGTTGAAATTTATCTTTTCAAGTAGAAAATTAATCATTTTTGGTAGAAAATTAATCTACTTGGTTGAAAATGTATACCTTTTATTAAAAATTCAACTATTTAGTTGAAAATTGATTTTTTAGTTAAAGATTCATCATTTTAGTAGGAATTTTGTTTTCACTTGTTTTAAAATTATTTTTTTTTAACTGAAAATTTAACCATTCTGTTTTTTTTTTTGTAGAAAATTAATTTTTGCAAATAAAAATTTAACTAGTTAATGAAAAATTAATTTTTTGTTGTTGTAATTTAACTATTCTGTTGAAAAAATCAATTATCAAGCTACAATATCTTTGGATTTATTATTTTTTAGTCAGAATTTTCCTTACGTAAGATCTTCTAATCCTCCACATAAGACACAGTGAGATTTTATAAAATCCCCGAATAAATAATATATAATATTATTTATTCATCAAATATTATTTAGATTACATTTTTTTGTATGAGAGAAAACTGATTACGATTTTGGTTCGGATTTTGAGCACACGCATACATTCCTCTATGTATACATTAGGGTGGTCCAAATTTTTTTTTCTCGAATTTTCATGCATATCGCCTGGAAATTTGTTTGAATCCACAAAAAAATAATTCCATTTTTTTTATTTAAACAAAAATTATATTTAGAGGTGGCACAAGCCTCATGAAGTTTAACACGTATTTCCCATAAGAAAAAAAGACGTTTTTGTAATTTTTACTCAGAATCATCAATTTTAGGTCAATCGAGTTTAAACTCAACACTTCTTGTCAAAATTAGCCATAAAATACAAATGAAACGTTCCTTTTTAAATATCACACCCATAAGTCTGTTTTATAGAGTCCCAAAAAAAACCCATAAATGAAAAAATTGGTTTTGCGAGCTTTCGGCGCTAATTATGATTTTTTTTGCGGTTTTTGAATGAAAATTGATCATCATACCTAAAATTATACTTATACTGATAATCAGATGATAACATAAATTGTTTAAACAATTTATTATTGTTTTAAGCAATTTTCTCTAAGAATAGCGTTGGAAAGTCGCGGTTTTTTCAAAAATTTTCAACTTTCTGTACAATTTTTAATTAAAGTGAAGTATAAACTTAATTAATGTTAAGAAACATAATTGTTCAAAAAATTCATTATTATTGTTAATAATATTCTCTTAGAATAATGCTGGAAAATTGCAGTTTTTTCCAAAATTTACCACTTATTTTACAATTTTCAATTAGAGTGAGGTGAATGATTAATTTAGGTTAATAACATTAATTCATTAAATAATTTATTATTAATGTTAATAAAATTCAATTTGAATAATGCTATAAAGTTGCGGTTTCTTCGAAAAATTTTAACAATTTGTGCACTGTTAACTTGGAGTGAGTTAATATTAAATTTAATTGAGCAAAAGTAATTATTCAAACATATTATTATTGTTTATAACTATCTTCTTCTTTATCAATGCTGGATAATTGCGGTTTCTTCTGAATTTTTAAAACTTGTATCCACTTGTTTTTTAGTAAAGTAATAAATAATGTAAGTTAACAAACATAGTTGTTTCAACAATTTATTATTGTTTATAATTATCTTTTCTTAGATAATTTCTATAAAGCTGTGGGTTTCTATTTGATTTTGAACTTGATTATTTATCACTTTACTAAGTAAAAAGTTGGTGAAAAGATAACAATTAAAAGAAAAACCGCAACTATCGGGCATTAATATAGATAAAGATAGTTATAAACAATAGTAATTTGTTTCAATAATTATTTTTGCTAAATATAATTGATTATCATGTCATTCCAAGTAAAAAAAAAGGAAATAGTTGAAAATTTCAGAAAAAACCGCAAACTTCTACCATTTAGCAAAGATAAACAACGATAATAAACAATGATATCAACAATGATAATGAATTGTTTGAAAAATTATTTTTGTTAACTTGAATCAATTATTATTTCACTCTAATTGAAAAGTGGACAAAAAGTTACAAATTTCAGAAAAAAACCGCAACTATCTAGTATTAATATATAGAAGAAGATAGCTACAAATAATAATAAATTGTTTGAACAATTATTTTTGCTGAATGGAATTGAATATTGACTCACGCCAAGTGAAAAGTGGACAAAAAGTTGGAAATTTCAGAAAAAACCTCAATTTCTAGTATTATTCAGAGAGAATATTATTAACAAAAATAATGAGTTGTTTGGAAAATTATGTTTCGTTAACATTGATTAACTCTTATCTCGCTCTAATTAAAAATCGAACAAAAAGTGGAAAATTGTTGAAAAAATCGCGACTTTCTCACCCTTATCTAAGAGAAAATTGCTAAAAATAATGATAAATTGTTTAAAAAATTTATTATACATCTAATTATCAGTATAAAGTTGTATTTTGTGTATGAGAAACAATCTGCATTAAAAAAAACGCAAAAAAATCATAATTAGCGATAAAAACACGCAAAACCCATTTTTCACTTATGGGGTTTTTTTGGGACCCTATACAACAGACTTTTGGGGGTGATATTTTAAAAGTAATATTTGTTTCATATTGTTAAACTTCATGAGGCTTGCGCCACATTTAAATATAATTTTTTTTTTTAATGAAAAAAAGGAATTATTTTTTTTTTGATTCAAACAAATTTCCGGGTGATATGCATACAAATTAAAAAAAAATTTCTAATGCATTTTTGGACCACCCTAATATACATGTGTTATATACGTGCCATTCTATGTACGTTGCATACAACATAGAATATGAGGCCAGATTATCAGGAACCTCTCTGGGAATTCATTTGCTATTCAAAACTACTCGTGATGTCTATGTGAAGATTCATTAACGTCCAGAGTAGCGACAAATTAATTAGTTTTCAACCCCTGTAGATCTACTCAATACGATATTGTTATACCATACACTAAAATACACCAAATACTCAAATACACTAAAATTATTCTTAATTAATTTTTTTTTCTGAAAAAAGATCTTCTACTTTCGCTCCGCTGGGAAACGAACCACAGAACTTGCGATTGCCGGTCGGGTGCTTTCCCATCAGGCTACTAGATAGATCGAGAGAAGAAACTTTTTTCAGAAAATACACGCATTATTTTGCAAGGTGGTACAAATCTAATTTTTTCAAGGAATCTGTATCATTATCAGAGAATAACAGAAATTTTTAACGTGTTTTCAGACTAGATGGAAATATGAATTATAAATTATTTTAATTAATTTTTTTTTCTAAAAAAAGATCTTCTCCTTTCGCTCCGCTGGGAACAACCAAAGAACTTCCGATTGCCGGTCGGGTACGTTCCCATTAAGCTACTACAGAGATCGAGGGAAGAAACTTTTTTCAGATAATACACGCACTATTTCTAACGTCTTTTCAGACATCTGGTCTGAAAAGACGTGAAAAATTTCTGTTATTCTCTGATGATAATACAGATTCCTTCAAAAAATTGGCTATTTACCACCTTGCAAAATAATGCGTGTATTTTCTGAAAAAATTTTCCCCTCTCGATCTCTCTAGTAGCTTAATGGGAAAGCATTTGATCGGCAATCGGTAGTTCTGTGGTTCGTTTCCCAGCGGAGCGAAAGGAGATCTTTTTTCAGAAAAAAAAAATTAATTAAAATAATTTTTAATTCATATTTCCATCTAGTCTGAGAAGACGTTACAAATTTCTATTATTCTCTGATGATGATACAGATTCCTTGAAAAAATTATTCTTTTCAAAAATGTATTAAATTCGTTTCTGAAACTATGTTTAATATCTACTTATTATACTTTGTTTAATTTAATAAATAACAAAGGTATCAAAAATGTTTTTCAAGACAATGTTGTTAACAGGATGTCTACTAATTTTCACCCACCAAATTTCCGGTTATTGATATCAAATCTCTTATTTCTTCTATAGTATATAAGAACTAATAAATTTTATTTAAAATAAGGTTTTCGTATATATTTAATTATTAAAAAAATAATAATATCGGAAACATAATACAGCTTCGATATCTTAATTATCTACCCAGATTTCAATACCATGACAGCTTGTTATTTTTCTTAAACATATATCTTTGGAAAATTATTTTTGATATTCGATATAATTTTAATATAATTAAAATAATTTTCAATATCTTTTGCATTAGCGATTAATTATCGATTAATTATCAAAGATAATTACAAAAAAAATTATTTTTAATCATATGTAAAACTCACTTAGAGTATTACAAGAAATAATGTTTATAATGGTTTCTTGTAATAACTCTATTAGTCGCAAATAACAAATAAATTAAAAACTATATTTAAATTTCGTGTTAAAAATCTTTAAAACTCTTCATTTTGTTAACATGTTTTCGAAAGTTTTACAAGTTTTAAATTATCTTTCAATCTTTTCAAAATTTCTAAAAATCTCTTGAACTTATTGCAATTTTTTCTAAAGTTTTGTAATCTTGAAAAAATGAATAATTTTGCTTCAAAATCTTGTATACGATTTGAAAAAATTTAAGAACCCCGTTTTAAAAGTTTTCAATTTTTTTTTCAATTTTATTTTAGAATTAATTTTTCAAAATAAAAAGTCATTTGATGTTTTCCTGCGAATGTTTTTATTATCTTGCAAATGTTTTTATTCTCCTGAAACCTTTTACAATTTTCAAAATGCTTCTGAATTTTGTTACAAAACATAAAAAAATGCACATTTTGTCGAAATGTTTTAAAAATATTTTAACTCTCAAATTTTTTGAGAAAAAACGAATTTTTAACGAAGCAGTTAAATTATCAACCAAAAAAAATGATTTTTTAACCAAACAAGATTCCATTTCCACTAAAAGAATTGAATTTTCTACAAAAAACTTAAATTTCTTAACCCGAAAATATGAAGCTTTCAACTAAAAAGTTCATTTTAAACCAAATATTTTAATCCTAATTTAAATAGAACAATTTTCTACAAAAAAAAAGAATTTTTAACAAAATATATTCATTTTCAACTAAAAAATATCAATTTTCAACAAAAAATGGAATGTTACATTATCAGTTAAGAAATGTAATTTTCAAAAAAAAAAAAAAAAAAAAAAGAATTTTAAACAAAATAATTGAATGCTTTAGAAGAACGATTAATATGTAACAAAACATTTGCATTTTTAACCAAAAAACTGAAATTTGTATCAAGAGAAATTTAACAACTTTTTTAAAAATGTTTTGAAATTTTCTTTAAAAATTAATTTCTATAAATGATGATTTATTTATAATTTCAGTTGAAGATTCATCTCTCCGGTTGAAGAGTTGACTATTTCGTTGAAAATTCTTTCTTTTTTGTATTCAAAAAATTAATTTTCTGAATTGAAAATGTAACTATTTCATTTTTTGTTAAAAAGAAAGTCATTTCTTGTTAAAAATTCCTCTTTTTGGATTAAAAATTGAACTGTCTTGGTAAAGAATTTCACTACTTGGTTGAAAATTACATTTTTTGGTGAAAATTTATGTACTTAGGTTAAAAAGTCTTTTTTTTGTTTGTATTAAAATTCAACTGTTGGATAGAAATTTCGACTACTTTGTTCAAAATTCGTTTCTTGGTTAAAAATAAATTATTTTAGTTTGAAAATTCATCTCATCGCTTGAAAATTGTACTATTTCGTAAAAAATTAGTCTTTTTTTTGGTTGAAAATTAATTTTTGAACCGATGATTTACCTATGCCATTTTTGGTGGAACTTTTATTTTTTTTTTTAGAAGATTCAACTATTTGGCTGAAAATTGATCTTTTTTAGTTGAAAATTCAACTATTTGACTAAAAATTCATTTAGTTTATCTAAAATTCGTTTTTTTGGTAGAAAATTATTTTTTTTCTGAAAATTGATCTTTTTGGTAGAAAACTGAACTATGCTGTTGAAAATTTACTAATTGACTAAAAATTCTATAAAATACGTCGTTTTGTTAGAAAATTAAACTCATTGCTTGAAAATTCAACTATTTGCTTAAAAATTCATGCATTTTGTTGAAAAAGAAATCTTTTTTTTTGTAAAAAATTAATCTTCTTGGTTGAAAATTTAAATTCTTTGAAACTTGAACAAGTTTGTTAAAAATTTAATTTTTAGTTGAAGATGCAGAATTTTACTTGAAAATTCATCTCTTTCATTGAAAATTTAACTATTTTGTTGAAAATAATTTGGCTGAAAATTGATTTTTTAATTGAAAATGCAACTATTACAGTTGAAGATTCATTATTTCAGTCGAAAATTGATCTCTTTCGTTAAAAAATTGACTATTTTTTTGAAAGTTCTTTTCCTTGGTAAAAATAAATTTTCATGATTGAAAATATAACTATTTTATTTTTGCTTAAAAATTCCTATTTTACACTGGAAAATTCAACTATCTGGCTGATAATTTACTTCATTTGTGAAAAGTTCTACAATTTTATGAAAAAGTATTTTTTTTTTTGTTAAAAATTTAAATTTACTGTTCAAAATTGCTCTCTTTGGGATAAAAATGGAACTATTTTGGTAAAAAATTCGACTATTTAGTTGAAAATTAACTTTTCTTATTGAACATTCATTTATTTTGTTGAAAATTCTTATTTTCCGTAGAAAATTAATCTTCTTGGTTGAAAAGTAATTTTTTTGGTTTGAAAATTCATCTGTTTGACAGAAAGTTGAATTACTTTGTTTAAAAAAATTCAACTAATTGGCAGAAAATTTATCTTTTTCAGTTTGAAAATCAACTACTTTGTTGAAGATTCATGTATTTTTTTTGAAAATTTGTCTTTTTCACCGAAAAATAATGTTCTTGGTTGAAAATAATACTATTTTCTTGAAAGTTCACTTTTTCTGTTAAAAATTGAACAATTTTGTTAGAAAATGATCCTTTTTGGTTCAAAAATTTGCACGAATCTAGTTTAGCTGAAGTAATCCACCATCTGGAATTTTTCAATTTTGTAAGCTTCTGACTTAAAATTGGTCTATTCTAAATTATTCAATTCCAATGCTTCCATTTAGAAATGATAGAGGTTTAATTCCTTTTCGATTCAATCAAAATATTGTACTTTTTCCAAATTTTATTTTATCTTGAATTGTTTGATTTGGAACGTCTTCAAAACAATGAATCTTCAACTGAAATAGTTGAATTTTCAAACAAACAAAATTAATTTTTACTGAAAATGATAAATTTTGAACCAAAAATTAAATAATTAAATTTCAAGTTAAAAAATGAATGTTTAACTAAACAGATGAATTTTAACTACAACTATGGAATTTTCAATTGGAATAAGTTACGTTTTCAGTTAAAAAAATTACTTTCAACAAAAAAATCTAACTTTGAAAAAAATAGTTACATTTTCAAACAAAGTGATGAATTTTCAAATAAAATTGTAAATTTTTAACTGGAATAGTTGAATTTTATACAAGAATCATGAATTTTTAACTAAAATAATGAATCTTCAACTAGAATAATTAAAATTTTGACCAAAAAGATTCATTTTCAACCAAGAAGATTTTTCAGAAGATTTTCTACCAAAAAAGACGAATTTTCAATTTAAAAAAATAATTTCTCAACCAGACATTGAATAAATTAATTTTTAATCAAAAAATAAATGCTCAATTAAAGAGATGAATTTTTAACTAAAATTATGGAATATTTAACTGGCTTAAAAGTTACATTTTCAGTTAGAAAAAAATAAATTTTTGTAACCAAAAAACATCCAAAGAAAAAACATGATTTTAATCAAGTTTTAAAAACGTAGTTGAATTTTCATCCAAAAATTATAACTTTAGAAAATAATTGAATTTTCCAAAAATAATTAGATCTTTAACCAAACAGATGAATTTCTAACCAAATAGTGGAATTTTCAGCATACAAAGATACATTTTCAATCAAATATTTGAATTTTCGAGACAAACAGACAAATTTTTTAGAAGACCGTTGAATTTTTATTTAAGAAAAATCATTTTCAACCAAGAAAGATGAATTTTCCTCAAAAAAGTAAAGTTTTCAAGCTGAAAAGTCGAATGTTGTAAAAAACAGCGGTCTTCTAAATCTAAAAAAATGAATTTTTAACAAAAAATATGATTTTCAATGAAGAAAGATGAATTTTCAACAAGATAGTTAAATTTTCAATCAAAAAGTTTAAATTTCAACAAACAAGAATAATTTTCTACCCAAAAAGGCGACTTTTTAATGAAATATATGTATAATGAATATATTGAATTTTTAACAAAGAAGATTAATTTTCTACCTGAAAAGACGAGTGTTCAACAAAATATATTAATTTTCTAACAAAAATTTGCATTTTAAAATCATACAATATACAGGATAAAGTTTTAACCAAAAATGGATTAGTTAAATTTTCAGATGAAAACTCTGATAAAACAAAAATTTGAATGAAAAAAAAAACAAATTATCAACAGAATTGTTGAAATTTCAATCAAAAAGATGAATTTTCCACAATACAGTAGAATTTTCAACATAAAAGTTCATTTGAAAGCAATTAGTTGAAATTCCAACTCTAATTATGGATCCTCATTAAAAAAAATTAATGTTTTTACAAAATTGTTCAAAAAGTCGAATGATCGATTTTTCGAGCAGAAAAGATTAATTCTCAACTAAGCATAGTAACAGTTGATATTTCAACCAAACAAATGCATTTTTGACCAAAAATGATCAATTTTCAACCAAGAAGATTAAATTCCTACCAAGAAAGACGTATTTTCAGCCAAAAAGCTACATTTTTAACTGAAAAATATCAATTTTTAACAAAAATTGAAAAGTTTAATTGTCAGTTTAAAAAATTTATCTTCAACGGATCAAAATAATGAAATTTTCAACCAAATAATAGAATTTTTAACCAAACCAGATGAATTCCGAACCAAAAATATAATAGTAGCCTTTTCAAAAACAAAGAACTTTTACCTAAAAATATAGTTGGATTTTCTGATTGGGTTAAAGTTCTTAGTTTTATCTAAGTTCGTAACGTTATTTCCAGTTATGACCTGGGGGGGGGGGGGGGGGGG
>CAKNYM010053677.1:118289-133090 GCA_932195095.1 Andricus curvator | reverse complement strand
ATCCTACACTACTGATCTACACCACTGATCTCACCAGTAGCTTAGTGGTACGAGCACCCAACCGGCAATCGGAAGACCTGTGGTTCTATTCCGAGCGGAGAGAAGATCTTTTTTCAGAAAATAAAATTTTTAATAGTAATATTGTTTTATGTTTGTATCTTATCAATTGACAATTCAAATTTAAGAATTTTAAATTATATTTAAATCAAATCCAAAATCCGATTTAACGTCCAATAATCAAGTTAATGTACAGAATTCCTGAGAATAAAACAAGAATTCAACGATCAAATTTGGATAAACATCACAAAATGCTCCTATTGAAATTCCTAAAAACAAGAAACATTTGTTTCTTTGCACAAAAATAAAAAAGAGGAAAGAAAAATGAGAAGGCAACCAACAAAATTCCCTTCCTTATCTTTTTTGTTTCTTTCGTCTTTTTTATTTTTATTATTATCAAATCACAATATGAAAGCATGCACAATATTTACCAACGTTTCGGTGCTCACACAGCACCCTTATCAAGGCAAGACAAATTAGAGCAGGTAGGAACAGCGACGAAATAACGACGCTATCACCTCGATTATCTGACAACTGAATGTGGGTCAAAAGACAAATCCGTTATAAACAAACAAGAAATGATAGAAAGTCAAGACCAATGAAAATTTATTGCTAAATGTAATTAGTCATACTAGAATAACTTTTGTTTAATTTATCCAAATCAGTTTTTAAATCAATAGACAACTTATTTTGTTTTTTAATATAAAGCATTTCCATGAATTCTCTCTTTCTCTCATTACTTTTACTGTGTAAAATTTCAACATTATCCCAGTCAAACTCATGGTCAACGTCAAAAAACCCTCTCGTATGTCTAGCAAGAACACTCTAATAGCAACTTCCTAAACGAACATCACTTTTGTGTTCCTCCACCCTAGTATTAAGAAGTCTACCAGTCTGTCCCAAATAAGTCATCTTACAGATCTTGTAAGTGATTTTGTAAACACCATCTTTTTCAAATTTATCTAAAGGAACTTTGCAAAAAGTTATTATTGAATCCATTTTAAATGGTATACGGAGAATAGTATGAATATTAAATTGACCAAAGAAGGAAGAACAAAAGTATTGAAAGAACTGTATTCTCTCAATTCTTTCTGATTATCTGTAGATAAAATGTTACTTTGTTTGTTCTTGATTTGTTGAATTATAATTGTGATATGTTGCTCAATCAATTTTTGTGGGTAATAATTAAGAAAAAGGATATTCCTAACAATATTCAAATTCTCTTTGTGAAATGAAATGTGGAACAAACCTAGAGCTCTCTCAACTAAGTTTTTGAATACTGCAATTTTGTTTTGAAAAGGATGAGCCGAAAAGAAATTTAATATTCTACCCGAATATGTACTTTTCCTATACCAATTAGTAATAATATTACCGTCCTGACCCTTAATTACTTCTACATCAAAAAAACTGATTCTATTATTGTTTTCTATTTCATGGATTAACTGAAGTTTTTAATGAAAACTATTAAAAGCATCAAAAACTGCCTGTAGCTTTGCTAGAGGAACACATAATAAGGTGTCATCAACATACCGAAAGTAAAAGGGCAAAATAAAATCCAGCCTCTTGAAAGCAAAGACCTCCAAATCTTCCGTAATTATTTCTGCTTAAATCGGAGAAATGACTGAACCTATGGGAGTACCGAATTTTTGCCTATAAAAAGATCCATTGAATTTAAAATAAATTGAGTTCATAATGAAAACTATCCCTTCAATAAAATCTTTTTGACTTAATCGAGTACGTATTTTTATATTATCCCATCTTATAGATAGAGTGATTAACTCGAATTATAATAAGATGTTCAGAAAACTAAGCCACCTGGGAGTCCACAGAAGCGTACCTTCAATTTAAAACTAGTTTAACCAAAGTACGAATTGTTAGTCAATTAAGAATCTCTCGTGAATCTGAAATTAGGCTATATTTCAATGGTCTCTCATATATCATCGATGGTAACCAAATCTGCAGTCTGTGTAACAAAATGGAATATGAGGATTTAGCCCATATAATACTTAAATGTCCAATTTATAATGGCCTTAGAACTTTTTATCTTCAAAAATATTTGATTCTCTCGGAAAATATTTAAGAATCGTTAGAGCGTTTGTTAGATATTGGAAGCATTATTCATTTAAATGATCTATTTAAATACATTGTACGAGCGCTTAGAATAAGATCCTTTATCATCTTTGAATAGCTCGTAGTCCAGTGCCCGATTAAATAGTTAATTTTAAGGTAAATTTTTTGTTTTAGCTTTCATTTTTATACTCTAGTATCGAACTCCTTTGTAAAAAGCCATTGGCATACTACAAAGTTGTAATATATTCTTTATAAAATTGTACGACAAATTTCCAAACGTTAACTGTCCAGGAATTTCCTGAACAAAAGTTTTACTGATTGAACAAACTATTGTACAAATGATATGTATCAAAATTATCTGGGTTTCTCAATAAATTGAATTGAATTCATCCCATCTATTTAAAATTGCCTATTCAACCAATTCAACGGGTATACTTGGAAACATTGAAACAACATCCAAAGAAATCATTACATGGTCATCAGGAACAGTTTTTTGAATAATAATTTTTTGGAATTCCCAGCTATTTTTAAAATTGTATTCGGAAGTTGTAATTGAGTCTTTGAGTATCAAATTAAAGTTTTGTTCTAAAAATTTCGTGGGAGTGTTAATAGTTGGAATAACCAATCTCAAAGGATAGCCGTCTTTATGAATCTTTCTCAAACTATAACATCTTGCAAGAACTGTGTCTTCGGTATTTATATCAGTCCATCTTATATCCTTTCCCAAAAGTCCTTTCTTTCTCCAATTCTCTAGAATCTTGAAAGTGTCTCTTCTTAATTGTTTCAACGGATTTTCATTCAATAATTCAAAGTTATCAAGATTGGAAAGTAAATCCTCCATATCCCTAATATAATCTGATTTCTTCATACAAACAGTAATATTGCCTTTATCAGCATTAATGCAAATTATATCAGGGTTGGTTTTAAGGAAATCTTTTGTTATCCTGAAACCTTCAGAAATTTTACGATCAATACTACTAATGTGCAAACAATTTTTATCAACAAAGCTCTTTGACAAGTGTAAAACCTAGTTTCGAAAATCCTGTTGATCTAATATTCGGGTAGAATTTTTAATTTCTTTTCGGCTCATCCCTTTCAAGAAAAAATTGCAGTAATCAAGAACTTAGTTGACAGAGCTCTAGGTTTGTCCCATATTTCATTTCACGAAGAGAATTTGAATATTGTTAGGAATATCCTTTTTCTTAATCGTTACCCACAAAAGTTGATTGAGCAACATATCACTATTAGAATTCACCAAATCAAAAACAAACAAAGTAACATTTTATCTACAGATAATCAGAAAGAATTGAGAGAATATAGTTCTTTCAATACTTTTGTTCTTCCTTTTTTTGGTCAAATATCGAAAACTGTTGAATTTAGGTTAAAAAAATTTAATATTCATACTATTTTCCGTATACCATTTAAAATGGATTCAATAATAATTTTTGGTAAAGATCCTTTAAATAAGTTTGAGGTTGGAGGAACACAAAAGTGATGTTCGTTTAGGACGTTGTTATAAGAATGTTCTGGCTAGACATACGAGAGGGATTGTTGATGTTGACCATGAGTTTGACTGGGATAATGTTGAAATTGTACACAGTGAAAGTAATGAGAGAAAGAGAGAATTCATGGAAATGCTTCATATTAAAAAAAAAAAAGTTGTCTATTAATTTAAAAACTGATTTGGATAAATTAAACAAAAGTTATTCTAGTATGATTAATTACATTCAGCAATAAATTTTCATGAAACAAAAAACAAGGAAGGATTTGGTTGGTTGCCTTCTCATTTTTCTTTCTTCTTTTTTATTTTTGTGCAAAGAAACAAATTTTTTTGTTTTTAGGAATTGCAATAGGAGCATTTTGTGGTGTTTGTCCAAATTTGATCGTTGAATTCTTGTTTTATTTTCAGGAATTCTATACATTAAATTGACAATTCAATCTTTTTCGCGCGCTA
Source organism: Andricus curvator (assembly GCA_932195095.1). Classification (NCBI taxonomy): domain Eukaryota; kingdom Metazoa; phylum Arthropoda; class Insecta; order Hymenoptera; family Cynipidae; genus Andricus; species Andricus curvator. Next base: position 129,009 of record CAKNYM010053677.1, on the reverse strand, counting down.
AAGCGCGCTTTCAATGTTGCTAGTACTCAATAATGGAAATAGGAAATTTGCAGTATTTCTCAGGGAATAAACTTCAACAAGGTGTATTTGCCAATGTTGTCTGCGACGATAAAATCTGATGTATCATTGTAGAGAGTAAACTTTTCCTGCAGAGTGAACTGTGAAGCGTATCTTCCTTTGAAGGCTGAGCACAAAAAGTACTTGGAATACAAAGAAAATACCCGAGGCAACGGTAATGCGAGTAAACTTTCAGCTTAGTAGAAGGGCGTAACTTTTACGGGTAAGAAAAGTGACTAAGAAAAGTGTGCTGTACATCTAGTTCTTAGCCAGGGAGCACTGATCTTGTCGGTTTTGAGAGAGTAACCACCCTGGACCCATTTCAACTCGTTAGGGCTTTTCTTCCTCAAAGAAGGAAGGATTTAGCAGTCCTAGGGTTGCCTTTTCAAATCCTACTTCGTATTTCTCTAACGAAAATTTAAGATTGTTCAATTTGTCGATTTGTCTGCAGCTTACACCGTTTAATTTTTTTTTATTAACAGAAAAATGTCTTTCAAGGTCTGAAATTATAAAAAATTTGCGACTTCCCCAAAATAGGGGAATAAATTCTTTTAAATAAAATGAATGCGGCCACTATATTGGATTTAATTTAAAACGCTTTCAATTCCTAACATTTCATGAAAAAATATTACATTTTCAACAACAAAGATCAATTATTCAGGCCTCACAGTCCCTATGGGATAAAATAAAGGAATCAAAGGGTACTTTTTGTCACGCTTATAGGGTACTTGTTTCACGCTCAAAGGGTTACAAATTCAGGATAAACTCCTAAAATTCCAAAGCAATTCAAGTTAAAGTCAAAAGAATCTAAATTAATTGAAAGTTTTTTTAAAATCCAAGAAATTCCATTGTTTTCCGTGAAATTTGAATGAATTTAGGGGAATTCAAGGTCAATGAGAAAAATTCGATGAAATTCATAAAAATTCAAGGTGAATTTGAAAAAATTGAAAAAAAAATCAAAAATACGAAAAAACTTCATTGAATTCAGTAACTTTGAAATAAGCTTAGAAAAATTCAAGGGAATTCCAAAGAATATGATGAAATAGCTAACAATTCTAGGTGAGGTTAAAATACTTCAGGTCTAATTAAATAAATACTTTTTAAAATTAAAAAAAAATCCATTGAGTTAAGTTGAATTGAGTTAATTTAGTATAATTCAAGTGAACTAAAAAATTTCAAGAGAATTCCGAAGAATTTAAAAGAATTCAGGGTGAATTCCAAAAAATAATTTCAAATCTCTTCAAACCTTGAAAACCCTACTAATTTATAACCAGAAAAGTGACAAATGACTGCGAACCAATTTAAAAGAATTCAAATGAATTGGAAATAATTTAATAATCGAAAAAATTCCATTGATTTCAGTGAAATTTGAGCGAATTTAGTGGAATTTAAGGGAAATGAGAAGAATTCGACGAAATTCATAAAAATTCAAGGTGAATTTGAAAAAATAAAAAAAAAATACGAAAAAACGTCATTGAATTCAGTAACTTTAAAATAAGCTTAGAAAAATTCAAGGGAATTCCAAAGAATATGATGAAAGAGGCTAAGAATTCTAGGTGAGGTTATAATACTTCAGGTTCAATTAAAGAAAAACTTTTTAAAATTAAAAAAAAATCCATTGAATAAAGTTAAATTGAGTTAATTCAGTAGAATTAAAGTGAAATAAAGAATTTCAAGAGAATTCCAAAGAATTTAAAAGAATTCAGGGTGAATTGCAAACAATAATTTCAAATCTCTTCAAACCTACCTTGAAAACCCTACTAATTTATAACCAAAAAAGTGACTAATGACTGCGAACCAATTTAAAAGAATTCAAATGAATTGGAAATAATTTTAAAAATCTAAAAAATTCCATTGATTTCAGTGAAATTTGAGCGAATTTAGTGGAATTTAAGGTAAATGAGAAAAATTCGATGAAATTCATAAAAATTTAAGGTGAATTTGAAAAAATTGAAAAAAAAAATAAAAAATACGAAAAAACTTCATCGAATTCAGTAACTTTGAAATAAGCTTAGAAAAATTCAAGGGAATTCCAAAGAATATGATGAAAGAGGCTAAGAATTCTAGGTGAGGTTAAAATACTTCAGGTTCAATTAAAGAAAAACTTTTTAAAATTAAAAAAAAAATCCATTGAATAAAGTTGAATTGAGTTAATTTAGTAGAATTCAAGTGAACTGAAAAATTTCAAGAGAATTCCAAAAAATTTAAAAGAATTCAGGGTGAATTCCAAAAAATAATTTCAAATCTCTTCAAACCTTGAAAACCCTACTAATTTATAACCAGAAAAGTGACAAATGACTGCGAACAAATTTAAAAGAATTCAAATGAATTGGAAATAATTTAAAAATCGAAAAAATTCCATTGATTTCTGTGAAATTTGAGCGAATTTAGTGGAATTTAAGGGAAATGAGAAGGATTCGATGAAATTCATAAAAAATCAAGCTGAATTTCGAAAGTAATCAGGTGAATTCAAAACAATTCAAAAATATGAAAAAATTCATTGAATTGACGAAGTTTGAAATCAGTTTAGAAAAAATAAAAGAGGATTTAAAAGAATTTGATGAAATGCTTAAGAATTTAAGGTGAGTTATAGAGACTTCAAAATGAATTAAACAAAAACTTTTCAAGAAGCCACTGACTTGAGTAAAATTGAGTGAATTTAGAAGAATTCAAAAGAATTCAGGATTAATTATTAAGAATTCAGGGCGAATTCCAAATGGATTGCAAAAAATATTTGAAAATCTCTTCAAATCTTTGAAACATTACGAAATTCCTCACTTCGTGTGAATAAATTCTTTGAAATCCATTAAAATATTAAAATTCTTTGAAATTATTAAAACCCTTGGAAATCCCTTAAAATTATTTAAGTCTTGGAAATCCCTCCAAACTATTGAAATTAATAACAAATTTCTGGGAATTACGAGTTTTAAACAAAATAAGTGAATTTTTAACTGAAAAAGATCAATTTTCTAGCAAAAATAAAATAGCTACATTATTAATAAAAAATTCATTGTCAACAAAAAAAGAATTTTCAACAAAATTTATTAAATTTTTAATCAAAGAAATGATCTTTCAACTAAAATGATGCAATTTAAATCATAAAAATAAATTTTCAACCAAATAGTTCAATTATCAAACAAAAAGGTTATATTGCTACCAAAAAAAGACAAAATTTTAACAAGATAGATGAATTTCCAACTAAAAAAGATAAATTTTCAACAAAAAATAGAACAGTTTAATTTTAAGTTAGAGAAATAAGTTTTTAACTGAATAAAATAAATTTCCGACGAAATAGTTAAATTTTCAACCAAACAGATGAATTTTCAACTAAAAAGATCAAATGTCTATAAAAAAAAATTTTGACGAAAACTGAATAGTTAAAAAAATTAATTTTCAATGAAAAAACCTATTTTCAACCAAGGAAATGAAAATCCAACCAAAAAAATTAATTTTCGACCAAAAAAGAATAATTGTGAACAAAATACGTGGATTTTCAACCAAATATTTTAATCTTTAATGAAATTTTCAAATAAAAAAGATCATTTCTCAATCAAAAATAGAATAATTTAACTTTCAGTTAGAGAAATGAGTTTCTAAGCAAATAAAATAAGTTTTTAAAGAAGAAGTCAATCAAAAAAGATAAGTTATTTATAAAAAATGAAATAGTTTAATTATTGCAGTTACAAACCTTATTTATCATCCAAAAGAACGAATTTTCAAACCTAGAGATGAATTTCCAATTGAAATCATGCATCGTAAACCAAAAAGATTAATTCACAATCAAATTGTTACTTTTTAACCAAAACAGATAAAATTTCTGCCTCAAGAGAGAAGAATTTTCAAACAAAATTTTTTTCTACAAACGACTGAATTTTCAACTGAAAAAGATAAGCTCTTAACCAACAATTGAATAGTTGAGTTATTGTAGTTACAAAAATGAATTTTCATCCGAAAAACGATTTTTTAACTAAAAAAATGAATTCCCAACTAGAATTATGAATCGCCAACCAGAAAAGATTAATTTTCAATCAAGCAGTTTGATTTCTAACCAAAAGAGATTGAATTTCTACTAAAAGAGATGATTTCAAGAATAGAAATAATTAAACACAAAACAGTTGATTTTTCAAAAAAAAAAAAAATAATAATAATTTTCAATAAAATAGTAGAATTTTCTATCAAATTGTTGAATTTTCAAGCCAAGAAGCAGAATTTTATGCAACAAATTTTATTTTCAACCATATAGTCAATTTTTTAACCGAAATAGTTCATTTTTAACCCAAATAGGGAAAATTTTCAGCAAAATAGCTGAATTTTCAAGAACAAAAAAAAAGAAACAAAAAAGTTAAATTTTTAATTCTTCAATTCTCGAATTTTCAACCGAATAGTTGAAGTTTCAATCCAAGATGATTAATTTTTCACCAGAAAGACTAATTTTCAACAAAATAGTGGAATTTTCAACCAAGCAGTTGAATTTTCAACTAAAAAAGTTAGGTTTTTAATCAAAAATGGAATGGTTAAATGGCAGTTACAAAAATTAATTTTCACCTAAAAAACGAATTTTTAACTCAAGAGATTAATTTTCAATCAAACAGTTGTATTTTTAACCAAAATAGATTAAATTTCTACTAAGAGAGACGGATTTAAAAAAAAAATAATTAAACATAAAATAGTTCATTTTTCAACAAAAAAGTTGATTTTCAATAAAATAGTGGACTTTTATGTCAAATTGTTGAATTTTTAAGCCAAAAAGAAGAATTTTACACAACAAATTTTATTTTCAACGATATAATTGATTTTTCAATCAAAATAGTTCATTTTTAACCCAATAAAGCAAATTTTCAACAAAATAGCTGAATTTTCAAAAACAAAAAAACAGCAATGAAACAAAACAATTGAATGGTTATTCCAAAAATAAGAATTTTCAATACAAATGTTTATTTTGAACCAAATAGTTGAATTTTCCACCAAATTCATGAATTTTCAAACCAAATGGTTGAATTTTGAACCCAATAACTCGAATTTTCAGCAAAATAGCTGAATCAAAAAAAAAAAAAAGATAAAAAGCGAAATAAAACCGTTCAATTTTTTATTCTTGAATTCTTGAATTTTCAACCAAATAGTTGAATTTTCAATCCAAGATGATTAATTTTCTACCAAAATGCAGTTGAATTTTCAACTAAAAAAGGTAAGTTTTAATCAAAATTGGAATGGTTGAATTATTTGGTGATTGTGAATTCTCTTTTGTTAATGCATCCTAGCGTAATGTGGTTCTAAGAAAATTTGTAAATGTAATTTAGGCAAAAAATTTTGTTATATAAAATGTTATTGTAGCGTATATCGTTTTTCCAAAAAGTTAATTTTTTTATTTTAAATGTATTTTTATAACAAAAGTTTATAACGTAGATCTTTTTTGGTTAAAAAACTTTTGTCTTTTCATCTCTTTTCGTACCTTGCGTCGTTTTTCCAAATTTTTTTTTTTTTTATTGATCAGGTTATTTTTCACGATTGAAACAAACATTACGCATCTTATCAAAAAATGAATAGTTAAAAATGTGTAGCTCTTTTCTGAGTGAACAACTTTTGTCAATTAATTTTTTTCGTGGTTTGTGTCATTTGTCCAAAAACTTAATTTATTTTATTCTTAAATCAGTTTTTTACAATAGAAAAAAAAACTACGCATCCCGTCAAAAAGTGATTACTAACAAATTTGTAGATCCTTCTTGAGTGTGCAATTATTGCCCATTCATATTTTTTCGTATCTCGTATAGTTTGACCGAAAAATGGAATTTTCGATTTTTCATTATTTTTTTGTGCAATCAAAATGTGAATTTTCGATTTTTCAGAAAAATTGGAAAAAGGCTTATAACAATATTGTAGGGTGTTTAAAAATAAAAATTTTTCTTTCCTTGACTTTTTTTCATATCGTGCGTTGTTTGGAAAAAAGTCATTAGAATATTTTGTTCGCCTTTTTGAGTACTATTGATATCCGTCCATAGAATTTTTAAATATTTAAAAAAAAGTGTCCTTAAACATTTTCAAAATGTGGTAAAATTTTGATAATTCAAATGAGCAAATTGTAATTCAGAACAATCCATGTAATTCAGAGTAATTTACATAGTTGATCCAAGTATTTTTCGCGTATTTTGTTTAGAATCTGTTGTTTTTTAGTGATAAAAAATTAATTTTTTTAACTGAGAATTCAACTATTTTATTTTTGGTTCAATTAATTTATTTAGATTTAATTATTTTATTTTTAGTGAAAATTTGTCTTTTTTCCTTGAAGATTCATGTTTTTTTTTAAATTTCTTTGTTTTTTGGTAGAAAATTAAGATTCTTGCTTAAAAATTAATCTTTTTTAGTTGAAAATTCAACTGTTTGGTTGAAAAATTGTCGTTTTTGTTAGAAAATTAATCTTCTTTTTTAAAAATTCATCTTTTTCAGTGGAAAGGTTAAGTTCAGTGGGGGTTTCCACAAAGAAAACCCCATAAGTGACAAATTTGAATTTTACGTAATATTGCAGTTTATTGACGATTTTAAAAAGTTTTTCAAAAATAAATAATCATTAGTCAATAATTTAAGAATAATCAGTTATTTGTTAACTAATATTCAATGTTTTAAACAATTTGTATACGTTTAAACACTTAAGAGTATTCTTAAAAAGCAAAGTAGAGCAAAAAAATATTTCAATCCTTCGAAAAATAGCCAAAGAAAAATATGTGGACAAAAAAATTGTTTGAACAATTCAAGTTTATTTGAAAATATACGAGTATTCATAATAAACAAATAAGTAGTTAAAAATATTAAAATTTGTCGAAAATTTAGTGAGATAAAATGTTTTCCCTGATTTTTTTTAGGTAAAATATATACTTGAACAAATACGTTTTATTTAAATAATTGTGAAATTATTTAAACAAATTATTTTATTGTTATCATTGATTAAATAACTCATTAAGTCTAGAAAATACGTTCATTTCGCGAGTTAACTGAAAAAAATTTTTGTTAACAAATTAAAATTGTTTAAACAATTGAATATTAATTAACAAATGACTGGGTATTTTTAAATTACCGATTTATGAGTATTTATTCAAAAAAAGCTTTTAAAAAGCGTCAATAAACTGCAATATTACGTAAAATTCAAATTGGCCCCTTATGGGGTTTCTTTGGGGACCCATAAGAGTGGCTTAAAATTATTCAACCTCAAAATTTATGATTGATTCTTATTTTCTCACGAATTCTGAATAATACACTGAAATACGGAATTATTTGTATCATATTATCGCGTTTAAATATTAGATTTACAAAAAGCTGACTTTTCCCCATATTAAATCAATGGGAAACTTCATGGTCTTTGCGCCACCCCTAAATATTAACCGATTTTGCTCAAATTTAAAGGAGACTTTTTTTTGGGGCATTTAAACAAAACTGGGGGGGGGGGTGAGAGCAGAGAAATTCGAAAAGTGAAAAATAAGGGCCACTCTAATAAGTATGTTTCACAGGGTCCCAAAGAAACCCCATAAGTGAAAAAATGGGTTTTGCGAGTTTTTGGCACTAATTATGATTTTTTCGCAGTTTTTTTTTAATGGAAATTACTTCTAATACATAAAATACTACTTTGTACTGATAATGAGATGCTTAAATTAGTAGTTTAAACAATTTATAATTGTTTTTAGCAATTTTCTCTTAGAATAGAGTTGAAAAGTACCGTTTTTTTCAAAAAAATTTCCACTTTTTGTCCAATTTTCAATCAAAGTGAAGTAATAATTAATGTGAACAAACATAATTGTTTAAAATTTGTTATTATTATTGTTAATAATATTCTCTTAGAATAATGCTAGAAAGTTGCAGTTTTTTTTAATTTTACACTTTTCATCCAATTTTCAATTAAAGTGATATAAATAATTAATTTAAGTTAATAAAATTAATTGTTTGAACAATTTATTATTATTTTCAATAATATTGTTTAAAATATGATTATCTCGAATGTTTATTTATTGTTTGTTCATAACTAAAGTGGCAAAGCAGAGTTAAACATTTCAGAAAAAACCGCAACTTTCTGGCACGTATCTAAGAGGAGATAGTTGTAAACAATAATGAATTGTTTAAACAACTATGTTTTTCAACTTACATTATCTATTACTTCACTACGTAAAAAGTGGGTGAAGAGTTGAAAATTTCCCATTTTTTTCGTTTCTCGCAATTCTATATAAGGTAAATCACATAGAACGTGGCGCCATCTATAAGGGTTCGTCCACGTTGCAGCTTCCTTGGAACAAAAAAATTCCGTTCTAATAGAAACCTCAGTTTTTCCTGTTATTTTGGTCAGGAATTCATCTCTTTTGGTTAAAAATTCCAAGATTTGGTTAAAAATTTAATTATTTTGTGGAAAATGCAATTATTTTGTTGAAAACTCATCTTTTTTTATTAGAAAATTAATTTTTTTGTTAAACATTCATTACCTTGTTAGAAAATTAATTTTTTGTTAAACATTCATTACTTTGGTTGAAAATTCAACTATTCTGTTAAAAATGCGTTTTTTCAAATTGATTTTTTTTGCAGGATTTAAAAAAATTTTAGGAAAACTGAACTATTTCAAAAGATGTAAAACAAAGTGTCGATTTTTGAAAATTTGGAAATCTCGAAAATCACTGCAGTTATGATAATCAAGCCCTAATTATCTCGAGAATCAAGTACAATGTTTAATAATGATTAGCATAGTTAAATTCGCCTTCACATAATAAATTTAACCATATAAAAGACTCATTCCCAAAACAAATGCAGCTGTCTAGTTTCCCCCTCGGGTTGTGAGAATGCTTTAGAAGAACTACCCCTGTGTCTCTCAGTTCAATATTTGCTTGGCCACTCTAAACAGAGACCAGGCTAAAAGGGATGTGATGGAACATAGAGAAAGAGAAAGAGCAAAGTCTATCAATTTCTGTCTTCCGAAGCTCATTCAGCTCTCAACTCGACGAAATCATTAGCCCTCTTTAACGGAGGGCAGTACACTTTACAAAACCCATAGACTGAAGATGGAAGTTTGCGCTCACGAGCATTGTCGGTGGCTTTCAAGTGAAATATTGTATGTGAAATCTTCTTTCGAAAATCTTACAGGATTTTTAATTATTCATATCGCAATATAAAGTGTATACTAGGGTGATTTTTTTGTGATTTTTTTTTAAATTCGACTTGGCACCCCTACAAATTGTTCCTCTTGCCGAGAAAATTACCTTTCATTTGTTTTAGAATTAAAAAAAAAAATATTTAGAGGTCGCTCAAGGTCAGTTTAGGGCAAAAATGCTCATTCATAATTAAATTGACGCTATTCATTCATTATTCATTTCTGACGCGTATGAATTTTGTTTTTTACGAGTCAATATTGCACTCAAATTTTTTTAGACTTTTACAATGACATTCAAAGGTGGCTCAAGGTCATTTTCTTATGTTGATTCAATAACATTTTTTCTAGTTCTTTTTTGGCAAAAAAATGTCAATTTATTCACTGCGGCAAAAAAATTAGTCAAAAGGTTTAATAACTGCGTGTAATATCACTTTCGGGTCATTCATGGTCATTTTGCGAAAAATGGTCATTCAAAAACTTTTTCTTCTTCATGGTAGTTTTTTTAAAATTTTGCTTCAAATTGAAAATAGAAAATGTTGAAAAGAGTAGGATATCACAGCTTTATTAATATATGATCAAGTTTCGTTTTCAAATTTCAATTCCAAAGAATTAATTATCATAAGTGCAGAAGAAGGGGTAATAATTTACCTTTTAGGAAAGGAAGAGGAAAACTTAGTTAGCGATAAACTACCATCTAATATGCAAGTGTTAGCACTGTTTTTTCATTATCACAATTTAAAAAAACCTTATTTTTTCGAAATGTCCTTGAATGCCCTTCAAATAATATGACAAACATTTATCAAACAACTTGACTATTTTTTTTTTGCCGAAATGAATGAATTGACACTGCTTCTCTATAGAAAAAAAACTATAGAAAATTTCATTGCATCAACATTTTATTAATAAAATGACCTTGAGCCACCTTTGAATGTCATTGGACAAATATGAACAAAATCTGAGTGCAAGATTGACTTGTAAAGAAGAAAATTCATACGCGTCAGAAATTAATAATCAATAAATAGCGTCAATTCAATTAAGAATGGCCATTTTCCCCCGAAAATGGCCTTGAGCGACCTTTGAATTATATTGTCAAAATCTAAAAAAAAATCTAAGTGCAATATTGAATTGTAAAGAACACAATTCATGCGCGCCAGAAATAAATAATGAATCAATAGCGTCAATTTAATTAGGAATGATAATTTTTGCCCTGAAATGGCTTTGAGCGACCTCTAAATATATATTTTGTTAATTCTGAAACAAATCAGAGGTCATTGTCTCGGCAAAAGGAACAATTTGTAGGGGTGCCAAGTTGAACTAAAAAAATCAGCCAATCAAAAAATCACCCTAGTGTATACAAAGCCCTAATAAAAAAATATTATAGGAAAATTGGGATATGGTGATTGGTATAATGGTTGGCCCACCCCCAATGATTGGCTACCCCTAATTATTGGCCACCGCTAATTATTGGTCACCCACAATTATTGGCCACCTACAATTATTGGCCACCTACAATCATTGGCCACCTACAAGCATTGGCCACCTACAAGC
>CAKNYM010053677.1:99330-117556 GCA_932195095.1 Andricus curvator | reverse complement strand
CCCCCCAAATTTCCGGTCACCCCATAATGACTGGCCAACCCCAATTATTGACCACCTACAATTATACGCCACCTACAATTATTGGCTACCTACAATTCTCGGCCATATAACAATTATTAGCCACCCACATTTATTGGCCACCCCTAATTATTGGCCACCCACAATTATTGGCCACACACAATTATTCGCTACCTAAAAATTATTAGCCACCCACATTTTTGGGCCAACCACAATTATTTGCTACCTAAAAATTATTAGCCACCCACATTTATTGGCCACCCACAATTATTGGCCACCGCTCATTATTGAGCACCTACAATTATTGGCCACTTACAATCATTGGACACCTAACAATTATTAGCCACCCACATTTATTGGCCAGTTCTAATATTGGCCACCTAGCAATTGTTAGCCACCCACATTTATTGCAACCCAAAATTATTGGCCACCCCTCATTATTGACCACCTACACTTATTGGCCACTTACAATTATTGGCCACTAACAATTGTTGGCCACCTACAATTATTGGCTACCCCCCAAATTTCCGGTCACCCCCTAATGACTGGCCAACCCCAATTATTGACCACCTACAATTATACGCCACCTACAATTATTGGCTACCTACAATTCTCGGCCATATAACAATTATTAGCCACCCACATTTATTGGCCACCCCTAATTATTGGCCACCCACAATTATTGGCCACCTACAATTATTGGCTACCTAAAAATTATTAGCCACCCACATTTTTGGGCCACCCACAATTATTTGCTACCTAAAAATTATTAGCCACCCACATTTATTGGCCACCCACAATTATTGGCCACCGCTCATTATTGGCCACCTACAATTATTGGCCACTTACAATTCTTGGCCACCTACAATTATTGGCTACCCCCCAATTTCTGGCCACTCCCCAATGATTGGCCACTTCCCAATGATTGGCCATCTCTAATGATTGGACTCATATTTGACAAGCTAGGTTAGTGCAGTGTAGTGCATTACATGTCAAAAAAAAATAAAGCCGATGATGATGAATGAGTGAGGAATTTAAACGAAAATTTTTCGAGGTTAAACGTGCTTCATTGTTAAAAATTATCATTTTTTTAATAGTTACGATAGGTTAAAATAAAAACTTTTTGATCATGTTCAAAAACAGTTTTTTGGCCCGGCCAATCATTGCACAATTTTGTAGCTAATCACTATGCTTTCAAAATCAGTATTCTATAACTTGATGTGGGCAACGAGGTAGATAATGAATGCATTTCAGCAAACTTCAGTGGCCAATGATACAATCATTAGCCTATGCTAATCACTATGTCGTCATGGCTAATCATTGTATTTTTTGAAGTTATTGTTAATTTCATTAACTCTAATTTATCTACTACTTTTAACGTTTAATTTACTATGATAATTTGAATCTTTATAAAATTAATTATTCATATGTTTATTTTAGAAATTTGTTCGACGCTTATAGTGCTTTTTACCAATTCTTTAAGTGGAAAATTCCTTAAATGGACAATCATTGTACTGATAACCCTATATGTCTATAATGATTTTCCTATCACAGTAAATTCTATGGAAATAAAAGCGCTGAAGCTCATTTCAATCTTCCATTCAATATCAAAATGATCCAATTTCAATAATCAAAAAAATGTACCAGTCCAACTTTTTGATTTTAACAATCTACAGTCGTGTTGTTTTTTCATCAATGATCTCACCAAAGACGTTAGTCAAAAGATTTTCCAAAAAAGTTAAGTCATCAAAAGCAAAGGTTGTCAACCAAAAAAGAACGAATTTTCAACAAAATAGTTGAATTTTCAGTCAAAGAGGTGAATTTTCAACTAAAATGATGAATCTTAAGCCAAGAATATGGCGTTTGAAGTAAATTGTTGAATTTTTCGCAAAGAAATTAATTTTAAACCAAAAGAGATGTATTCTTAACTAAAAAAGTAATAGTTGAGATTTCAATATTGGAAAACTGTACTTAAAATTATGTTGTATGTATTGCTAGTTTATTGTACAAATGTAATATTTAAACAAAAAAATATAAATTTTTGCAAACAATACTTTTAGAATCCGCATCAACGTTTCGACTCGTACTTTGCTGTCAATTTTTGTAGTAACCAGACCTTTTAAAAGGCATTCACATCAGTCTTTTAATTAATCCAACTAGAACTTCTTTGAACCAATTCCCTTTGAATTTTTCTTTTAAATTCGCTTCTAATTCAGAACCCTTGACCTGTAAAGCTTTTGCTCTGTTATTTAGATTTAAACATCTCCGTTGCAATCTTCAAGATTTTTTTCAGCTAGACTTTTTTTACTATATTCGGGAAAAATATATGAAAAAAAAAATTACTTTTAGATCTCTTCACCAATAAAGAGAGTCATTTAATAGTCAATTTCCTCTCACCCTTATTATATCTTCTTATAGGGGACAAAATACACCGTGAAATATGAATGTATATAATTCCTGGAAATAAAACAAGAATCCAACGATCAAAGTTGGACAACCACCACAAAATGTTCCTATTGCAATTCCTAAGAACAAAAAAAAATGGTTTCTTTAGACAAAAATCATAAAGAGGAAAGAAAAATGAGAAAGCAACCAACCAAATCTGCTTCCTTCCTTTTTTTATTTCTTCCGCTTTTTTATTTTTATTATTATCAAATCGCAATGTGAAAGCATTTATAATATTTAATAACGTTTCGGGGCTCAGACAGCACCCTTATCAAGGTAAGAGAAATTAGAGCAGGTGAGAACAGCGACGAAACAACGACGCTATTACTAAATGTAATTAATCTTACTATAATAACTTTGGTTTAATTTATCCAAATCAGTGTTCAAATTAATAGACAACTTATTTTGTTTATTAACATAAAGCATTTCCATGAATTCTCTCTTTCTCTCATCACTTTCACTATGTAAAATTTCCACATTATCCCAGTCAAACTCGTGGTCAACGGAAAATAGTATGAATATTAAATTTTTTCAACATAAATTCAATAGTTTTCGAAATCTGACCAGAAAATGGGGAACAGAAGTATTAAAAGAACTATAATCTCTCAATTCCTTCTGATTATCTGTAGATAACATGTTATTCTGATTGTTTTTGATTTGTTGAATTCTAATTGTGATATGTTACTCAATTAAATTTTGTGGGTAATGATTAAGAAAAAGGATATTCCTAACAATATTCAAATTCTCTTTGTGAATTGAAATGTGGGACAAACCTAGTGCTCTGTCAACTAAGTTTTTGATGACTGCAATTTTGTTTTGAAAAGTTTGAGCCGAAAAGAAATTTAAAATTCTGCCTGAATATGTTCTTAAAAACATATGCTTTATGGTACAAAGTAAGAAGTCCAAAAAAAGTTAGTGAACATTTTTTTAGTTCTTTATGGAAAATTGTTTTGTCGAATTTTCATGCATATCGCCCCTACATTTGTTTGATTCCACAAAAAAATAAATGCGTTTAAACAAAATGATATTCAGATTTTGGGGTGATTCTGAACCAATCTATTTAGATTATTACATTTTCCGAAAATTGAGGTAGTTTAGAATAAGTCTGGTTTTCAGTTGTGAATCTTTTTCATGCTCATTTTGCATGAAATCATTCATGAAACAGTAGATTTATTTTCGATCTTCCATAAAAAATAATATTCAGAGTTTCCGCCAGCCCCATGAAGTTTAACACATATTTCCTTCCCATAAGAAAAAAAGACGTTTTTGTACATTTTATTCAGAATCGTCAATATTAGGTGAATCGAGTTGAAACTCAACATTGTTCTTCACAGTTAGCTATAGAATACATATAAATAATTACTTTTCGAAATTCACGCCGACAAGTCTGTTTTATAGGGTCCCAAAAACACCTCATAAGTGAAAAATTGGGTTTTGCGAGTTGCTGGCGCTAATTATGAATTTTCTGTGGTTTTTTTAATACAAATTGTTTGTAATACATAAAATACTACTTTCCACTGATAGTTAGATGTTTACATAAATTGTTTAAATAATTTATTATTGTTTTTAGCAATTTCCTCTTAGAATAGAGTTAGAAAGTCGCGGTTTTTCCGAATTTTATAATGAGAGTGAGATGATAAATAAGGCAAGTTAACACACATAATTGTTTAAACAATTTGTTATTGTTTATAACTATCTTCCATTAGATAATTGCTAGAAAGTTGCTGTTTTTTTTTAAATTTTTAACTTTGCTTTGGCTTCTTAGTTACGAACAAATAATAAATAAACCATAAAGAGAATAATTTTTTGAACAATCTTTCTTTTTATGAATATTATTCTCTTAAATAGAACAGATATTTGAAATATTGTTCAAATTTTCTACATGGAACATATTATAAATGTAAATTTTCCTTTAAGTAGTTACTGATAACTAAAAAGTCAAAGAAAAGCTGAAAATTTCAGAAAAACCCGCAACTTTTTAGCATTTCTCTAAGAGAAGGTAGTTATGAACCATAATAAATTGTATAAACAATTATTTTTATTAACTGGAATCAATTATTGTCTCACTAAGGAAAAAGTGGACAGAAAGTTTAAAATTTCAGAAAAACCGTAATTATCTAGAATTATTATAGGGAGGGATAGTTAAAAACAATAATAATTTGTTTAAGCAATTATGTTGATTAAATTGCATTAATGATTACCGCGCTCTAAGTGAAAAATTCACAAAAATTGGAAAATTTAATTAAAAAAAACCGCAACTATCTAGCATTAATATAGTAGAAAATAGTTACAGACAATGATAATTTGTTTAAAACATTATTTTTGTTGAATTTCAGTCACTATTACCATACTATAAGTGAAAAGTAAAGAAAAAGTTGAATAAATTGGTTTCCTCTGTTCACTGAGAATTATTTTTCAATTGAAAACTCAACTATTCTTGAAAATTTGTCTTTTTTTGGTTGAATTTAAGCGTTTTTTATTCAAAATTGAAATCTTTTTTAGTTGAAAACGTAACTCCTTCGTTAAAAGTGAAACTCTTTTGTTAAAAATTATTTCTTTCCGTTGAAGATTCATCATTTTAATTGAAAATTCCTCTCTGATTGGAAATTTAACAACCTTGTTGAAAATCAATTTTTAGAACTGAAAATTCAACTATTCCAGTTGAAAATTTAATTATTTTTTTGAAAATTCGTTTTTTGTTGTTGTCAGAAATTAGTTTTTTTGAAAACACAATTTATCTATTCCATTTTTGGTTAAAAATTTATCTTTTTTGGACGAAAATTTATCTGTTTGATTGATAATTGATCTAATGTATAGAATTTCTAGAAATAAAAACAAGAATCCAACGACCAAATTTGGACCACCACCATAAAATGCTCCTATTGTATTCGAAAAAAAAAAAATTTCCTTTTTCCTTGGACAAAAAATAAAAAAGAGGAAAGAAAAAAGAGGAACGAAAAATGAGAAAAAAAATGAGGTAAATATGATGAATGTTTTTGTGTTGTGATTTGATAATAATAAAAATAAAAAAGACGAAAGAAATGAAAAAAATGAAGGAAGGGGAATTGGTTGGTTGCCTTCTCATTTTTCTTTCCTCTTTTTTATTTTTTGTCCAAGGAAAAAGGAATTTTTTTTTTCAATCACAATAGGAGCATTTTATGGTGGTTGTCCAAATTTGGTCGTTGGATTGTTGATTTTATTTTCAGGAATTCTATACATTAACTCGAGTATTGGACGTTAGATAGGATTTTGAATTTGATTTTAATCTAATTTAAAATTCTTAAATTGATAATTGATCTTTTTTATTTAAAAATTGAAATATTTGGTGAAAATTTGTTGTACCTTTTCGGTAGAAAATTCATCACATTGGTTGAATATTGAACTGTTTGATTGAGAAATTGTTTTTGTTTGTAAAAAATTAATTTGTTTAACTTGACGTTTAACTATGCTATTGTTTGTTAAAAATTCTCATCTATTTTTTTTTGTAAAATTCAACTATTGGTTAAAAATTTATCATTTTCAGTTGCTAATTCAACAACTTGGTTGAAAATTCATATATTGTGTTGAAAATTCGAATTTTGTTTGTAAAGACTTAATCTTCATGGTTGAATATTAATCTTTTTGGTTGAAAATTTAACTATTTCAGTTAAAGATTCATCATTTTAGTTGGAAATTGATCTGTTCGGTTTAAAATTCAATTATTCCAGTTGAAGATTCATCATTGTATTTGAAAATTGATCACTTTGGTTGAAAATTTACCTATTTTTTTGAACATCCGTTCTTTTTTTATTCAAAATTAATTTGCTTTACTTCAAGTTTAAGTATTGTATAAGAATAACATAACATAAGCTATATTAATGTAATAAAAAACACATTTTCTTTTATTTAATGAGATAAAACAAATTATAGGTATCAAGTCTTCTGACTCAGATAAATGGCAGTCAATTTTCCCGAGTTTGGAGGTGACATAATTAAAATAATTGTTTAGTGTTTGAAACTTCAGAACCATACTTGTTTTTTATATAGATGAAAAGCCTAACTTTCATACTTATTAATATAATAATTTGTACTCAAAAATATACTTTTCTATTATTTATGAATCGAATCATTTGTCAAAATGTTTCATAATTGGGACATGTTTCATGATAGGTACCTTTAACTTATTTCTACTAAAATCGGAGAAATGACTGAACCTATGGGAGTACCAAACTTTTGTATATAAAAAGATCCATGGAATTTAAAATAAGTTGAGTTCATAATAAAAACTATTCCTGTAATAAAATCTTGTTGACTTAATCGATTACGTGTTTTTATATTGTCTCATCCATTTAAAATTGTTTTCAGGAACAGTTTTTTGAATAATAATTTTTTTCAATTCCCAGCTATTTTTGATATTGTATTTTGAAGTTGTAATGGAGTCTTTGAGTATCAAATTAAAGGTTTGTTCTAAAAATTTTGTGGTAGTGTTAATAGTTGAAATAACTATCCTCAAAGGATAGCGATCTTTATAAATCTTTCTCAAACCATAACATCTGACAAGAACTGTCTTCGGTATTATATCAATCTATCTTATATCTTCTCCTAAAAGTCCATTCTTTCTCCAATTGTCTAGAATCTTGAATGTGTCTCTTCTCAATTGTTTTAACGGATTTTCATTCAATAAACAAAATTATCACGATTGGAAAGTAAATCCTCCACATCCCTTATATAATGTGATTTCTTCATACAAACTGTAATATTGCCTTTATTCGCGTTCATGCAAATTATATCAGGGTTGTTTTTAAGAAAACCTTATGATTATTATCTGTCGATAAAATGCTATTTTGATTGTTTTTGATTTGTTGAATTATAATTGTGATATGTTTCTCAATTAAATTTTCTGGGTAATGATTAAGAAAAAGGACATTCCCAACAATATTCAAATTCCTTTTTTGAAATGAAATGTGGGACACACCTAGAGCTTTGTCAACTAAGTTTTTGATTAGTGCAATTGTTTTTAAAAGGATGAGCCGAAAAGAAATTGAAAATTCTATCTGAATATGTACTTTTCCTATACCAATTGGTAATAATATTACCATCCCGTCCTTTAATTACTTCTATGTCCAAAAAACTGATTTTATTATTAAAACAAAGTAATGTAGGCGGGGATCTTATGGCCGGAAATATGAAATTCGAAAGGGTTAACGAGTTTAAATACCTCGCGTCTA
Organism: Andricus curvator; assembly: GCA_932195095.1. Lineage (NCBI taxonomy): Eukaryota > Metazoa > Arthropoda > Insecta > Hymenoptera > Cynipidae > Andricus > Andricus curvator. The sequence goes on along the minus strand of CAKNYM010053677.1, from coordinate 109,886 downwards.
TTATAACTAGCAAAAATAATATTAAAACGGAAATCAACGCGCGGCTGCACGTTGGCAATGGGTGCTATTATGCAGCAAACACACTACTAAAATCGCGACTGCTATCTAGAAACATCAAAGTAAGAATTTACAAAACAATAATAATGCCGGTCGTCATGTACGGGTGTGAAACGTGGGCGCTGACGAAAGGAGAGGATAATAGGTTTAGAGTTTTTGAAAATAAAGTACTTAGAAAAATCTATGGTCCAAAGAGGGACGAAGAGACTGGTGAATGGAGAAAACTGCATAATGATGAGCTGCACGCTCTCTACGGGTCAGCAAATATTAATAGAGTAATGAAATCGCGTAAATTAATATGGGCTGGGCATGTAGCAAGAATGGGCCATGAAAGAACAGTGGCGCAAGTTTTAAGAGGGAAACCGATTGGTAAGAGACCTCTAGGCAGACCGAGAAACAGATGGGAGAAAAATGTAAGGGATGACCTAAAAGAACTAGGAGATGATTACTTAAACTGGATGGAAGATGCACAGGATAGAGATGCGTGGCGGTTTCGGGTAGATTAGGCGATGAACTTTCGAGTTCGAATCGCTAATCGATAATAATAATAATAATAATGGGTAAATTAAAGTTTTCGATGAGAACTTAAAAGCATTGATAAATGCTTGCAACTTTGCTAGAGGAACACATAATAAGGTGTCATCAACATACCGAAAGTAAAAGGGCAAAACAAAATCTAGCTTCTTGAAAGCAAAGATTGAGTTCAAAATAAAAATTATACTTTCAATAAAATCTTTTTGAATTAATCGAGTACGTGTTTTTATATTGTCCCATCCATTTAAAATTGCCTGTTCAACTAATTCAAGGGGTTTACTCGAAAACATTGCAACATCCAAAGAAATCATTACATGGTCATCAGGAACACTTCTTTGAATAATAATTTTTTTCAATTCCCAGCTATTTTCGATATTGTATTTTGAAGTTGTAATGGAGTCTTTAGGTATCAAATTAAATTTTTGTTCTAAAAATTTCGTGGGAGTGTTAATAGTTGAAATAACTATTCTTAAAGGATAACCATCTTTATGAATCTTTCTCAAACCATAACATCTGGCAAGAACTGTGTCTTCGGTATTATATCAGTCCATCTCATATCTTTTCCTAAAAGTCCATTCTTTCTCCAATTGTCTAGAATCTTGAAAGTGTCTCCTCCTAATTGTTTTAACGGATTTTCATTCAATAAATTAAAATTATCACGATTGGAAAGTAAATCCTCCATATCCCTAATATAATCTGATTTCTTCATACAAACTGTAGTATTTCCTTTATCAGCATTCATGCAAATTATATCAGGGTTGTTTTTAGGAAAACCTTTCGTTATCATGAAACCTTCAGAAATTTTACGATCAATACTACTAATATGCAAACGATTCTTATCAACAAAGCTCTTTGACATGTGTAAAACCTTGTTTCGGGAATCTTGCTGATCTAATATTGGAATTTTGTGTATACTTGATTCAACATCTTTGACTATTTCCATAATTTGTTTCGCCTTACTTTTTATCACATGTTTACTAAAACCTTCACCTAATCTGAGAATATCTGTAACTGAATCAGAAATTTGAATATCTGCCAAATTTACAAACCAAGGATCTCTATCTTCTTCTTAAAAAATCTTGTGTTTTAAATTTTCCTCTTGAACATTAGTTTGCTGATTAATCAAAATAGAAAGTTTGTTCTCATGTTCTTTATCATTGTTTAAAAATCTTCGATCAAGGAAAATCTGATGTTTTAAAAAAACAATGAGTTTATCTTGTTGTAAACATACTTCTAATCATAAAGTTCAGAGTCATCAAGATCCTTATATATTTTCTCTTTAGTTAAATTACAAGATTTTGGGCAATAAATACATGAGTGCCTTTTAAGATAGCAGTTAAGGTCTTCTGGAATAAATCAGTGAGTGCTGCACCCTAAGGGGGCGAGAAGTAAATTGTACAATTTTTTTGGGATTTTATTATTACTTCATCCTTTTCAAGTTTTTTTAAGCCAATTTCCATTGAAAAGTATTAAAAGTTATGGCAGACAAGGTAAATTTAAATTTCATTACGTTAATCATCATCAAATCATCATCAATTCTAAACTTTCCAAAACTTTCCAAAACTTTACACTACTTTTTTTGGTATTTCGTTTTTTTTAATTTAGCCACCGTAACTAATGAACGGATGCTTCGAATTATTTCCAATTTACATAGATAACTTTTTAAAAAATGTCTCTTTCGCATTGATCAGTGAGCAGATTTATAAAATAATTACGATTTTATAAACAAAAACCTAACCATTTCTTTGAATCAATTTTCAGTTTCTGAAAAAAATGTGCGCCATTTATAAAATTTTCAACTTTCCTGTTTTGATTAGTGCGAAAGCGACATTTATTCGTTTGCAGAGTACATTTTTTAGACCATTTTTACGACCTGAGGTGTGGCTATGATGGACGGGGAAACGAAAAAATATAAATAACCAAAAATGCTATATGTGAACCAATTTCTAATTTTTTTAAACTTTCATCATTGATTCAAATTCCACATTTTTTCTTTTTTTTTTTGGTCACTGTCAATGAACTCATAAATTTGGCCTCAATTTTTTAGGGGATTTACCCTTAAAAATGAAACAAAGGTGGGTTTTTTCAAAATATATGTGAAAAATAAAATTGTGAAATTTTATTTAATACAAATAGTACCATATTATTACCCAACAATTATTCTTTCAGAATAATTATATAGTTTAACATTATAATTTCATATCACTAGTCATATTTAAATATCATTACAATCTGATATATTGATTTAAAAATCTAAGTTTAGGCGATTGTGATTTGGATTCTCGTTTTTTTTAAATTAATTTGGTTGGGAAATGTAAAATATTAACATTTGCAATTTAAAATTTAAACTTAAATATTTGGGACGTCTGAAAAATCCCGAAAAATAAAATTCCCGAAAAATTGTAAAATATTCTAAATAGAAAATTCTAAAAAAAATGACTGAAATATAAAAATTCCGAAGTTGAAAATTCTCGAATAATAAAATTGCCGAACAATTTATAATACTATCGAATTTGAAAATTCCCGAATAATAAAATTCCCGACATGAAATTACCGAATTATAAAATTGCCGAATTAAAATAATTAAAATTTGTTTAAAAAATAAATATTATTGATTTATTAAAACTACAATAATGAAATATTATTAGCAGATAAACTTTTTTAAAATGTTTTAATTTCGGGAATTTTCTTTTTCGGAAAATTCCCAAATAATAAAATTCCCGAACAGTCTGTAATATTATTCAATTTGAAAATTTTCGGCAGAAAATTGCCGAATTATAAAATATCCGACACTATGAAATTCCCGAATTTAAATGATTGATTTTTAATTAATATTATTTATTTATTGAAAAAATAATAATGAAATATTTTGATCATTGAAAAATATTTGTTTAATGTTCAATGCATTTTTTTGAATTTTTATTATTTCAAATTCGAACAATAATTTTCAAAAACATTAAACATTAAAAAAATTCTTTCTTCGATCAAAATATTTCATTGATTGATTTTTAATTAATAAATAATATTTATTAAAAAACATTTTTCTTAAATTGTTTAAATTCAGGAATGTTAAAGTGTTGCATATTTTATAATTAGGCAATTTTTCAATTCGGGATTTTTATATTTCGTCAATTTTATAATTTAAAGAAGTTCCTACTTCGAATATTATCTCGGCAATTTTGATTTTCGGGATTTTTCAGTCATCCCGATTAAATAATATATTCATAAATATTGAGAGGAAAAATGAATTAAAATGAATTTATAAAATGAAGCATTCGAAGTCTCATCAATTTTTAAAATTATTCAAATTTAATAATTTTCCATACAGGAAAGTTTGAGAAAGCTTTTGTAATTCAGAATGTCTCAAACATTCACAGAAATCTAATTATAGATTTCTTGTAAAAATTATAAAATGTTTGAACTTGTAAAATTGAACTTGGAATGAATAGAAAGTATCCAAATTGGATGCATGGAATCGTTTAAGCCTTCTCATTCGATCGCTGAAGTTAAGCAACGTTTGAATCGATTCGACTCGGATGGGGGCCGCCGTACTAGATGGGTAGAACTTTATCAGCTTTTCTAAGCTGCCTCTAACTTCAAACTAATATTCATATTATTAACAAATTGATTTTGTATTAACATTTGTATTCCATTTTTTTCATTAAAACCTTTGAGAGCAAAACATGCTGAACTTTTTAAAATTTAAAAGTGTTTAATGTCGAGGGCTTTGTAATTTCGACCTATTTTAATTAGAATTTTTAAATTTTTATTCATTTTTAATTGCAAAAATTTTAAACAAAAAGTGTCAGACTCCTGTCAAAAGTTTGTTTTAATCCCAGCAGGGAATACGTATTTTTTATCTGCATAAACATTTTTTCCAGCTAATTCACGCCTGTAAATTAATAAACTCTTTTTCTATAGTAACAATATATTTTCTCAATAAAGCAAAATTAATTACAAAACCGAAAATAATTGGCGTGGAATTGGTTTTATCTTATTTTCAACAATTAATATTTTCATTATTATAAACAAATTTTCTTACGATTTCTGGGAAAATTAAAAATAATTTTTCTATTTCAAAAAATAAAAGGAAAAAGTTTTAAAAGATTTCAAAACATTTAAAAAAATTTCTAAAATGTCGAAAAAGAATGTAGAAGATTTTAAAGCAAAACATTTTAATTTTCCAAGACTTCAAGATTTTAAAAAATTCTATTCAGTTTATAAAAGATATTTAGAAGTTTTGATAAGTTTCAAAAATAATTTCAAACTAGACAAATTTTTAAACAAAATGCAGATATTTGAAGATTTTCAAATAAAAATTCAAATATTCTTAGGGATTTTGAAAGGCTTCAAAAAAGTTTTTGTTAAGATTGCTGCGGATGTTTAAAATTACTTTTTTTTTTTAAATGAATTTTCAAAGCAAATTTTAAGAGTTTGCAAAAAATTTGAAAATATTGCTGAAAATGGGACCACTGAAATATTCTGAAAAATAAAATTCTCGGGACTGCAAAATTACCGAAAAAGAAAAAATATTTGATACAGGAAATTCCCGAAATTATAAAATTTCTAACAATTTAAAATCTCGAAATTGCATTTGCGGAGTAATAAAATTGCCTAAATAATAAATAAAATAAAACATAAGATGATCAAATAAAAGTATTTTATGTTATTTATTATTATTTTATTAAATTTGAAAAAAATATTATAACGTCATCAATTCGAGTTTCCGGGCATTTTCCAATTCGAAAACTTTTAAATTTTTGGCATTTTTATAATTTAGGGAATTTTCTATTTCAAATATTTTCATTTTTGGAAATATTAATTTTTAGTAATTCACCAAATCTGGAAGATTTTAATGTAATTTTTTAAATTTTGAAAACATTTTCAAACTTCTAGGAAAAATTTGAGTCAGTTTAAAAGAGACGGTTAGGAATTTTATAAGTTTTAGAGTTTGAAAATATTTTCAAGCTTGAACAATTTTTTGGAAAATTTATAAAATATTTAAAAATTTCTCTCAACATTCTGAAAGTCCTAAATGTTTTTCAAACTGACTTCAATTTTTTCTATAATTTGGTAAAATCCTGTAAAATGAAAAATGTATGTTATCATTTTCCAGATTCTTTTTTCGACATACCTAACATTTTCAAAAATCTTCTTGTATATGAAAAGTGAAATTAAAACAGAAAAGTTTCATAATATACTCAAATGACATATTTGGAAAAGTATCGGTTTTCAAAATTAACCCAAGTATCATAATTGTAAAAAAAAATTTTTTTTTTAATTTTAAATTTTTTGTGAAAGAATGTTTTCTACGATTTTCCATAATTTTACTTTCAGTTGGAAACTTCATGACAATTTCAGCAACATTCATAATTAGTTGACAAAGTTTATGACTTTTTTAATCAAATTTAATAAACAAATGCATTATTCGGGCATTGTTCGACAGAAAAAAATTTTTTTTTTCGATGTCAACTTTTTTAATTAGGAGCTTCATAATAATTTATATTATGTATATATTATTATTTAATAAACAAATGAATTATTGGGGCAACTGTCGACGGAAAAATTCTAAAAAACTTAAACCGAAAGGACTGATATTGAAAAAAAAAAAAAAAATTTTCCTCGACAAATATCCTAATAATGCATGTGTTTATTGAATTTGTTTGAAACACCATAGAATTTTTTGACTAAGTATGAGTGTTAATGATATTATCATTGAGTTCCCAATTAAAAAGACTGACATCGATATAAAACAATTTTTCCATCAACAGATGCTCGAATAATGAATTTGTTTATTATATTTGTTTTAAAAAATATATATAATTGATCAGCCAATTATGAATTTTGCGGAAATTATTACGAAGTTCCCAATTAAAAAGACTGACATCGAAAAAAACGAATTTTGGCGTCCACAGATGCCCGAATAATGCATTTGTTTTAAAAAATCATGAAATTTATCAACTAATCATGAATGTTGCTGAATTTATTATAATGATCCTAATTAAAAAGTCTGACATAAAAAAAAATTTCTGTCAAAAAATGCCTGATTAATGCATTTGTTTTAAAAAATCATGAAATTTATCAACTAATCATGAATGTTGCTGAATTTATTATAATGATCCTAATTAAAAAGTCTGACATAAAAAAAATTTCTGTCAAAAAATGCCTGATTAATGCATTTGTTTAAAAAAATCATAAAATTGATAAAAAATTATGAATTTTGCTGCAATTATGATGAAGTTCCTAATTAAAAAATTTAACATCGAAAAAAACAAATTTTTCTGTCGATAGATGCCTGATTAATGCATTTGATTATTGCATTTGTTTAAAAAAATCATAAAATTTATTAACTAATTATGAATGTTGCTGAAAATGTCATGAAGTTTCCAACCGAAAGGACTGGCATTGAAAAAAACGAATTTTTCTGGCAACAAATGCCCGAATAATGCATTTGTTTATTAAATTTGTTTGAAAAAATCATAACATTAATTAAGAAATTATGAATTTTGTTGAAATTGTCATAAAGTTCCTAATTAAAAAAATTTACATAGAAAAAAACGAATTTTTCTATCGAAAAATGCCTGAATAATGCATTTATTTATTACATTTGATTATACTATTAACAATAATAATGTCAAGAGAAAATTTCTTCATCATTATATTTTTTTTATCCAAATTTCTTGCAATGTAACTTAAAAAAAACGTAAAATTCTGGAAAATTGTAGAAAACATTCTTTCAAGAAATAATTTGTTTAAAAAAAATTTTTTTTTGTTTATTATATAATATTGGAACATCTTCAAATAATGTTAATCTATGAAACTTGAAAGATTTCAACAATTTTCCTGTTATTGACGAGCACCAGGAACGTCAAATAGAAAAAATAGCAATTTTGTTCATCATATTTGTTTATTTATAAAAAAATTGAAAGCCTAATTGAATATTCAGGCTCGAAAACTCTCTTAGAAATCTTATCAGCTTTTTTTTTTAATTTTGGAAAATTCATTAAAAAAATAACTTGAAATTTGAAAATATTTAAAAAAGTGAAAAACAAAATGTAGATTTTTGAAGATTTTGAAATCAAAATTCAAATATTTTCAGGGATTTTGACAGGCTTCAAACAAGTTTTCGTTTCGATTGCTGCAAATGTTTAAAATTACTTTTCTTTTAAATGAATTTTCAAAGTAAATTTTAAGAGTTTGCAAAACATTTGAAAATATTTCTGAAAATGGAGCGACTGAAATATTCTGAAAAATAAAATTCTCGGGACTGCAAAATTACCGAAAAAGAAAAACTATTTGAAACAGAAAATTCCCGAAATTGTAAAATTTCTAACAATTTAAAATTTCCAAATTGGATATGTGGATTAATAAAATTGCCTAAATAATAAATAATGAATTAAATAAAACATAAGATGATCAAATAAAAGTATTTCATTTTAATTATTAATATTTCATTAAAATTTTTTTTTAATATGTATATTCGTTAATTTAATAATTATGGAATTTCCCTATGTTGGCAATTTTACAATGTTGGATATTTTATAACGACGTCAATTCGAGTTTTGGGGAATTTTACAATCCCAAAACTTTTTAATTGTTGGAATTTTTATAATTTTGGGAATTTTTATTTCGAATATTTTCATTTTTGGAAATATTATTTTTTAGTAATTCACTAAATCTGGAAAAAACGAATTCTTCTGTCGATAAATGCCTGATGAATGCACTTGATTATTAAATTTTTTGTTTCAATCATAAAATTTATCAGCTAATTATGAATGTTGCTGAAATTGTCATGAAGTTTCCAACTGAAAGGACTGGCATTGAAAAAAAAACAAATTTTTCTGCCGAAAACTGCCCAAATAATGCATTTGTTTATTAAATTAGTTTTAAAAAATCATAACATTAATCAAGAAATTATAAATTTTGCCAAAATTATCATAAAGTTCCTAATTAAAAAAATTGACATCGAAAAAAACGAATTTTTCTATCGAAAAATGCCTGATTAATGCACTTGTTTATTAGATTTGTTTAAAAAAATCATAAAATTGATACAAAATTATGAATTTTGCTGCAATTATCATGAAGGTCCTAATTAAAAAAGTTGACATCGAAAAAACGAATTTTTCTGTCGACAAATGCCTGATTAATGCATTTGATTATTTAATTTTTTTTAAATCATAAAATTTATCAGCTAATTATGAATTTTGCTGAAATTGTCATAAATTTTCGAACTGAAAGGACTGGCTTTGAAAAAAACGAATTTTTCTGCCGACAAATGCCCAAATAATGCATTTGTTTATTAAATTTGTTTAAAAAGATCATAACATTAATCAAGAAAAAGCTTATCAAAAAAAATCTTATCAATACAGCTCTTAAATTATCACATTTGACCACGAGTCAAATATTTCATTTATAAAAAAACTCTTTATTTAAATAATTATCCAATAGAATTTATTCAAACACATATTGATAATAAAATTAAAACAATTAAAGATTCCTTATCTAACCAAACTAATATAAATATAGTTATGAATTTTATTTTTAAACCAACATTATCTATTTCTTATCATCGAAAGTTATCTTTTGAAATTAGAAGGATTAAAAAATTTAATGTTTGAATTGGGACAAATGTTATGTTGGTCGAAGTGGTAGATTACTTTCTACTAGAATTAAAGAACATTTTGACAATTTTAGAAAAAATCCAAAAAACCATGAAGTCATAGCTAAACACCAGATTGAAACTGGACATTTAATTAATTGGGAAAATGTTAAAGTTTTACATCATGAACCCAATGAATTTAAAAGATTAATAACAGAAATGTTCTCTATTAAGAAAAATGGTAATAATTGATTAAATATAATTTCAGATCTTAATAATTATAGTTTAATACATAATATAATCTTGAATTTTTTAATTAAAAAAATTAATAAAATTTGAATTTTGTAACTAATTAAATAAAAAGAATATAAAATCAATATTTGAAATTTGACATTTCTAAATAATTCAACTATGCTGTTATTGTAATCGTATCTAACATTTAATTGAACAAACACAAACTTAACCAACTTTCTCTATTTTTTTAATTTACAACAATAGATAACTTATATTGCTAATATTTGATCTTCTAAATTTGTTCAAATTGGGTGAATTTTTTACCTAATTCTTTATATTATTGTAATTTTTACTTAAATTCAATAAATTATCAACAGCAGTAGGTAACATTTCAATTTTTAATGATTGTTAATAATTTTTAATTCTTTTGTTAAATTTTAGTTATTAGAATTATTTAGAAATTTTAGTACCTTTTCATATAAATTGATGATGCGGCATTGCTATTTCTGTATTTGTTAATGTTTCTCTTTATCTTTTTCTCGTTTGAAGAATGAAGCAAAACGAAAGTTTTGTATCCGATCTTTGCACAAGGTTTTTTTATAAAATTATTATTGTTAATTATAATTTTGGAACATACTATTTAATTTTTAAGAATCAAGATAAAGTTGAAAATTTGAACAAAAATGTAACTTGAATCGAAAATAACCTAAAGGTAAATATATCAATTACATTTCATTTTTTTTCTGAAAAAAGATCTTTTCCCTTCGCTCCGCTGGGAATCGAATCACAGAACTACTGATTTCCGGTCAGGTGCTTTTCCATTAAGCTACTAGAGAGATCGAGAGAAGAAACTTTTTTCAGAAATACACGCATTATTTTGCTAGATGGTACAAATAAAATTTTTCAAGAAATCTGTATTATCATTAGATATTAACAGAAAATATTTAACGTCTTTTCAGACTAGATGGAGCTATAAAAGAACAATTATTTTGAACAATTTTTTTTTTCTGAAAAAAGATCTTCTCCTTTTGCTCCGCTGGGAATCGAACCACAGAACTACTAATTCGATCTAATAATCTAATATCTAATTATATAATATATATATATAATATATTTATATTATATTATATAT
>CAKNYM010053677.1:66693-87616 GCA_932195095.1 Andricus curvator | reverse complement strand
AAAATATACTCAAAAATACTTATTCGTAGGGTAATGGAAATCACAGAAGAAAAAATATGGGAAGTCCAAAGTGGATTTATGCCAGGAAGATCATGTACAGATCAGATATTTAGCCTAAGACAGATCACAGAAAAAAGCTTGAGAGTAGGAAAGAAAGTTTTCTGTGCATTTATTGACCTAGAAAAAGCATTTGACACGGTAAATAGAAGTAAACTTTGGGAAGTTCTTAAAGAATACGGAGTAAATGGAGGGCTCCTGCAAGCAATAAAAACAATATATACAGGTAGTAAAGCGAGCGTAAGGGTAAACGGGAAACTGAGTGACTGGTTCGATATTACGCAAGGCGTGAAACAAGGATGCGTTATGTCCTCGTGGCTATTTATCATATTCATGGATAAGTGTCTAAGAACTGCACTCTTCGACGAAGAAGGTGTAGATCTCCAAACAGTTAAGGTACGTGGGTTAGCTTTCGCAGATGACAAGATTGTTATGGCAGAATCATTCGAGGACTTGCAAAGAATGTTGAATAAACTTCATACAAGCATGAAGGACATGGGACTCAAAATTAACGTAAATAAAACAAAAATCATGGTGTTTGAGGGAAAGAGTGAGAAAACAATGTGCAACATTGTCCTAAATGATGAGAGATTAGAACAAGTTGACAAGTACGTATATCTAGGTAGTCTATTCACTAGCGACGGAAAAATAGATGGGGAGTTAGATAGGCGCATAAATAAGGGTAAACAGGTTATCGGTAGAGCAGGGTCCATCCTAACAAATAAAAACATATCAAAAAAAGCTAAAATGGCCATACACAATTCTATATTCGTACCGACTGTACTATACGGTAGCGAGACATGGACCTGTCAAGAAAAGGACAGGAGTAAAATTAACGCGATCGGCATGAAACCTCTGCGCATAATATGCGGGAAAACACTAATGGACAAAGTCCGAAACGAGACAATCCTCAAAGAATGTGGTGCAAAAGAGACAATAGTTGACACATGGGAAAGAAATCAGTTAAGATGGTTCGGACATCTTGAAAGAATGAAAGATGAACGACTGACCAAACAAGTGTATAAAGGTAAAGTAAATGACAGAATGCCCAGAGGTAGACCGCCAAAAGAATGGTTAGAATCTGTAAATGAGACATTAATCCGTAGAGACATAAGAAGCCATAGGAACACAAGAGCTTGCATGAAAAAATGCATGGACGTGAAGGAAGCTAGAGTAGTATGCCAGGACAGAAAAGTGTGGCGACAAATAGTTTGTAAACAGAGTGACAGTAGAATGAATGACGCCTGAAACAAAGATCTTGGATACTAATGGGCCCAAGTGGAGAACCATACATAACAATTTTGTGAGGCTCTTCACTTGGGGTGATCGCTAGAGAGATTGATCAGCAACCTGGGTCGGAGCAGTGTTGCGGAGTAAACGTGTCATTTAAATAAATAACACGAGAATTCCAGATCAATCTAAAATATATATACCTAACACTTATATACCTATCCACCTCATACCTATATTCCTACATACCTTATACCTATATACCCATATACACACTACTATTCTCCAACCGAGCAAGTCACGCCTACCCCGAAAGGGAAATGGCTTAATGGTATAATAATAATAATAATAATAATAATACGTGGATTACCCCAGATTTATTTATTATTGAGGAATTACTCTGGGATTAACTGGATTACTTTGGATAACAAGTGGATTACTTCTATTAAACTGAATTAAATCGCGTAACAATTGGATGCTCCATCTGAAAATTGGATTACTCCTCAACACTGGAATTATTCTGAATTACTTGAATGACATCAAATTAAACTGGATTACTGTGGATTTTAACGGATTAAACTGGATTATTTTAGATTGTCAGTGGATTGCAGGGTATTAAATCGATTTCTTTGGATTATAATTGAATTATTATGAATGATTTAAATTACCCCGGGTTAAAATGGATTACTTCGGGTTACAAGTAGATTGCTTTGGCTTATAATTGGATTACTCAGGAATACTGAGATTACTCCGAATTACTTGAATTACTTCGGATTAAACTGGATGACTGTGGATTTTGACGAATTAAACTGGATCAGTTTAGATTATAAGTGGATCGCGACAGCATAAACTGGATTGCTTTGGATTATAATCGAATTACTACTAATTACTTGATTTACTCCGGCCTAAACTGGATTACCTTGAAAAAAAGTGGATTACTTCGGGTTACAAGTAGATTGCTTCGGCTTATAATTGGATTACTCAAGAATACTGGGATTACTTCGAGTTACTTGAATTACTTCGGATTAAACTGAATTACTTTGGATAACAAATGGATTACTTCGGGTTACAAGTAGATTGCTTCGGCTTATAATTGGATTACTCAGGAATACTGCGATTACTCCGAATTATTTGAATTACTTCGGATGAAACTGGGTTACTGTGGATTTTGTCCGATTAAACTGGATGAGTTTAGATTATAAGTGGATTGCGACGGAATTAATTGGATTGTTCTAAGTTATAAGTTAATTACTACGAATTACTTGAATTAATCCGATTAAACCGGATTACTTTGGGTAACAAGTGGATCCCTGGTGGGAAATTTTTACAAAAAAGTAAAGAAAACTAAAGCTATATGTATAGGAATCTATAAATAAATACAATAAATTACAAACAAAATTACAGGAAAGTACAACTTCTTTCTATTATTGAGACGAATTTTGTACTTTTTTGTATTTTTATGTAGATTGTTGTACTTTATTGTAGTTTTAATTTTCTACAAGAATTTACAAAAAATTACAACTACAAGAATCTATATGTATTTACGTATTTTGCAGCCAAAAATTTGTTCTTTTTCGACCTAGGATGACCAATATTTAGAATATTGCAAGAAGACAATTTTTAATTAGGATGCGATCATGTATACATGCTCGCTATTACAAAAAAAACTTTGATGTTTAAACCTTAAAGGAATGGAAGAATATTAAAAGACAATGATGAATAATCATTATTAAACAACAAAAAACCTTACATTTGAAGTTTTTTTTTTCAAATATATAGCAATCGATTGGACACCATCATTTAAAATTATGTCATTGTAATGTTTGTCATCCTAGGTCGGAAAATAAAAACTTTTTGACTGAAGATAGAAATTGAACAATTGAGAGAGAATTGATCACAGTCATTTAAATTAAAACGTTCGAACTCTTGAAGATAACAAAATTTCCATTCAAAGTAATAAAAACTGAACCGCAAATTAAGACACTCAAAGTGAAATACATACTTCTGAATTTTAAACTTTTAAAATGAAAGCTTAAAAAAAATGTTAATTCAAACGATGATAATTTACGCGTATGAAATCAAAGCTTTTAATACTTTTATACAGAAAATTTTTTAATTAAAAGCTACTAATAACATTATTGTATCGGAACTCGAATTTTTCCTACAATTTTTTTAAATCCTGCAAAAGCAAAAAAAGACTACCTTAAAATCATTCAGATTCTTTTTTGACAATTCTGGAAATCATATTAAATATTTTTTTTAAATTAATTTTTCGAAAAAAAAATTATTGTTAGTATTTCTAGGAATTTCGATACACATTTTTTATGAATTTAAAAGCTTTCAAATTGCTCAAAAAGCTTATAAATTTTGTGTTCGAAATCTTCAAAAATCTACATTGAGTATTAAATGGTTTGAAATCCTTTCACGTTTTAAACTATTTTGGAATCTTTTCAAAACTTCTAAATATATTTTAAACTTGCTCGATTATTTTCCAAATGAATAATTGTTCAATTGTCATTTATTATTCAAAGAAGTTTTTTTAAATCTTTTTAAATTTTCTCTTAAAATTAATTAAAAAAAAAAAAAAAAAATTCATTTTAAATTTGCCAAGCAAACTTAAGTATATTTTTATTTTCTTATAACCCTTAAAAATCTTTGAAATGCTTTACAATTTTATTTCGAAACCTTCAGAATCTAAATTTAGTTTTTTATTTTTCAAAATATTTTCCAGTTTTAAATTAAGTTTGGATTTTCTCAAAGCTGGTAAATATCTCTTAAACTAACTCAAATTTTTTCTAAATTAATAATTGTTTAATAATAATAATTTATAATTAATTAATAATAATAATTTTTAAATTGTAATGTAGCATTCAAAAAAGTTTGCTTTGAAGCTTTTTAAATGTTCTCTTAAAATTAATTTTTGAAAATAAAAAATCATTTAAAATTTTCCCAGCAAACTTAAAATTTTTTTTTATTTTCTTAAAATTTTTCTTAAAGTTCTTAAAATTTTTTTCTAAATTGCTAATTATTTAATTGTTATCTATGCATCAAAATTCAATAATTTCACTTATATTTATTAAAAAGTGGTTGAATAGTACAATTAAAATTGTAACGTTCAAAGTTTAAATTTAACACCCTGAAATATTAACGATTCACGGCTTTCTATTTTAAATATTTCAATTTAATATGGGTTTGTTTTTAATATTTGATTGTTTTCCAAATTAATAATTGTTCAATTGTGATGTATTATTCAAAAAAGTTTGTTTTGAATCTTTTTAAATTTTCTCTTAAAATTAATTTTTAAAAATAAAAAATCATTTTACATTTTCCCAGTAAACCTAAGAATTAAAAAAAAAATTTTTTAATCTTTCTTAAAATTCTTAAAAAATTTTCTAAATTGCTAATTGTCCAATTGTTATCTATACATCAAAATTAAATAATTTCACTCACATTTATTAAAAATTTGTTGAATAGAACAATTAAAATTGTAACGATCAAAGTTTAAATTTAACACTCCGAAATATTAACGATTCAAGGCTTTCTATTTTAAATATTTCAATTTAAAATGGTTTTGTTTTTAATATTTGATTATTTTCCAAATTAATAATTGTTGAATTGTAATGTATTATTCAAAAAAGTTTGTTTTAAATCTCTTTAAATTTTCTCTTAAAATTAATTTTTCAAAATAAAAAATCATTTTAAATTTTCCCAGCAAACTTAAGAATTTTTTTATTTTTTTTAAATCTTTGAAGATTTTTGAAATGCTTCAAAATTTTATTTAGAAACCTTCAGAATCTAAATTTAGTTTTTCATTTTTCAAAATATTTTCCAGTTTTAAATCAAGTTTGGATTTTCTCAAAGCTTGTAAATATCTCTTAAACTAACTCAAATTTTTTCTAAATTGATAATTGTTCAACTGTAATGTATGCATCAAAATTCAATAATTTCACTAACATTTATTAAAAATTTGTTGAATAGGACAATTAAAATTATAACGTCCAAAGTTTAAATTTAACACTCTAAAATATTAACGATTCAAGGCTTTCTATTTTAAATATTTCAATTTGAAATGGTTTTGTTTTTTATATTTGATTTTTTTTCAAATTAATAATTGTTCAGTTGTAATATATTATTCAAAAAAATTTGTTTTGAAGCTTTTTAAATGTTCTCTTAAAATTAATTTTTGAAAAAAAAAATCATTTTAAATTTTCCCAGCAAACTTAAAATTTTTTTTTATTTTCTTAAAATTTTTCTTAAAGTTCTTAAAATTTTTTCTAAATTGATAATTATTTAATTGTTATCTATGCATCGAAATTCAATAATTTCACTTACATTTATTAAAAATTTGTTGAATAGTACAATTAAAATTGTAACGTTCAAAGTTTAAATTTAATATCCTGAAATATTAACTATTCAAGGCTTTCTATTTTAAATATTTCAATTTAAAATGGGTTTGCTTTAAATCTTTGATTCATAATTGCTCACCCGTAATTAAAAAATTTCAAATTAAATGGTTAAAAATGTAATATTTTAGATTGAAACAATATATGAATATGAGTTGGAATTGAATAAGAGCGTTTAATTATGAATCTATTAATTTTGAAATTATTTAAAAATTGAGAATAGTTTATAAAGTTTCAATGAAACGTTTACATTTGTTCAACTACTGAGGCTTTCAAATTGAAAAATTTCTATTTTTAACGTTAAAATCTGTATCTTGCTTAATTTTGAACAGATTCAGAATCGTTCTGTAAAATCAATTATTGTTCAATTTTCAATAATGGAACTACAATTCAATGTGATTTATTATAATAGCAAAAATTCTTTATCAAAGTGTATTATTTTTTTAAAGGGAAGGGAGAGGGAGGGGTCAAGAGATTTTGTTAAGATTTGTTACCCTAGTGGGGGGGGGGTCCTTCATTCATGTACGTAATTTTGGGAAATTCATAAATGAAACAAGTAACTCGCAGAAATTGTAGAGAAATTTAATACGAATTTCACCTTACGCGCCAAAGAAAACTGGTGAGTGAAAAAAGGAACTTAGCCAACCACAATTTTTTTCAAAGTCAGGGAAAAGTCAGGGATTTAGAAAAAAAATCTTGTTAAATTCAGGAAATTTATATAATTTTAAATAACTGTCAAGCAGAATAAATTTGAACTTTTTCAATTTTTATTTGAAATTGTTTAATCCGCTTATAAAAGATTCTAGGTTCAAAATGTTACAAATGTGATATTCTGGTCTTTGAATATTAATGGTCAGGGAAAATGAAAAATTGGTCAGGGAAAAATTAGAGAATTTTTAAAATAAAGTTTTGCGGTAACCCTGATATAACATTCTTATCAGTAATTTATTTGCTTTATATTTATACTTCTTTTTTTGCAGTTGTTTCCTCCTCAAAATGATTTTTTTAGTTGTAAATTTTATTATTTGTTTGAAAAATGAACAGTTTTGTTAAAAAGTCAATATTTTTGCTTGAAAATTCCACTATTTCGTAGAAAATTTACCTTTTAAAAAAATTCATATTTTGGTGTTGAAAAATCAATTGAAATCTTTTTTGGATGATATAATTCGACTATTTTTTTCTAAATTTATCTTTTTTATTAAAAAATTCATCTGTCTAAGTAGAAAATTCATCTTTTTTTGATAAGAATGCAACTGTTTGGTTGAAAATTCAATAAATTTGTTAAAAAGTCATCCTTTTTGGTCCAAAAATCTACTTTTTTGTTGAAAATTCAACTATTTCGTAGAAAATGTACCTTTTGAGAAAAATGTACATTTTGTGTTGAAAAATCCACTGAAATTTTTTCTGGATGAAAAATCGACTATTTTTTTTTGAAAATTTGTCTTTTTTATTAAAAAATTCTTCTGTCTGAGTAGAAAATTCATCTTTCTTTGATAAGAATGCAACTGCTTGGTTGAAAATTCAATAAATTTGTTAAAAAGTCATCCTTTTTGGTACAAGAATCTATATTCATTGTTGAAAAATCACCTGAAATCTTTTTTGGGTGAAATTCAACTATATTTTTTAATATTTGTCTTTCTGATTTAAAAAATCATCTGTTTCAGTAGAAAATTAATCTTTCTTGTATGAAAATGCAACTTTTTGATTGAAAGTTAAATAATTTTTCCAAAAAGTCATCCATTTACTTGAAAACTGATCTTTTTTAATTGAAAATCGAACTGCGTGGGTAAAAGTTGAATCATTCTGTTGAAATTTCAACAAAAAATACGAATTTTCAACAAAAAAATTATTATTTCAAAGTATGCAAACATTTTCTTCAGCATTTTGTCGCATCTGATCTCTTTTATAAGCAGAATGTGAAAATTCACGCATATTATTAATTATAAAATTTAAAATAAATCAAATTATATTAAATTTCACGACGAGTTTGAAGATTTGAAATTAATTATTTAAATTCATTATCTTTTGGGTTGAAAATTTAACTATTTTGTTGAAAATTAATTTTTTTGCTGAAAATTCCTATTTTTCTGGTTGAAAATTCAATTTTTGGACAGAAAATTCGTCTTTTGACTTTAAGGTTCCAACATTTAGGTGAACTTTTTTTTCTTTAATTTCCGAAAAATCTTTATTTGTTGAAAATTCGTTTGTTTGATTTAAAAATTCATTTCTTTTTCAACGAAATTTCATCCTTCTTGGTAGAAATATCAACTATTACACTTTTTTGCTGCAAATTTATCTTTTAAAGTTGAAAATTCAACTATTTTGTTGGAAATTTAATTGTTTTGTAGAGAATCTAGTTATTTTGAAGAAAATTTAAGTATTTTCTCGAAAAGTCATTATTTTATCGTAGAAAAGTCACTTTTTTTTTTAAATGAATAAATTTGAAATTTTTAATTTTTATATGAATGTTAATGGTATTTGAATGGTAATGGTCAAGATTATTATTTTTATATTATTATTATTATTACTGTTTATCTTATTATTATTATTACTTTGTATTATAGGTGGATTACTCCAGATACACCGTATTACTTAAATTACACCGGATCACACTGTATAATTCAAATGACACCGGATTACCAGTTCTGATAAACAAGCGGTTCAGCGTTGTCTAAATAATAACCATATTCTATGGTTGAACCAACAAAAATTTGGTTGCTACAACCAAACTGTTTTCCCAGTCGCAAATACTGATGCTTTTAAACTGTAAAATTTGATCCAAAGTAGAAGAACTATAACAGTGATACCAATCTGTCGGTGCTTAAACATTGACCTTTTTTCTGTCATGCACTCAGATCCCAATATCGGATGATAGGCAAGCAAAAGGGTCATATTTCGCTTGAGCGAATCGCGGTTCTTGCTGCGCAATTTCAGGGAATAAAGAGAAGAAAAATCGGATTTCATCCGAGCAACCTCTTTCCCTCGACATGCACGTTCACGAAAATGCACTTTCTATTATCGCTCTTATTTTCTTTTTTTCTCTCTCTCTCTATTTTTATATACCGTTCTCTTGCTTTAAAGAGTTTTTAGAGGTCGTCCGACACACGTTTACTGTATCAAACGATTTTTCTCGACTATATTGCGAAATGTTTTATAAAACAGAGGTGGTACTTACGTCGCTCCATTGTCCTGTTTCCCACATAGGACACGAAAATGCATTGCAAGTCTCTTGGTACCTCGGCTTGTGTGTGGCACTGCATTTGTAATCCGGAAGCTGAATATAAAGAAACATTGAATTAACATTTTTCGAGTCTAGTTTAGATTTTTAAAGAGTGCGAAAATGAGATATGAAGGAGAGAAAAAAATTTATGAGCATTTTTTAGAGAATGGATTAATTGAGTAACCGGGTGCAATAACCAGCCCGACGCTCGAAAACGTGTAAAAGTATTGTTGGATCTTCTCAAAGAAAGAAAATTTTCGAAATTTATTTTTTGAAAATGTAGCATTCTAGAGAATAAGGAAATGAAACTTTTTCCTCTTAGAATTTTTTTTGCCAAAAGTTTATTTTCAATAATAAAAACGAAATATTAAAGAAAAGTTTCTCATTGATTTAATTAGTCTTGAAAACTTAAATCGTTCTAACTCGGCTAAATATTATTGAAATGAGTTCATATTTGTAGGACGTATTCAAAATATTCGAACGATGCCTAGGAAATCATGAAAGAGTTAACAATCGCTTATTGTTTAATAATATTTCAGCAATTTTGAGTGAAGTTTTTTAAAAAATCTCATCGAATCGTGGAAAATTTACTGAGATATTCAGATTTGGAAAAAGCACTCGACGTCTGCCCGCGCTGTTAGCTGATGCGTCGCGAGGATTGCTCTGTCTAGGTAACTTCGACTTTCAAACAACTTCCAGTGAGTGGTTTGTTCAGCAATGTTGAATTAGGTTTTTTGTGAAATCTCATATCGAGTCGTTTAAAATTTACTGAGATATTCAGCTTTGGAAAAAGAACTCGACGTCTGCCCGCGCAGACTGAACTTTGAGAACGCTGCCTGACAGAGCAGTCTTGGCGACGCATTAGCTAACAGCGCGGGCAGACGTCGAGTACTTTTTCCAAAGCTGAATATCTTAGTAAATTTTCAATGATTCGATATGAGATTTTCCAAAAAACATCACTCAAAATTGCTGAAATATTATTAAACAATAAGCGATTGTTAAATTTTTCATGATTTCCTCGGCATCGCTAGAGTATTTTGAATACGTCCTATAAATATGAACTCATTTCAATAATATTTGGCCGAGTTAGGACGATTTAAGTTTTAAAACTTAATTGAATCAGGGAGAAACTTTTTTCCAATATTTCGTTTTTATTATTAAAAATAAACGTTGACGAAAAAAATTCTGAAAGGAAAAAGTTTCACTTCCTTATTATCTAGAATTCTACGTTTTCAAAAAATTGATTTTTCAATTTTGAAAATTTTTTTTTCTCTGAGAAGATCGGACAATACTTTTACGCATTTTCGAGCGCCGTATTGTAGTTTTCTTAAAAATAAAAACTGCACAAATCGTGAATCTATATGCACGATCCGGTAGTAGCAAAAAGGGAACGTGGAAGAGTTAAAAACAATATTTTTTATTAATTATTAACTACTGAAAGTTCTGAAAAGTTGGAAAATTATGTAGCCTTCTATTGGTATATAGTCTTTTAATTTGAACAGGTAAATTTTTCAACAATAAATTTAATTTTCAATCAACAAAGATGTATTTTTAACAAAACAGTCGAATTTTCAACTGAAAAACATCAATTTTCAATCAATAATGGAATCGTTAAATTTTAAATTTGAAAAAAAAAATATTTTTAACACAAAGAAACGAAATTTAAACCAGATGAATTAGACTAAAAAGACACATCTTTAATAGAAAAGTTGAACCCTCAAACAAAATGTTAAATTTTTAACAAAAACGATTAATTTTCAACCCAGATAGACGAATTTTCAACAAATTACCTGAAATTTCTACCATATAGTCAAATTTTTAACATATAGATTAAAAATTTCAACCAAAACTGAAATCCCTACAATTTCAGATTAAAAAATTAATTTTTAACAAAACAAAAAAACGAATTTCTGACAAAATAGTTAAATTTCTAAATAAATAGTTTTTCAAGTAAAAAAGACAAATTTTCCACAAAGCAATGAAATTTTTAACCCGAAAATATAAATTAAAAAAAAAAAGTTAATTTATGACCAAATAGTTACATTTTCACTAAAATGATGAATCTTCAAACGAAAAAAAAATAATTTTTTAAGAAATAGCTTAACTCTATCCAGTTGATTGATTTTTTAACCAAAAGAAGGTGAATTTTCAACGAAACATATAATAGTTAATATTTAAACAAAAAAAAAGATTTTAATTTCAAATAAAAAACAGTTGAATTCAATCAAAAAATAAGAATTTTCAACAAAACAGTTGAATCTTTCAACAAATGAGATTAATTTTCAACGAAACAGTTGCATTTAAAATAAAAATGATAAATTTGCAACTAAGAAGATTAATTTTCAACCAGAAAAGACGAATTTTGAACAAAATAAATTATTATTCAACCAGAAAAGATCAATTTTCAATCAAAAATGAAAATTACATTTTTAATGAAGAATATCAATGCTTAACAAAAAAAACTAATTTTTAGCAAAATAGTTACATTTTCAACCGAAGAGATGAATTTTCATCTAAAATGATGAATCTTACAAAAAAAATGTCAAGGAAAGAGTTCAACATTAAACCAAAAAGATAAATTTTTAATCAACAACTTCATTTTTATTTCAAGCAGATTAATTTTCTAGACAAAAGATGATTTATCAACAAAATACATGGATTTTCAACAAACGACTTGAATTTTCATATAAAAACGATGATTTTTCAACCAAATAATTGAGATAGACACTCAAAAAGATAAATTTTCAACCAGAAATAGAATGTTTAAATTTTCAGTTAAAGAAAATTAATTTACAACCAAAAATGAAACTAATTTCCAAAAATTTCAAAAAAAAGTTCAATTTTTAATCTAGATGAATCTTCAACCAAGAAAATAAATTTACAACAAATTAGTTAAGCTTTCAACCAAGTACATGAATTTTCCACTAAAAAAGGTGAATTTTCAACCAAATATAGTTGATACTTACACTCAAAAAGGTACATTTTCAACCAAAAATTTAATGGTTAAATTTCCAGTTAAAAAAATTAATTTCCAAAAAAATAGTTCAATTTTCAATCTAGATGAATCTTTAACAAATAAATTTTTCACCAGAAATGGAATGGTTAAATTTACAGTTAAAAAATTAATTTAAAGCCAAAAATGAAACCAATTTTCAAAAATTCCTCAAAAAATTG
Source organism: Andricus curvator (assembly GCA_932195095.1). Lineage (NCBI taxonomy): Eukaryota > Metazoa > Arthropoda > Insecta > Hymenoptera > Cynipidae > Andricus > Andricus curvator. Next base: position 75,532 of record CAKNYM010053677.1, on the reverse strand, counting down.
TTCAATTTTCAATCTAGATGAATCTTCAATCAAAAAAAGAAATTTACAACAAAGTTGTAAGACTCTTTACCAAGTACTTGAATTTTCAACTAAAAAAGTTGATTTTTCAACCATATGTTTGATATTTAAACTCAAAAAGATAAATTTTCAGCCAGAAATGGAATAGTTCGATTTTCAGTAAAAAAAATAGTTTCCAACCAAAAATGAAACAAGTTTCCAACAATATAGTTCAATTTTCAATCAAAGAGATGAATTTTCAACCAAAAAAGAAAGGAATTTTTAACAAAGCAGTTAAACTTGCAACCATGTATTTGAATTATCAACTTGAAAAGAAGAATTTTCAACATAATAGTTGATATTTAAAATGAAAAAAAAAAAATTCACGAGAAATGCAATGTTTAAATTTTTAGTTAAAAAAAGGAGAATTTTCAACCAAATAGTTAATAAGCTTACACTCAGAAAGATAAATCTTGTAGCAGAAATGGAATGGTTAAATTTTTAGTTAAAAAAATTAATTTCCAACCAAAAATGAAACCAATTTCCAAAAATTAAAAAAAAAAAGTTCAATTTTCAATTTAGATGAATTTTCAATCAAAAAAGTAAATTTACAACAAAGTAGTTAAACTCTCACCCAAATACTTGAATTTTCAACTAAAAAAGTTGATTTTTGAACCAAATAGTTGATATATAAACTCAAAAAGATAAATTTTCAACCATAAATAGAATAGATACATTTTTAGTAAAAAAATAATTTCCAACCAAAAATGAAACAAATTTCCAACGAAATAGTTCAATTTTTAATCAAAGAGATGAATTTTTGAAAAAAAAAAATGAATTTTTAACAAAGTATGTGAATGATGAATAATGAATAATGAATCTTCATCCGAAAAAACAGATTTGTAGGAAAATAGATTAATTTCCAACCACACAGATGAATTTTCATCTTAAATGAGTGAATCTTAAAAAAAAATGAATTTTTAAGACAAGAGTTTAAACCTAAACCAAATTGTTGAGTTTCCAACCAAAAAGTTTATTTTTCAATTGAGATTAATTTTCTGCACAAAAAATAAATTTTCAACCAACTACTTGAATTTTCAACTGAAAAATATGATTTTTCAACCAAATAATTGATACTTCCACAAAAAAGATATATTTTCAACCAGGAATGAAATGGTTAAATTTTATGTTAAAAAAATTAATTTTCAACCAAAAATGAAACCAATTTAAAAAATGTACAAAAAAATAATTCAATTTTCAATCTAGATGGGTCTTTGACCTAAAGAATAAATTTACAACTAAATGGTTAAATGTTCAACCAGAAATGGAATGGTTAAATTTTCAGTTAAAAAAATTAATTTTCAATCCAAAATGAAAGTTACATTTTTAGTGAAGAAAATTAATGCTTGACAAAAAAAATAATTTCCTGCAAGCAAACGCATTTTCAATACGTTTCTTGGGAGTACATTTTGAACATAAGAAAGTTTTTCTATGCTGAAAAAAATTATTTATAATTTTTAGAGCTGATCGATTTTTTTTTAATTTTCAGGTCCTCATAAAAAATTAAATTTCTCCTATATAAACACAAATGAAAAATCTCAAAAAATTGTCAGAATCAAGCATATTATGCAGATTAATAAGCAAAAATAACATTCACGATTTTTCAAAAACACTGTGATTAAAAAAATTTTTCATTTTATTTCGACTTCGCCCAACCGCAGGATATTAATTCATTTCAAATTGTATACACATTATAAGGGACCCAAAAGGAAATTTTTCAGTGCTTAGGCCTTTTTCATTTATAAATTTTTGTTTCGATCCACCCTATTCTACAGGTTGAAAAATTGTTATAATTTTTTGGGGATGATTCTGAACCAATCTATTTAGATTCATACATTTTCCAAATAGAAAAAGAAACAATCCAAAATATTTTAATGTATTTCTGAAATTATTGCTAATATTGAATGAATTATTTTTACAAAAATTCTAAATAAGAAGACTTCTTCCAAGAAATTGAGGTGAAATTATTTGGACATAATTAAGAGAACTTTAAAAATATCCGAAAGCAAACCCTGCAGATTATAACTAATCATCAGTTTAGTGTCTCTATTTAAAACTTTTTTCTCAATATTGAAAATAAATCTATTTTATCATGAATAACTGAAGAAAAACTAAAGGTATGAAAAATTAATATACCTGTAAAGAAAATATTTGGATTGGTATTAATTAAAAGTTGAATAAGTCTAATATAATCAATATTTTTAATGAGAAAATGATTGTTCTATAAAAGAATTCTTTTCATTTTCAAGTAGAAGAAAATTACATTAACCAATTAATAATACTGTTTTTCTTCCATATTTTGGGAAATTCTCGAAGATTTTGAAATATATCCTGGGTAAATTAGGTAATTGCAAAAATTGTCATGCAGTTTATATAGGGCAGACGCGAAGGGCACTCAGTCTAAGGAAAGATGAACATGTAAAGAAGTCAGAAAAAAAAACAGAAGTCCTATATACCACTCAGTCCTTTCAAAGCTCAGAAGAATGTTCTTTTACTTGAAAATAAGAAGAATTCTTACATAGAACAATAATTTTCTCACTAGAGATATGATTATATTAGACTTAATCAACTTTTAATTGATCGGGGAAAGTGGTCCTGAGTCGGCACCGTGAGAGTTTTTGTCGAAAACGGAGGATAAACCGGGTTTAATGGCGCTTTAATGTCTTTGGTCCGATACCACGATCCTTCATCTGCAATTCTATGTCGTTCCTAGCAGTGTGGAGTGAGTTTTGCGGTCGCAATGCAGCGGAGACAAGCAACATGCAGTCAAAATACAACCAAACTAAAAAAAACAACGAAAGACGAAAGACATGGAATTGAAACACAACGAAATAAAACTACACACAAATAGCAACAAAAGCAACAAAAAAAAGGTGCCGACTCAGGAAAACCTGTCTGGTGCCGACTTAGGACGACTACGAATGTTTACACATTTAATGCTATTACGCAGACGAAACAAATTAGAATGAAAAATCGACCTTATCAAGCAAAAGCACACAGAAAAAAGAAACCGACAATTGTCAGCGTAAATTACGTCCATGTCTACCAACCTGTCATAGGATAAAATGATTAAGCCGACACGTTCGCCATCTCTGAGAAACGCGAGGGTGCCGACTTAACCCACAGTGCCGACTTAGGACCACTCTCCCCTTCCAATCGAAATATTTTCTCTTTAGGTATATTAATTTTTCATACCTTCAGTTTTTCCTCATTTTGTGTAAAAGTATTCAGGATAAAATAAATTTCTGTTCAATCTTTAAAAAAATATAATTTTTTAAATTAACCTTTGTAGTTTCGTTGCCATTCTCTTCAGTGCAGAAGACAGCTCTCGTTCTGGATCCTCCTCCGCAACTGGCACTGCATTTACTCCACTCATTAGCTATCCATCTATTAACATAAGAGAAGAAAAGGGATAATTCGCTGCCTAAAATTGAGTTAGTGGCTTCTTGATAAAATTAGCAGGGTAGGAAGAATGACAATCGCGACAGGGGAAGATCTTATTTCTGAGTAGAATGAGTGATGTGTGCAGCTGTGATATAATATTAAATGCTTTTGAATCATTCAAATCCTTGAGACCAATTTAGGAAATCTGCATTATCATCAGAGGATAACACAAATTTTTATCGTCTTTTCAGACGAGATGGAGATATGAATTGAAAATTATTTTGAATTTTTTTTTCTGAAAAAAGATCTTCTCCTTTCGCTCCGATGGGAATCGAACCTCAGAACTTTCGATTGCCGATCGGGTGCTTTCCCATTAAGCTACTAGAGAGATCGAGAGAAGAAACTTTTTTCAGAAAATGCACGCATAGTTTTGCTAGATGGTACAAATTAAATTTTTCCAAGGAATCTGTATTAACATCAGAGAATAACAGCAATTTTTAACGTCTTTTCAGACTAGATGGAAATATGAATTGAAAATTATTTTAATTAATTTTTTCTGGAAAAAGATCTTTTCCTTTCGCTTAATGGTAAAGCACTTGACCAAAAAATGACTTTTTGACAAAATTATTGAATTTTCTCCAAAGGAATTACTTTTTGACCAAAAAAGAAGAATTTTCATCAAAATAATTGAATCCTCCACCGAAAAGATGAATTTTCAAGAAACCAGCTGACTTTTAAACAAAAAGTTATAATTTTCAATAAATTGACTTTCAAGTTTCGAACAAATATTTGAATATTCAATTAAAATGATGCATCTTCATCCGAAAAATTATCTTTTCACAAAGAAGTTTAATTTCCAACCAACGAAATTACTTTTTTACCAAATTTTTAAATTTGTTACCAAAAAATTGAATTTTGAACTAAGAAGATTAATTTCTACCAAAAATTACAAATTTTTAATAAAATGCATGGGTTTTCAACGAAAAAGATCATTTTATTTTACTTGAAAATTCGTTTTTTTGTTTGTAAAAATTAATTATATAAACTGAAAATTTAATTACTTGGTTGAAAATTAAACTCATTGGTTGAAAATTAACTTTTTTGTCGAAAATTCATATTCTTGGGTTGAATATTCCACAATTTGATAGAAAACTCAACTATTTGGTACAAAATTAAACTGTTTTATCGAAAATTTGTTTTTATATTGAAAATTAATTCTCTTAATTGAAAATTCAACTACTTCATTTTTGGCTCAAAATTTAACTTTTTTAGTTTAAAAAATGTACTATTTAATTACAAATTTTCAGAAACGAAAATAATATACACTTAAAATCATTCAAATAAAATTTGGACTAACATCACATCCATTGTTCAAACTATTTAGTTGAAAAATTATGTATGTAATTTATTGAAAATTCCTCTTTTTTGGAGAAAAATTAATCTTCTTGGTTGAAAATTCCACTATTTGGTTAAAAATGTATGTATTTTGTTAAAAAAATTCGTATACACTGGTAGAAAATCAATTTTTTTAGTTAAAAATAAAACTGTTCTTTATTTTAAATCAAAATATTCTGTTGTTATAATATCAACTAATATATTTTTCGTCGAAAATTTTATCTTTCTGGGTTGAAAATTAATCTCCTTGGTTGAAAATTAAACAACTTTCTTAAAACTTCATTTTTTTGTTTAAGGCTTCATAATTTTAGTTGAAATTTAATTTTCTTTTGGTGAAATTTTTTTTTTTAATGAAAATTTAACTATTTTGTTGAAAATTCAACTAATTCGTTGAAAATCAACATTTTTTTTTAATGTTTGCATTCTCGCGTTGAAAATTCAACTTTTTTGTAGAAAATTCATATTCTCGGATTGAAAACTAAATTTTTTTTGTAAATAAATAAATTTTTAACTAAATAGTTGCATTTTCAAAGAAGAAGATTAATTTTTTACCAGAAAACACACTTTTTACCAGAAAATACACTTTCTACAAGAAAATAAATTTTTTCTAACAAAATACATAAACTTTTAACCAAAAAGTGGAACTTTCAACCAGAAAGATTAATTCTCTACCACAAAAGAAGATTTAAAAAAAAATTAGACGGGTTTTCACCAATTTGATAAATTTTTAACTATATAGTTTAAACAATGAATCAGATGTATATTATCTTCGTTTCTAAACATTTGTAACTAAATAATTGAATTTTTGAAATGAAAAAGTTCAGTTTTGAACCAAAAATGGTATAGTTAAATTTACATTCGAGAGAATTAATTTTCAATAAAAAAAAGGAATTTTCGACAAAACAGTTTAATTTTGTACCAAATAGTTAAATTTTCTACCAAATCGTGGAATTGTTTACCCGAAAGGACAAATTTTCTACAACAAAGTTAAATTTTCAACAAAATAGTTCATTTTTCTGTTAAAAAAATTAATTTTCAACAAAACAAAAGAATTTTTAACTAAAATGATGCATCTTCAAGCAAAAAAATTAAATTTCAAGAAGTAAGTTCAAGTTTCAACCAAGAAGTTAAATTTTCAACCTAAAAAGTTAAATTTCAACAAAAAATATATTAGTTTATATTCCAACAACAAAAATTTCATTAAAAATGAAAAAAATAATAAAAACTAAATTATAAAAGATTTTTGAATGTTCCAGATGTGTCAAAAAAGAATTCAGAAGACTAAAAAAAATATATTTTACAGGATTTTACAAAATATTAGGAAAAATTCGAGCCTTTTCAGAAGATATTTAGAACTTTTAGAAGTTCGAAAGAAATAAAAAATATTTGATAAATTTTCGAAAATGCTTCCAAAATTTAAAATATTTTAAATCTAATCAAAACCTCTCAAATTCCTAAAACTATTTTTTAGCTGACTCTAAGTTTTCTTAAAATGTTGAAAAATCATTGAAAATGTAAAAAATTGCCTTAGAATTTTTCAAATTTTCTTATGAATTTCAAGAAGATTTGTTCATTTACTTGAAACCTTTCAAATTTTGTTTAAAGCTTCTAAAGTTTGGGTTTTAAATCTTTAGAAAAATATGCATTTAAAAAAAATCTTCTACAGTTTAAAATTCTTTTTCCATCTATTCATATCTCCTAAATATTTCTAGAATTTACTCGACTTTTTTATTTTTTAATCTTACCAAATTGGAACATTGTTCTTTAAAATCTTCTACTCTTTTTCGAAATTTAAGGAAATCTTTTTCAATTTTCTCTTAAAGTTCATTTTTCAAAATAAAAATCATAAATGAATTTTCCATAAATCTCGAGAAAATTCTTTTTTTAATCCTTTCGAAATTTTTTATACCAAAAAATATTTTAAAATTATTCCAATTTTTTGTGAATTTTTTTTTTTAATTCTGAAAAATTACAAAAATTGCCTTGAAATCTTTCAGATTCTTCTTCCACAATTTTATAAATATTTCGAAATATTCTCTTAAAATTGATTTTTCAAAATAAAAAATTATTTTAATTTTTCCTAGGAATCTAGAGAATCTTTTTTATTTTCTTGAAACCTTACAAAATTCCTAAAATATCTTATAAGTTTTTATTATTTCTGAATCGTTTCAAAACTTTTGAGTATCTCTTACACTAACTCAAATTTCTTCTAGAATTATGTATCATAGAAAAATTTTGCTTTAAAATCTGTTACAATTTTTTTCTAAATGTGACGAAATAATTTAAAACGTTTTGTAATCTTTTTCAATTTTCTCTCAGAATTCATTAAGAAAAAAATTATTTGAAATTTTCCCATGACTCTTAAGAATATTTTTTGCATTCTCTTGACGTCCTGCGAAATTGAGTTTATCCGAAATTTTTGAAAATCCTGAAAAATTAAAAGAATCGTCCTAAAGTCTTCCATATTTTTCCACACATTTTGAAATCTTCAAAGCTTAAAAGTTTTTGCCACAATTTAATTTTTCTTATCTCTTTGAAAATTCGAAAAAGTTAGAAATTATAGTGTCTCTTCCATCAATAATGTTTAGAAATATTTAGAAATAAATTTTATGATTAAGTAAAATTATTTATTTGGAATATTTATTTATATATTTTCGACAACTATGCGTTCCATATTTTCGACATATTTAGAAACATCGCTTTTTTTGGGGAATTAAAAATGTTACGTACTCGAGTCAAAAATACCCACCCCACCCCCACACACACACATAACAGATCTAACGAAACAAGAACCCCCTTTCTCTAATGTTACCCCCTTTTGCTTCCTCATAGAGGCAGCTTTGTAATGGTAACATTTTTCAAAATTTTTAAATTCATTTAATTGAACCTTCCACAATTTAAAAATGTCTAATATAATGTTCTAAGCAATTGTCCGGATGTGTGTGTGTGGATGTCACGCTTTTTTTGAACATGATAACTTGAAAACGGTGGCATATAAATTGATGAAATTCGGAGGGCTCATTTTCCCGACTAATATCTTGAAACTGACCGAAGGATTTCTAAAAATATTTGTTGCATTTTTTCTGAGCACTTAATAATATTTGAAAAATCGGTTTTTTATCGTAAAACTTTTCTCATTGACATAATTCAAAGTTGATGCAAGAATATAAAAGATTCATTGGTTCGAGACCAATCGATTGACCTATAATATTAATACATTTGATTGAAGATTAAGGAAGCTATGTTAATGCATAATATTTGAAAAAACGTTTTTTCATAGTGAAACTTTTTTCTTCAATATAATTAAAAGTTGACGCAACAATATAAAAGATTTCTTGCTTCTAGACGAATCGATTGACCTATAATATTAATACATTTTATTGAAGATCAAGGAAGCTATGTTAATGCATAATATTTGAAAATACGGTTTCTCATAGTAAAACTTTTTTCTTCAATATAATTCAAAGTTGATGCAAGAATATAAAAGATTCCTTGGTTCGAGACGAATCGATTGACCTACAATATTAATAAATCTTATCACAGAGTAGGGAAGTTATGGTAATTTATATATTTTTAAAATCGATTTTTATACTAAAAATGTTCTAATTCTCATAAATTAAAGTTGATGCGAGAATAGAAAAGTTGTGTTGATTCAAGATTAATCGATTGACCCATAAAATTGATAAATTTTATTGAAAATTAAGGAACCTATGGTAATGCATAATATTTGAAAATACGGTTTCTCATAGTAAAACTTTTTTCTTCAATATAATTCAAAGTTGATGCAAGAATATAAAAGATTCCTTGGTTCAAAACGAATTGATTGACCTATAATATTAATATATTTTATTAAAGCATAGGGAAGTTATGGTAATTTATATATTTTGAAAATCGGTTTTTTATAGTAAAACTTTTTTCATTAACATAATTCAAAGTTGATGCAAAAACAGAAAATATGTGTTGATTCGAGACGAATCGATTGACCTATAATATTAATACATTT
>CAKNYM010053677.1:52602-65766 GCA_932195095.1 Andricus curvator | reverse complement strand
GGGTGCGACAGAACTTTTCCCTTCCCTTTTCCAGCTCGAAAAATTATAATTTCAAATACAAAATTTGATTTTTTTGATTTGTCTTTGTATTTCAAAAATTGTTTGTATGCTTTTCAAAGTTGATGCAAGAATATAAAAGATTCCTTGGTTCGAGACGAATCGATTGACCTACAATATTAATACATGTTATTGAAGAGTAAGGAAGCTATGGTTATGCATAATATTTGAAAACACGGTTTTTTATAGTAAAACTTTTTTCACTAACATAATTTACAATTGATGCAACAACGGAAAAGATTTATTGATTCGAGGAAAATGGATTGATCTATAATATTAATACACTTTATTGAAGATTAGGAAGTTATGCTCATTTATAATATATGAATCATCTGTTTCTCACAGAAAAAGTTTTTTCATCGACATAATTCAAAGTTGATGACGCATGAATAGAAAAGATTTTTTTTATCATAAATTTTCAATAGAATAATGCTGACAATTTTTTTTTTAAATCATAAAGCTGGCAAAGGGATAGGGTGCGACAGACCTTTTCCCTTCCCTTTTCCAGCTCAAAAAATTATCATTTCGAATTCAAAATTTGATTTGTCTGATTTGTCTTTGTATTTCAAAAATTGTTTGTATTATTTTGTAATTTTGTATTTTTTGTAAATTTTTATTTTTAAATTGATCAAAATGAATACTTAGTTTGTCTATTATTGAAAAAAATAACTAATGTTTCCTCTATGAGGAAACAAATACATTTTCTAACGGGAAGCAAAGTGCTCGTGAAATGAGCACCATATAATTATAAATAGAAACAAAGTGGAAACACTCGAAATCGAATTCACAGCTAGTTTTTTAAGTCACGTAATATGTAAATTCTCCCTATTCCATATTATATGCAATCAAAATATATGCATAAGCTTTTAATTGTCCAATAGAGAAATTGGAGGGTAAATTTTAACTGAAAATTATGCGATAATGTGGTTTGTACTGTGAGCAATGAGTGCGTTACTAATAAATCAGTGCGATGCTTCCTCCGGTTAAATCACACTAATTGCTTTAATCTCGAATTTAGTTTAATTCAGTTGCTCGTTGTCGCCACGACCCTAGGGAACTAAGTATTTCTAGTTGCGTTTCAACATCGTCCTGCAACACTACATTTCACTATCTAACTATTAACAATATCTGGCAGTGGTTATAAGATTACGAAACTTATAATAAGCTTCATGTAATTCAATTTATTTAAAAAAATGATAATTAACTAAAATAATCTTCCAATTCATTCATTCATTTTGACCACATTGAAGTTTCTATGATTTTAAGCAAATTATGTTATTTTTCAGGTACTCTGTATTATCATCAGAGAATAAGAAAAATTTGTAACATCTTTTCAGACTAGATGGAGATATCAGATATGAATTAAAAATTATTTTAATTAAGTTTTTCTGAAAAAAGATGCTCTCCTTTCGCTCCGCTGGGAATCGAACCTCAGAACTTCCGATTGCCGGTCGGGTGCTTTCCCATTAAGCTACTAGAGAGATCGAGAGAAGAAACTTTTTTCAGAAAATACACGTATTATTTTTCTAGATGGTACAAGTTAAAATTTTCAAGGACTCTGTATTAGCAGATATTTTTTCAGAAAAATTAATTAAAATAATTTTTAATTCATATCTCCATCTAGTCTGAAAAGACGTTAAAAATGTATGTTATTCTCTGATGATAATTCAGAGTTCTTGAGAAATTTAGCTTGTACCATCTAGCAAAATAATGCGTGTATTTTCAGAAATAATTAATTAAAATTATGTTATTTTGTTGACGAGGGTATTGAGTAATAAATTCCAATGTATTTCAAAAGATTTCAAAGGATTTGAAATATTGCAAATTTACTTTTTTTAGCTGAAAATTCAACTATTTGGTTGAAAATCATCTTTTTTAGTTAATAGTACAAGTGCTTGGTTTGGCTCGATTAAAAAATCACGTTTTTAGTTGAAAGTTGCACTATTTTGCTGAAAATTAATTTTTTGTTGGTTGAGAATTAATTTCTTATATCGGAAAATGTAACTGTTCCATTTTTGATTGAAAATTGATATTTTAAATTTAAAATTGATCTTTTCTAGTCGAAAATTCATGTATTTTTTCGAAAATTCGTCTTTTTGGTAAAAAATGAATATTCTGATTATAAATGCATCCTTTTTGGTTAAAAATGCAACTTCTTGGTTGGAAACTAATCTGTTTTATTTGACGATTTAACTATATTGTTTGAAATTCCTCTTTTTTGGTAGAAAATTAATCTTCTTTGTTAAAAAATTCATCCTTTTTGGTTGAAAATACAAGTGCTTAGTTGAAATTTAATCTGTGTTAGTTTAGGCCGCAACTATTTTGTTCAAAAATCAACTATTTGGTCGTAAATTCAACTATTTGGTCGTAAATTAATTTCTTGTAGAATTATTATCATCAGAGAAGAACAGACATTTTTAACGTGTTTTCAGACTAGATGGAAATATAAATTAAAAATTATTTTTAAATAATTTTTTTCTGAAAAAAAATCTTGTCCTTTCGCTCCGCTGGGAATCGAACCACAGAACTTCCGATTGCCGGTCAGGTGCTTTTCCATTAAGCTACTAGAGAGATCGAGAGAAGAAACTTTTTTCAGAAAATACACGCATTATTTTGCAAGGTGGTACATGTAAAATTTTTCAAGGAATTTGTATTATCATCAGAGAATAACAGCAATTTTTAACGTCTTTTCAGACTAGATGGTAATATAAATTAAAAATTATTTTTTTCTAGTAGCTTAATAGAAAAGCACCTTCACCGGCAATCGGAAGTTCTGTGGTTCGATTCCCAGCGGAGCGAAAGGAGAAAATCATTTTTCAGAAAAAAATTATTCAAAAATGAACTTTTTTGTTGAAAATTCGTCTTTTTTTGTAGAAAATTAATCTTCTGGGTGTAAAAATCCACTTTTTGGTTGAAAATTTAATTATTTTGCTGTAAATCATTCATTCACTGTGAGCACAAGGAAATTCCTATGATTTTGAACAAATTATGTTATTTTGTTGACCAGTGTATTAAATAAGAAAAATAGAGGCACTTCAAAAGACTTCAAAGGATTTAAAATATTAAAAATTTATCATTTTTAGTTAAAAATTCAACTATTTGGTTAAAAAATCATCTTTTTTAGTCAAAACTTCAAGTAGTTGGTTGAAAATTCATGTATTTGGTTAAAAATTCTTATTTTTTGGTAGAAAATTATTTTTCTGGATAAAAAAATCAACATTTTGGTTAAAATTTGATCTATTTTGCTGAAAATTAATATTCTTTTTGGTTGAGAATTAATTTCTTATACTTCAGAATGCAACTGTTCCATTTTTGGTTAAAACTTTATATTTGAAATTGAAAATTGATCTTTTCTAGTTGAAAATTTATGTATTTTTTCGAAAATTCAGCTTTTTGGTAAAAAAATGAATTTTTTGATTGAAAAGTCATTCCCTTTGGTTGAAGATACAACTTATTGGTTAAAAACTAATCTGTTTTATTTGAGGATTTAACAATATTGTTTGAAATTCCTCTTTTTGGTAGAAAATTAATCTTCTTGGTTGAAAATTCATCCTTCTTGGTCGAAAATTAATTTTTTGTGCAAAAGTAATATTTTTGGGTTGAAAATTTAACTGTTTTGTGGAAAATTCGTCTATTTGGCTTGAAAATTCGATAATTTGGTAGAAAATTAAGCTGTTTGGTTGAAAATGAACTTTTTTGTTGAAAATCCATCTTTTTTCGGTAGAAAATTAATCTTCTGGGTTAAAAAAAATTTTTAATCCATTACTAAACAAATTTTTAAATAGTGTCAGTTTTTCAAATTTTTTAAACATAAGGGAACGTCAACGAATTTTTAATAAACTATTTAAACATTTAAAAAAAATGATGAATTTTCAACCAACACGATTAATTTTCTACTCAGATAGACGAATTTTTTACCAAATAGTTAAATGTGAATTTTATAAAGGATAAATTTTCAGAAAAAAAATCAATAGTTAAATTTCAGATATAAAAATTAATGTTTAATAAAAAAAAGGAATTTCCAGCACAATAGTTTAATTTTGAAATGAATAGTTTAACTTTTGATCAGACAGTTTACTTTTCTTTCAAAATAGTTGATATTTTTAATCAATAATATGAATTTTCAACAAAAAAGTTAATTTTGATAAAAATAGTTTAATTTTCTACAAAATTGTTGAATTTTTAAGCCCAAAAGACGAATTTTCTACGAAACAAATTTATTTTCAACCCGAAAATATTACTTTTCTATATAAACTTAATTTACGACGAAAAAGTTGAATTTTCAACAAAACTAGTTGAATCCTAAATCAACCGAGATTAATTTTTAAATTAGCACTTGAAATTGTAACCAAAAAGGATAAATTTTCAACCAAAAGAATAATTTTTTTTACCAAAAAGACGAATTAAAAAAAAAGAAAAGAATTTCCAACTAGGAATGATCAATTTTCAATTTAGAATCTAATTTTTCAACCAAAAATGGAATAGTTCCATTTTCACGTATAAAACATTAATTCTCAAGAAAAAAAAATCATTTTTAGCAAAATAGTAAAAATTTTCAATCAAAAACCTGATTTTTTAAAACAGGCGATCAATTGTATTAAAACTAAAAAGATGATTTTTTAACCAAACAGTTGAATTTTAAATTTAAAAAAATAAATTTTTATTATTTCCAATCCTTCGAAATCTTTTGGAATACCTTGGAATTTTTTTAAGTTCTTAAATTTTTTTTAAACATTTTAAAATACCCAAAAATCTCTAAAAGTTTTTTAAATCCCTTATAATTCTTGAAACCTATTGAAAATGCCTTGGAATCATCTAAAATGCTATTAAATCTTTAAAATCTTTTGAAATTCCTTAAAATTCTTAAAATCTATCGAAAATTACTTGAAATCTTCTTGAATGACTTTAAATATTTAAACACTTTTTAAATTCGGTAAAATTTTTAAAATCTATTGAAAAATCCTTGGAATCTTTTGAAATATCCCAAAGATGATCAAATTCGTTAACATTTTTTGAAATACCTTCAAATATTCAAAAAAATCCTTTTAAATCTTTTGAAATCCCTTAATTTTTCTGAATAAATTATTGGAAATCCGTTTGAGTATTATAAAATCCTTTCGGAACTTCAAAAATATATCTTAAAAATTCCTTGGAATCCTTTAAAATACCCTAAAAATAATTCAAATCCTATACAATTTTGTAACAACTCTTGACATTTTCTGAAGCTCTTGGAAATTTCTTGGAATCTTTTAAAATACCTGAATTATTTAAATTATTTTGTAATCCTTTGAAATCCCTGGAAATATTTGTGAATATTTTCAAACCTTTTGAATCTATAAAAATCTCTGGATTCTTCCGAATAAATTCTTTGAAATTCAATGAAAAATTATAAAATCAGTTAAAATCCCGTCAAATTATATGAAAACTGACGATATTACTTCAAAACACTTAAAATGTTTAAAAGTCTTATGAAATTCTTTGAGATCTTGTAAAATTTATTAAAACACCTTATTGAGTGCTTTTAAAATTCCTTAAAATTACGGCAAATCTCGAAAATTTAATAAAATCCCCTAAAAATCCTTTGAATTAGTTGTAAATTTTGGAATTCCTATCAAATCCTTTGTAATCTCTGTGAATATCCTGAAATCATATAAATCATATGACATCCTTCCAAATCTTTAGAAATTCAAGGAAATTATTTAAAACTGTATATTGACCGAAAAATTTAAAATTATCTTGAAATCCTTAAAGTCCTACAAAATCAGTTAATTTTTGTGAAACTTTTTGCAATTTGGAGAAATATTACAAAATGTTTATACATGTTTGATATCTACTGAAATCCATCAAAAATCATTTGAAATATATCTCATAAAAATCCTTTAAATTCTTTAACTTTCTCTGAAGTACCTTGAAATCATTAAAAAGGACCTTAAACCTCTCAAATCCAATAAAATCCTTTGAAATCTTTGAATAATATTAAATCCCTCAATTATATGTATACCATTAAGCCATTTCCCTTTCAGGGTAGGCGTGACACTACCCGATTCGGGTAGTGTTTCTAGGTTGATAGTTTTCTTGTAGTTATAAATAACTACAAGTTTTGGCTCACCATACCCATAATATGCCAACAGCAAACAGTATTCTCGAATGGTCACCCATCCAAGTACTAACCGCGCCCAACGCTGCTTAACTTCAGTGATCTGACGAGAACTGCTTTTTTCAGCGTGGCATGGCCTCAATTAATTCTTGTAAAATTTCGTGGACTGACTCAAAATCTTAAAACTCTTTTAAAATTCTTTAAAACTTCTAAAATCTTTGAACATTCCTTAAAATAATAAAAATCTTTGGGAATTCTCTGAATTCTTTTGAAAGCTGTTAAAATTTTTTGCAATCCTTGAAATCTCTTGAATTCTATTGAAATCCTATATATCTCTGAAAATTATTCAAATCTTTGGTCTACAAGATCAGTTTGAACGACTCATATGAATAAATAATAATATATCCATTTTTCAATTTGAAGATGTTTAAAGCGAAAAATATAAGCTTTTTTCAGACAAGAAAAAAGAACCCTAAATTCAAAAGAAGTCTGATGAAATTGTTTAATAAATTGATGAATCAAAAATTGTTTTATTATAATTTTAGCTAATTCAAATTCAGAAGAGGTCCAAACCTAATGTGTAGTTTATTTCTTCATAACTTTAAAATAGCGCCTAAAAAAAAAAAAAAAAATCCAATCACCGATATTTTATTATATTCTACTTGAAAAAATCGGTAATGATAACCATAATCAATCAAATTTATTTTTGTCCAAAAAAAATTAATAAACATATGTATATTTGAAAATTGGTCATAACAAAATTGTAAATTGTTTATGTTTTAATATCAGGAAATAAACATCCAGCAAGTTTATCGTTCATATCCCGCGCGTTCCTTTACTGCTACTTTTTAAATAAACAAAAACAGTACCATTTTTTTCAAATTAGGAAAACTAATTTTTGCACGTCGAGAATGTCTCTCCTCTTCAAAAAGCACTGACAAAGTCAAAAAACGAAAAAGAGCGTCAAAGGGACTGAGAAAAAGTAAACCTTGATTTTGGCTCTAACTACTCTTTGATCTAAATGGAGCCTGGTAAGCAAAGAAAAACAATTTTTTTTCCTGATCATCTGGGTACGATAAGAACCTTTACTCTTGTGATGGCTATGGCTTTCCGGCTACATGACTTTCTTTGAAACTCGCATCTTTTTTTTTTTTTATACGAGAACGTGCGTTCCCGACAGACAAGTGTTCTCGTAGAAGCGAGGCTGAGAAAAAGTGGTTTTTCTTGCACATGATGTTACACAGGTAAAAATAAATGACAACGAAGCGATCGATATATCTGTCTGGGCACCCATGAAACTGCCTGTCTGAGGCTCAAACATCCCTGAAAAGTGATACTGCTAATATGTATTGAGAGAAAACCATCTTTTATATTAAGAAACGTCTACGGAGTAAGAAAAGACCCTTTAGAAACGTGCCTTTATGAATAAAAAGCTCTTGATTAAAAAATAACTTTCCTTCTTTACTCCTCAATATATAAAAAGATTTGGAAATCCAAATCAGACCAACCTTCAAGGGGCCGTACTCAAATTACGTAGAATCTTTTTAAATTCCGTCAAATTTGAAAAATCTATTGCAAATTCCTTGCAATCTTTTGAAATCTCCTCAAATCTATCAAATTCGTTAAAATTTTTAGAAATACCTTTGAATATTCAAGCATCCTTTCAAATCTTTTAAATCTTTCGAAATCCCTTAATTTCTCTCAATTTTTTTGAATTTCTGAGAATTTTGAATTCTGAATTTCCCTGAGACCCCCCTCCCACCTGTAAAAAAACTTTAACAACATATTTCTACCCCCCACACTCTTTCTGTACGTAATTTTTAGTTTCCAAAAATGTTTTACTAGTTATTGCTAGTAGAATTAGGCAGTGTCCGAGAATTACATTTTCAAAATTCCTTAATTTTTCCTTCTCTAATTTTTCATTTCCCTTGATTTTAATCTTATAATACTTTTAACATAGAATCTTTCATAAACGAAATAAAACAGTATTTCAGATACAAATTCAAAATTTTCAAATATAATTTATTTGAAACAAACAAATGTCTTTTCTACTATAAAAGATGGTTTTTTAACAAAATACTGGAATTTTCAACGTAATAATTAAATTTTTAACATACTAGTTGAATTTTCAACCTAAAAATATAAATTCATGTTTTTTTTATTGAAATATTCATATTTTGATCTTGGAAAGTCATCTTAAAAATTTGTTTTCTTTTCAAATAAAAATTCATCTGTTTCAAAAAAAATGGCATCCATTTTGGATAAAAATGCAACTATTTTTTTTTGAACACATGAATTTTTATTTAAAAAGAAAACAAATTTTTAAGATGACTTTTCAAGATCAAAACATTAATATTTCAATAAAAAAAAACATGAAATTTATACCAAAAAAAAGTTTTTTGAACCCAAAAAGACGAATTTTCAACAAATAAAGATTTTTCACTAAAGACAGAAATTTTACCTAAATTTTTGAACCTTCAAGCCAAGAGACGAATTGTCTCTACAAAAATTGAATTTACAAACGAAAAATATGAATTCAGCAAAAAATTATTTTTCCACGAAACTGATGCATTTTTACCCAAAAAAAATGAAATTTTAAACCAAGAAAATTATTTTTTCCACCAAAAAAGGAGAATTTTCAACTAAAAAAGGATCAATCTTAAAAAAATGGAAAAGTTAAATTTTCAGTTAAGAATTTATTTAAAAAAAAATGTCTTTTCCACTAAACAGTTACATTTTTAACCAAAGACATTAGCCTTCAATAAAAAAAAAATTCATAATGTAGTTTGACTTTTACCCAAGTAATTGAATTTTCAATTTAAAAAGATTAATTAAAAAAAATAGTTAAACTTTCAACCAAAGAGATGAATTTTCAACTAAAAATATAACTCTTAAAAAAAAAATTTTTTTTTAAAAATGATTCATCCAAATCTTTCTAATAAAATAGTTGAATACTCAAGCAAGGAAGAGGAATTTTTAACCAAGAAGTTGCATTTTTATTTAAAAAAAAAAAGAAATTTTTACCAAAGCGGATGAATTCATAAATCAAAAAGATAAATTAAAAAAAAAATATTTGAATTTTCTGTTAAAAAAGATTTTAGTTAACTTTTCACTATCAAAATATGAATTTTTAACCGAGTAATAAGTTTATACGAAAAAAAGTGAATTTTCAATCGAAAAAGACGAATTTTTGCCCAAAAAGGATGACTTTTAAACAAAATTGTTGAATTCTCTACCCAATAGTTGCATTTTTATCCAAAAAGATGAAATTTTTCTTAAAAGAGACGAATTTTTATTTAAAAAGAAAACAATTTTTTTTTAAATAGTTGAATTTTCATCCAGAAAAGATTCCAGATGACTTTTCAAAATCAAAATATGAATTTTTTAACAAAAAATAAATTTCTACGAACAAAATTGAATTTTTCATCCAAAACAGCGAATTTTTTCAACCAAAAAGGATGAATTTTCAATGAAAAATAAAATAAATTTCTACCAAAGCAGATATGAATTCTTAAATCAAAAAGATAAATGAAAAAAAATAGTTTTATTTTCTATTAAAAAAGATTTCAGTTGACTTTTTACGATCAAAATATGAATTTTTAACCAAGAAATAAGTTTCTACGAAAAAATTGAATTTTTAATCCAAAAAGACGAATTTCCATCCAAAAAGGATGACTTTTTAACAAAATTGTTGAATTCTCTACCAAATAGTTGCATTTTGATCAAAAATAGATGAAATTTCTCTTGAAATAGATGAATTTTTATTTAAAAAGAAAAGAAATTTTTTAAAAATAGTTGAATTTTCATCCAGAAAAGATTCCAGATGACTTTTCAAAATCAATATATGAATTTTTTCAAAAAAATAAGTTTCTACGAACAAAATTGAATTTTTCATCCAAAAAGACGAATTTTTTCAACCAAAAGGGATGAATTTTTAACGAAATAGTTGAATTCTCTACCAAATAGTTGAATTTTTATCCAAGAAAGATGAAATTTGTACTAAAACAGATGAATTTTTAATAAAAAAGTACAATTTTTTTAAAAGTTGAACTTTCATCCAGGAAAGCTTTCAGTTCATTTTTTAACACCAAAATATGAATTTTAAACAAAAAGTCAATTTTCTACGAAATAGTTAAATCTTCAACAAAACAGTAGAATTTTCAACCAAAAGTATGAGTTTTTAACAAAATAGTTTTATTTTCAACCAAACAGTTACATTTTTATCCAAGAATGATGAAATTTCTCTTAAAACAGATGAATTTTTAATTTAAAAAAAATAAAAATTTTCGAAAAAATAGTTTAATTTTCATCCAGAAAAGATTTCAGTTCTCTTTTCAACACCAAAATATTAAATTCAACCAAAAAGTAAATTTTCTACAAAATAGTTAAATTTTGAACCAAAAAGTATGACTTTTCAACAAAATTGTTGAATTTTAAAAAACTTTAAAAAAATAGTTAAATTTTCTTTCCAAGATGATTCCAGTTCACTTTTCAACACCAAAATAAGAATTGTGAACTATAAGTTAATTTTCTGCTAAATAGTCGAATTTTTAAGCAAAAATTATGACTTGTCAACAAGATTGTGAAATTTTCAACCAAACAGTTGCATTGTCCAAGAAAAATGAAAATTCTACTAAAACAGGTGAATTTTTAAATCAAAAAGACAAATTTTCAAAAAAAAAGTCGAATTTTCATCCAAAAGGTTTTAAATGGACTTTTCTACAGAATAATACAAATTTTAAACAAAAAGACAAATTTTCAGAGAAAATATTTTTCATCCAAAAAAGATTTCAGTTGAGTTATCAGCAACAAAATATGAATTTTAAAAAAAAGGTTAATATTATACGAAAAGTGTTTAGTTTTTAACCCAAAAAGACGAATTTTTAACAAAACATTTCAAAAACTTCTTGGATTTTACAAAGAAAAATTTTTGAACTGAATTTCTGGAAAAAAAAAACACTTTTTTCTTTATTTTTTTGATATGTAATATATAATTTTCTACAAGAATCTACGTATTATAATTAATTATTGATAAATTAAATATTTTTTTCAACAAAAAAAAACGAGTTTTCAACAAAATAGTGAAACTTTCAAACAAAAAAATTAATCTTTAACCAACAATTTTCCACCAAACCAAATTTCATTTTAAATAAAAAAGCAGTTGAATTCTACCAATGGTCAAAATCTCCACAAAATAATTAAATTTTTAATGACCAAGAATAATTTTCTACATAAAAAGACGATTTCCCAACAAATTAGATAAGCCTTTACCCAAGAATATGAATCTGCAACCGAAAAAATTATTTATTAACAAAAAAAATGAATTTTTAAAAACGTAGTTCAACTTTCACCCACAGTGTATAATTTTTAATTAAAAAATATACATTTTACACCCAAAATTGAATAGTTACATTCTCTGTTTCAAACATTTTTTTTAATTAAAAAAAAAAAAAAAAACGAAATTTCAGCAAAATAGTCAAACTTTCAAACAACAAAATTAATCTTTAACCAACAAAATTCCAAACAAACAAGATTTTATTTTAAATGAAACACAGTTGATTTTTACCACAAGACAAAATTTTAACAAATGAGTTCATTGGTTGATGACAAAGATTGATTTCCTACATAAAAAAGGGATTTATTAACAAAGTAGTTAAACTTTAACCCAAGTCATTAAAACTTTAATATGAATACATAAATTTCCAAAAAAAAAATGAAATAGTTACATTTTCAATTTCACTTTATTTATTTTTTTATTAAAATAGTTGAAATTTACCAAAAAACGAAATTTCAACAAAAAAGTTTAATTTTTAGGCACAAAGATTAATTTTCTACCTGAAAAAAACAATTTTAAACGAAGGAATTGAACTTTTACGCAATTTGTCGAGTTTTAGATTTATAAATATAAATTTTCAACCACAAATGGCACAGTTTCTTTTCAATTTTATATATTAATTTTTATCTGAAAAAAACAGTTCAAGCTTTAACCAAAGATTTTATACGATTCATTCTCAACAAAAAATTTAATAAGTCAATATTTTAACCCAGACATTTTAATTTTGAATCAAAAACAATTTAATTTAAACAAAAAGCCAAATTTTCAACGAAATGTTTAAATTTTTTACCAAAGAGATGAATTTTCAACTCAAATGATGGATCTTCAACTGGGAGGGTTAAAATTTCAGTTGAAAAAACTAATTTTTAACCAAGAAAAAACGAGTGTTAAAAAAATAGTTGAATTTCCAATCAAAGAGATACATTTTCGACTACAATCATAAATTTTATACCTCTAAAAATTATTAGACTAACTAGTCGGCACAATTCAACATCAGGAATTGATGTAGTTTATTTTTCAACCAAGTAGCTGAATTTGCAACAAAAAACCAAATTTTTTAACAAAGAAGTTCATTTTTCAACCGAAAAGATGAATTTAAAAAAAAAGTTAAATTGGAACCAAGAAATATTTCAGTTGATTTTTCAACACTCAAATATGAATTATCAAGAAAAAAGTTATTTTATACCAGAATAGTTGAATTTCGAGATCGACAAGATTTTAGTTTTAAATCAGAAACAGTTGAAGTCAAACTAAGGTCAAATTTTATACAAAATAATTGAATTTTTATTCAAAAAAATTATTTTTTAACTAACATGATGAATCGTAAACTAGAATAGTTAAATTGTTAGTTAGAAAAATTAATTTTCACCCAAAGAGATGAACTGTCGAATAAAAAATTGAATTTTTATCAAAATAAATAAATTTTCAACAGATTAGAATAGCTTTTAACCAAGTAGTTGAATTTTCAACCAAAAAATATGAATTAACGACAAAAAAAGATTACTTTTTAACAAAATATGAGAATTTTATACCAAAATAGTTGAATTTTTAACCCAGAAAGACGAGTTTACAACAAAACAGTTCAATCAGGAAAATAATTAAATTTTCAATCAAATAGTAAAATTTTCAATGGAAAGACATAAAGTCTGAACCAAAAAATAAAAGTAGAATATTC